>JAZKJV010010928.1:7500-453624 GCA_037367405.1 Ottelia alismoides | reverse complement strand
TGATGAATCAATCGATGGGGAACTTTAGTTATACTGGTCTCTAGAATCATTTGTTGGATTTAAAAGAGAAGGGTGTAAAAATTTTAATATTTGTGTTTCAATATCTTCTATAAGGTTATGAGACTTAAGGATTAATAAAGGATTGATTCAACAAAGAATTTGCTGATGTTTATTAATAAATCAAAGGGATTTATGACAACTGATTGTACACTTGTGGCCAACATCATAGGGCATAGTTATTGAGATATTCAAATTAAATCAAATAAATATTCTTCCTAATTTGACAATGTATCTGCTATCAGAACAGATGACAGAGTTAAAAGGCTAAAGATCCAACTTTATTCTATTTAAATTATATTCCAAAATTCCAACTCTGTTTTATCTCAAAGAACATATAACATAGATAAAAATCCGATGATCCATTCTATATATGTTATATTCCAAGTTCCAATTCTATTTTATCTCAACAAAACATATATAACACAGATAAAAGTCTAAAGATCCAACTTAATTCTATTTAAATTATATTTCAAAATTCCAACTCTATTTTATCACAATAGAATAGATGACAGAGATAAAAGTCTAAAGATCCAACTTAATTCTTCTTAAATTATATTCCAAAATTGCAACTCTATTTTATCTCAACAGAATAGATGATAGAGATAAAAGTCTGAAGATCCAACTTAATTCTATTTAAATTATATTCCAAGCTCCCACTTTATTTTATCTTAACTGGAGTTTAAAGATCCAACTTAATTCTATTTAAATTCTATTTAAAGTTCCAACTTTATTTTATCTTAAGAGAACAAATGAGAGATAGTCTATTTTGCATGCCAGGAATTCGATTCTTGGAAACATTACAATTATGTGACAATCACTTGTTAGAGCTATATTCAAAATGAAGTTATCTGCCAACCAATATAGCTGCATTAATTAGTTGCAGAAGTACATGCATGGCTTGCAAGTAAAATAACATGGAAAATGAAGTTTGACACTATTGCATGCTCATTTAAGACACCACACTAGTAGCTATAAGAATTTCATGATCATCAGAAAAAGTGAATATTATCAGGAAAGGTTGACACATCACAGATGATACTGAGTTGATGGAACATGTAGAAGCTATGTGCAGGATCATTAAAACAATAGAGAATGCACAAAGTGCGAATCTAGTCCAGCAAAAGATTAGATGGAAATTATAATCTCAGACATGTATAACATCCCCGGAGGGCAGCAAAAGGGTGACAATTGTACCTTTGATCTCCAAGAATTGGAGATCAAATTGCATGCAACTGCTCCAAAAATTCCGTGGATTTGGAGCAGCAAGGGATTCAAATGGAGATGGCAGCAGCTTCAGGTGCTCTAGGGGGTCTTGGTTGGCAGTAGAACTACAACAACAAGCTCAATTAGAGCAACAAGGGAGCAACAACGACTGCTCTTTAGCTGCTGGACAATAGCCTCTACGGGGAAAAAGCAAGGGGAAGGGGGCTGGGACTGCCCTTCCTTGGAGAAAACTGTGAGAGAAAAAGAGAGGAGGGGTTTGGGTTGATATAAATAAGGGAAAGGGTGCCTTAAGGGATTGACGAGTGGAGGGATAAGGGAAGCCAAGCGGTGGCTATTGTTGTGCTGGATTTTGTGATTTTTTAAAGCCATCATCTCTCTCTTCGGAATACTAAAGTCATCCACATTTTTCACCCCGAATCTCATATTCAGATGATCAATAGCTGGTTTCGACAGTTTCGGAATGACGATCACAATGAGTATAATATTCATATACTTATGATCTGAGATGAATTCAGATATTAACGATAAGTCTTGATTTTTGATTAAATTTTGCAATTTTAAATAGTCAAATGACCTTCTATCGATGAATGAACGATTTCGTTGGTCTTATTTTGTTGATACAGTGGTTTCAGATTATTTTACGATTTTCCAATTTCGTCATGACTTTCTGATGGCACACTTTACGATCTAATCAATTTTTAATCGATCGATCCCTAACGAATTTTAATTTAAGATCTATGGATCGATCTATATTTATTCAATATTAATTGGTCATGCAAACCCTTAATCGGTCAGATTCGGATTCGGACGATTCGGATATGGATGTCACAAGTATAAACACCTCAAAGGGAGTCTCGTCCTTGAGACTCGTGTCAATGTCATTATGTGTTTTATCTGAGTTTCATCTTGCTATAAAAACCTTAAAGGGTTTTGAATCTATAAAAACTTCAAAGAAAAAATAAGCCATGTTCTTTTAACATGTATATAATCAAATGGGCTTGTTTTGATGATTACATGAAAAGAGTTGTGGCATGTCACCTCTTCAATGCCACGTCGGTGCCATATCACCTTGATTAACAGAAACTCTTTGCTGCGAAGTTTCTTCACAACACTATCAAGTATTGGCACTGGCCTCTCCTCATACATCAAGTCGGTCCCCATGTCAAGATTCTCGTAGCTGATGACGTGTTGAGGGTTATGCACATACTTCCTCAGGTTGGATATATGAAGACATCGTGAATGGCATTGGCTGATAGGTGTGAAGGAAGGGCTACTCGATAGGTTACCTTCCCCACACAAGCAATGATCTCAAATGGTCTAACATATCATGGTGCTAACTTACCACGAACACCAAATCTCTGTACTCCCTTCATGGGAGATACTCGTAGGAACACCCAATCTCCCTCCTGCATTTTCAAGAATTTCATTAGTATGAAAGATTAAATTAAATCTTAATAAGTCATATTTGCAAATGGATTAATAGAAGAGGATCATATTACATGAAATTCTAAATATCTTCTCCGACGATTTGCATAACTTTTTTGGCATCTCTTTCCCATCATAAGCTTCCGCCTCACAAGATCAACAATGCTCGCAGTCTCCTCCAAGAGATCTACGGAATACAGAGCATGGTCACCTACCTCACGTCAATTGAGAGGTGTGGGGCATCCCCACTCTACAGGGCTTCGAATGATGCCATGCCGATATTGGAATGATGACTGTTGTCGTACGTGAACTCTACCAACAAGTGGTCCTTTCAGGACCCTTTCCACTCAGGAGTGCACACGCGTAACAAATCCTCCAGTGTATGAACAGTGCGCTAACTCTGTCCGTCATTTTGTGGATGGTATGTAGAACTTATCTTCAGCTCTGTTTGTAATGCCGAGATAAACAAGTGCCAGTAGTGCGATGTGAACCTTGAGTCTCTATCAGAAACTACCTCATGTGGTATACCATGAAGCTTGATAATATTATGCACATATAATCTGACCAATCTAGATGGAGTGTAGGTCATGCTGACAGGTATAAAATGGGCCGACTTGGTCAACCTGTCAACAACGACCCAAATAACATCATGGCCACATGATGTCATCGGCAGTCCAGTGACAAAATCCATATAAATACTCTCTCGCTTCCACTCGGGAATGGGGAGAGACTGCAATAACCCTGGCAGTCTCCTATGCTCAGCCTTGACCATCTGAAAAGTTAAGCATATGCTAACATATTATGAGATATCCCCCTTCATCCTGTCCCACCAGAAATATTGGCATAGATCACGATATATCTTTGTGCTGCCACGATGAATAGACAATCGTGAACTGTGTGCCTCGTCAAGGATGCCTCTGCGTAACTGCTCATTGTTGGGTACAACGACCCGACAACCTTCCACAAAATGGACTCGATCACTACAAAATCATCAATTTTGTCCTTAATGAAAACACTATCTGTCTCTGATCCAATGATCTAACTTTTGGCCTTCTACTATGCGATCCCACTATCTGCTGAATCGTGGAGGCACAACAGTAGATATAGATGCACTCTCTTGAGGATGCCATTCAGTTAAAGCTGCGAGCATATCCCACGTGTATAGCCAGTTTGCCGCACCATTTGCATGATCTCTCCTGCAAAGCGCATCTGCCACCACATTTCCCTTACTATGGTGGTAAGAGATCGTGCAATCATAATCCTTCAGTAACTCAAGACACCTGCGTCGTCTTATGTTCAACTCCTTTTTATAAAAAAAATGTATTTCAGACTCTTGTGATATGTGAAAATCTTGCAATTCACCCCATAGAGATAGTGACACCATATCTTCAAGGCGAAGATAACTGCCGTCAACTCCAAGTCATGGGTGGGGTAATTCCGTTCATGCGGCCTCAACTGACATGATGCGTAAATAATCACGTGACCTCGCTGCATCAGCACTGTACCTAAACCTTCTCCTGAGGCATCTGTATAGATTGCATAATCTTGGGTGCTTGAAGGAAGTGCAAGAACGTACGTAGTCGTCAATCTTTCCTTCAACATCCTGAAGGCATGCTCGCATGAATCATCCCAGATAAAAGGAACTCCGTTCTGTGTCAACTGTATCGGAGGAAGAACAACTCGAGAAAATCCATTGATGAAGCATATGTAATAACCCATTAGTCCAAGGAAGCTCTAATCTTGAGTGACTATCTTGGACTGTTCCTAAGACATAACTACCTCAATCTTTGCAAGACAACTTCGATACGTGCTTCAGAAATGACATGCCAAGGAATGAGACATGGGATAAGAAGAACTCACACTTGCTCAGCTTGACATACAGTTTGTGTTGTCAAAGCGTGTGCATGACAATCTTCAGATCATTCGCGTAATCCTATTCATTTCGAGAATAAATCAACACATCATCAATGAATATCACCACAAACTTGTCCAAGTATGGACAGAAGATCATGCTCATCATGTCCATGAATGTTGCATGAGCATTGAGAGACCAAACAACATCACCACTAACTTGTAGTGTCCATATCAAGTCTTGATGGTTGTCTTTTGAATATCTGATTCTCGAATCCTCAACTGATGGTAGCCTGATCTAAGATTGATCTTCAAAAACACTGAAGATCCTTGTAGCTGATCAAATAAGCCATCGATGCTTGGCAGATGATAACGGTTCTTCACTGTTCTCTTGTTCAACTGCCTGTAATCAATGCATAATCTCATCGATCCATCCTTCTTCCTGATAAAAAAGAACTGGAGCACCTCAAATTGAAGTGATCAACCTCACAAAACCCAAGTCAAGTAATTAATGCAACTGCACCTTTATCTCTCTCAACTCAACTGGTGTCATGCGGTAAGGAGCCATCGAGATCGGCTGTATATCTTGTAGCAATGTGATCCTGAACTCAATCTCTCTCACAGGCGGTAAACCTAAAAAATATCAGGAAACACATCAGGGTAGTCTGACACCACTATGATATCATGGGTCATTGGCTCATGATCAGATGTCTCTCAAACAAATGCTAAATATGAATCACATCCCTAATCAACAAATCTCTAAGCTCTCAATACTGAGGTGTACTCCATTTCGGAGTCATGAAACGTACCCTCAAAGGTAAACTTGGGTAACTCTAGAATCCTGAAGACAACCGTCTTCCTAAAGCAATCAACAAGGAATGACGAGCTGACAACTAATCCATGCCTAAAATCAAATCAAATTCATTAAGTTGCAGTAGCAGATAGTCTGCAATCATCTCATGATCGCCAATCCACACTGGTAAGTATCTGACTATCAATGACATGACGAACAACTGACCATAAGGACCATAGATGTGGTAAGGATGATATATGGCCTCTGCAACTCTACCTAATGAAGCTAGTAATCTCGAAGCAATGAAGGAATGTGTCGATCCAGAGTCAAACAAAATATGGAAAGGTCGCTGAAGACCGAGACCATACCTTTCACTATAGCAGTCACTGATCGTGCCTGCTTCTCAGTTACTGCATGTAACTGACCCCGTCTAGCTGGTACGGTACTCGAACCGACCACACTCTGTGTCTGTCTCTGCGGCCTCCTGAAGTTGGAGTTCCTGCAACAGAAACTCCCAGTATGTTGTGTCTGTGGTTGTGAAGGCTGTGGCTGCGATCGAGGCTCACCAGAAGCCTAGGGGTACTAATACCGGTGGTGACCCCACTAGTTGCACAAGTAGCATCACACATACAGGGTAGGCATGGTAATCGTGTCAGTGCTCTGAGTCGGTCCTATCGGGGGTCTCTCTACTCTCTTCGACCCAGGTGGTCGAGCTGAACTGGTGCTATGTCTGGCAAGTGCTCCTCCTAAGGTAGTCGTTGATGATGAGCGAGCACTGCTAGAGAATGCTGAACTTGAAGGAGGAGATCATCTGGCTGATCTCTGCCGCTGAAATGATCACCGAATCGGGTCCGAATGACCGTTGTGGTGTGGGAGCCGCTCTAGACGAACTCCCAAATGTCTCTCTTTGATGTCCTTAAAATTCTCCGCTATGTTAGTAGCCTCGGAGATGGAAGTGGGACGTAGTCCGGTCAGCTTCTTTTGCACCTCTTCCCTCGTACCTCTGATGAACTTCTCCAAATTCTCCTCGAGGAATGCAACAACTGCTGGTGTGTGTCGCGACAGCTCGGTGTAGAGAACAAGATATTGTTTAGCTTTCATCCGCCCCTGTTGAAGCTCTGCAAATAGTCGGCGTTGGGACTCCTTCCACTTCCCAGAAAGGAAGTGAGATCTGAATCTCGTCTCCAAATCATCCCATGTGGGCTCCTATCCCATCTCAGAAACTGTCGCCTCCCACCATCTCTTGGCAAATGCTGTCAATGAATACTCCATAAAAGATAACCACACATCTCGTGATACGTGAATCATCCGAAGTACCCTCATCACTCTCTTCAGCCGCTACTTGACCTCATCTGATGTCCCGGTGCCCTCGAATATGGGTACATTGGCTTGCTGATAGGAAGTAAAAATCAACTGATGCCTGTGAATGGCAGAGTGGTCGAACACTAACTTGTCGGCAACAGTTACATGGTCTTACTCCCTGCCATGATTTCCATCCTTTGCTCCATGTGTCGTCATCTACTCATGTGGTTCATCAAACCGAGGTTGTTGTACCTAAACAATCTGGGGCTGGTCCTGTCGTGTTCCATCCTAAGATGGATGGTAAGTGAAATTAGAGAACTCCTTGAATCTCATCTCGATATCGGTTTGCTTGTCTACAATATATGTCTGTTGGGACAAGATCTGGTCATGTTAACCTTGCATGGCAGTTTGTTGTTTTTGGAAATCAGTGAGAGCGGTCAGAATGCGCTCGAAACGATCCACCATCTCCTGGCCAGCTTTAGACGTCATGGTTTTGCACGAGAGCCAATATCATTAATCATAATAGTTGACGTTTACTGATATTTCCATCTGTACTTTTTTCTTCTTGGGATACTATATGAAAATTAATTGCAAATGGTGACATGTATCGTTGTTGAATTTGTATGTCATTCTTTCCCTTCTCAGACTCGCGACAAGTCAGGGGACTGTCACTATCCGAGACTTTAATGCGATCAGAATTATAATAGTGCGAATGTGTGTAGCGGGGTACCACTGCTATGATACCATACTGTGATGCCATGGGATATGGGTTACCCATTTACACAACATTCGTAATATTATATTTGCTATTGGTTGCATTAGATTATAGAAAATGAGGGGAAAATTTTCATATTTCGAACGACATTCAAAATTTTAACTAATCAAACCACAGAATCAATAATGTGTTCCCAATTCATATTGCAATAATTTTCAAATACAGTTACATGTAACAAAAGATTTTGGCATCATGTACATGTATCCCAAAATGTAGCATAAGAGAAAGGAAAAAGCATTTACTTTATTCTGTACAAAAACTATAACATGAATAGCGTCGAAAGTAATTGCGAAAGCTCATGGTCCAACTGTCAATCTACTGAGTCACATGCTCCTTGCCTGCCATTCATGTTAGGAAGAAAATGATATCAATAAAGGTTGAGTACAATCTAATTTATTAAAAAAACATGTATTTCAGTGGTTTCAAAAGAAAGAAAGTCGATATGTATTACCATCAGTGTTCGGAAATGCGGTCCATGCGGCCACATATGCGTATTCGGTCACTTGACCGAAGCGCATATACCATATGCCGCAATATGCAATCAAAACGCATATGCTATCAAAACACATATGCGGTCCGCATATGCGACGACATATAGGATTCATGCTAACTAATGACATCTTGATGACACATTAGCTCATTTTTTAGCAACTCTTATATCATCCTTTATATTGATGCATTTTTTCACTATTCTCGTATATGTTGCATTTGAGAATATTGGGTATTTTTTATTATATATATTTTTTCCATTATTCTCAACACTTACCAATGAACTCTTTACTGGTTTTTGAATTTTCTATCTAGTGAAATTCATTCTAATTCTTCAAATAAAACATGAAATAATTAACTAACAGTACGACACTTTACATTTTTGTGCTTCTAATAAATTTTATATACAAATACAATTCCCCTATATTTTGTGTCAACAAGTTTTGTCCCTTGGAGATATGTATGTGTGTGTATTTAGGTGTATGATTTGTATACCTATAATTATTCTTTAACTTTTGTTGTCTATATGATCTATATATACATTAAAGGTTTTCATATAGAATTAATGTGTTCCATGCTGAATCTAAATTTGTACATGTATATATATGCATTAAATTCAAAATACACAAAAAACAATCAATTTATAATATCATGATTATATATCTTATTGATTATATTATCTTATTTGATTTTTTTGATGTTGGATTTTCTTAGTTACCATTTTTTTATATAATCACATTTTATTGTTGTATTTTATAATATTTTAAATTAAAATATTATAAATGGCATAAATCACATATACCCCCGTATACTCATCCGCATATTCTCTTACTCACTTTGAACTACATAACCATACGAATACCACATGCCGCATTTCTGAACCTTGGTTGCCATGTAAATTTAATAAACTAGTGTAGAAGTTGGTTTTTAAGTTGTCTATATATATGGGTCCTCTTTTTCGCTCACCATCTTAACTATTCCCACTTAATGTCCTTATTTAATTATAAGATCCATATTTAGGTAAACATCATTTTATTATTCAGAAGATATGCTGACGGTTCTGATAAGATGTAGATGATGTGTTTCTTGTATTGATATTTGACCTCGTCTAAATCCTCAAGCTCAATGGATAGTTTGTGGTCTTGGTCCAAGTGAGACCTCACACTATGACTCTAAGGAAGGAAAGATGCCTTAGGATTGGGGCGCCTCCGTAGGCATGCGGTGGAGTATAATGCATTCGAACTTAGTTCCCAACACGTCCACTAGTTTCACCTAACAACATGTAGTAACTCTCATTCTAGTGCAGAAGATTTCCGTGCCACGATACTTTGTTGTGAGATATCATATGTGATGATGTATCTTATTAAATATTGATGATTCGGGATTGATGATTGATAATTTACAGTAAGCACAACTCAACTTCATATGACAATGATCTTTTCTTTGCCGGGATCTACTGGCGAAATAATAACCAAAACTCAAACTCAAGCTTTGAGGAAGCCTCCTAAGATACACTTCTGTCTCTCCCTCTCAGTGAAAGTGCGGTCTAGGAGAGGGCTAGGCATACTCCAAAACTACACCCTAGAGACGGGTGGGAGAGACTTTCGGACTAAGTCGCTCCAAAACCAACCCGACCGGTGCAGACAAAAAGAGCTCGAAAAACAAAACTAAGGTTCCTCCTGCCTAGGTAGCCTATTGAAACAGGATCAACAACATTGGTTAAAAACTTGGATCCCAATGAAGCGTAAAAACACTGCGAGCTCGCGTAAAATCGTACAAAAGATTGGCATCCTACACCCACGCACTAGGCGACCACTGCCCTAACTGGGCTTCCTATCTCCTGCTCAGCTGAGGGTTACTGCCCTCTCGCACAGTTAGGTGTAAGGGTCACCATGACTGGCACAATTAACTGATATTACATTCACCATCATTTGCTTGACTACTCATTCCTTTGACATTCTTTTTTATGGTTGACTGTACAGATCTAGGTATTTTGTCATATTAAGGATATATATATATATATATATATATATATGTGACTGGTAGATTATACTGATGAATCAATCGATGAGGATTTTTAGTCATACTGGTCTCAGGAACCATTTGTTGGATTTAAAAGAGAAGGGTGTCAAAATTTAATATTTGTATTTCAATATCTTCTATAAGGTTATGAGACTTCATGATTAATAAAGGACCCGTTTAGCAAAGAATTTGCTGAAGTTTATTAACAAAATAAGAGGGATATATGCCAGTTGATTGTATACTTGTGGCCAACATCATATGCTATAATTATTGAGTTATTTGAATTAATCCCAATAATTGTTCTTCCTAATTTGACAATGTATCTGCTATGACTGTACTTATTTTATCTCAATAGAACATATGACAGATAAAAGTCTAAAGATCCAACTTAATTCTGTTTAAATTATATTTCAAAATTTCAACTCCGTTTGATATCGACAGAATAGATGACATAGATAAAAGTATGAAGATCGAACTTAATTCTATTTAAATTATATTCCAAGTTCTAATTCTATTTTATCTCAACAGAACAAATGACAGAGATAGAAGTCTAAAGATCCAACTTAATTCTATTTAGATTATATTCCAAAATTCCAACTCTATTTTATCTCAACAAAATGGATGACCGAGATAAAAGTCTAAAGATCCAACTTAATTTTATTTAAATTATATTCCAAAATTCCAACTCTATTTTATCTCAACAGAACAGAGAGATACAAGTTTGAAGGTCTAACTTAATTCTATTTAACTCATATTCCAAGTTCCTACTTTATTTTTATCTTAAAAGAACAAATGACAGAGATAAGAGTCTAAAAATCCAACTTAATTCTATTTAGATTATATTTCAAGTTCCAACTTTTTTATCTTAACAGAACAAAGATAAGAGTCTAATTTCCATGCCAGGAACCAAATTTCTGAAAACATTATAATTCTATGACAATCACTCGTTAGAGCTATATTTAAAATGAAGTTATCTGCTAACCAGTATAATTTTACTAATTACTTGCAGAAGTGCATGCATGGCTTGCAAGTACAATTACATGGCAAATGAAGTTTGAAACTATTGCATGCTCGTTTAAGACATCATTTAAGACATCACATTCCAGTAGCTATAAGAATTTCCTGATCATCAGAAAATGGAATATTATCATGAAAGGTTGACAAAACACAGATGATACTGAATTGATGGAACATGTGGAAGCTATGCGCAAGATCGTTAAAACAAATAGAGATGCACAAAGTACGAATCTAGTCCAACAAAAGATCAGATGGAAATGGTAAACTCAGATGTGTAGATTATCCATGGAGGGCAACAAAAGGAGGGGCATTGCACCTTTGATCTCTAAGAATTGGAGATCAAATTGTATGCAACTGCTCCAAGAATTCCTTAGATTTGGAGCAGCGAGGCTTCAAATGGAGATGGCAGCAACTTCAGGTGCTCCAGGGGGTCTTGGTTGGCAGTAGAACTACAACATCAAGCTCAATTGGAGCAAAAAGTATAGAGATATATTTGTGTTTTATGTACTGGTCCATAATTTTATCTTCTTTATGACTTCTGTAATTTACCCATAGGCTACTCCCCTATATAAGAGAGCCTAGGGTTCATGGAATACATATCTCTTTCATTTCTCCCAACATGGTATCCGAGCAGCGGTCCTAGACCGGAGCTCTGAAACCGTAACCCTAACCCTAGACCCCCACGCCTCTCCTCCTCATCCAGCCCGTAACCGCCAAGGCGCCTGCAGCCCCTGCCTGGGCGCCGCTGCCTCGCCGCAGCCCCTTCCAGGCTTCGCCTGGGCTCTGCCAGGCCCCTGCCTAGGTGCTGCTGCCTCGCTAGGGCCCTACAGCCCCTGCCTGGGCGCTGCCAACTCGCAGCAGCCCTTGTCAGGCCTCCGCCAGGCCACCTCGCCACCACGTCTCCTCCTGCTAGACCCATCGTGGGTCTGATCTCCGTTTAGGTGCACTTTAGTGCTTTGCCGAAGCACTTGTACGTCCACTTCCACATGGGATGAAGGTTGTAGTAGGGGTTCTCTATATTTGATGAGATTGGTTGCATGAGTCTACACATGCAACCATATCTCCCTATGTTACTGTAGACAAGCCCGTCTCTAAGTACTCATTACTAGTCTTCTCGAGCCATCATGTCAGAGAGTAAGGTCGACATTTCATCCATAGGCACATTCAGAGGTCCTGCGCCTATAGTTAAAATGGATGGGTTAAATTATGAACTGTGGGCTATGCAGTTCATGAGTATGATGAAGTCTACAGGTAAGAAACATATTCTTACCGAAGAAGAACCGGCTGAGAAGACTGGAGTTAACGCCTCATGGGAGGCGGATGATGCTTATGCCAAAGTTTGGCTGTCAGGTACATTGGCATTGGAGATTGCCAATGACATACTTCATCAACCCACAACCAAGGCCATGCAGGACATTCTTGCTGCTACCTATTCACAGGCTAAGAACGAAACGAAGATTCTACAGCTCCAACATGACATTTTCACTATTAAGCAGAATGGATACCCCCTTCATTCGTTATATACATCATTGCGTGGAATGTTCGAGAAGATCTATAGCTTCATGCCTCTCAATTCGACCCCTGAGCACCAGAAGATCTATCGGAATGCCACCATGGTTGGTGTCTTCTTGGCAGCCCTTGATCCTGAGTATGAGGCAGCCCATTCTCAGATTCTGGCAGACTCAACTATTCTTCCTATGGAGGAAGCTTTTCGTAGACTCAGTCGGATCACTGTTCCATCTTCTATCACCGGCCAGCCCTCTTCAGCAATGGCTGCCTCTCGAGGTCGAGGAGGTTTTTCTCATCTTCGTGGACGAGGACCTCGAGGCATAGGAGGTCGTGTTCGTTAGTCATGCACCTTCTGTCATCGTTCTGGACATACCGAAGATACATGCTACTCCAAGCATGAATTTCCAGCTTCTGCTCGTGTGGTTGAGCAGATCGAACCCCCTGTAGCTTCTTCTATGGATCATCGGTTTGATGATCTTGTGGTACGATTGAGAGGTTTTATACCTCCATCTACTCCTGTCGTGTCTTCCTCAGCCCTTGAGAGCTACTCCGATGTGGTTGCATCAGCCTCTTCCAGCACCTCAAGTAGTACTCATGCACTTACTAGCAGTTGTGGATCTGATGTAGTCGAAGGATTCTGGTGCCACACATCACTTGTGTGGAGACAAGAATCAGCTTACAACATACAAGCCTATCCCTCCAAGTGCGAACAATAGTTATTGCAGATGGGACTCATTCCTCAATTACAGGATAGGGGGAGATCAGTCTGACACCCTCCATGCATTTACATAATGTTTTACACGCACCTGAATTTTCTATGAATTTGCTGTCCATTAGCCAGCTTACGAAGGACTTACATTGCCGAGCCATTTTTGACCCCTCTCGTTTTCAGGACATCCTTACGGGCAAGATGAGTGGGTATGGCCATGAGCAGGGTGGTCTATATCGCCTACTTCGAACTCCCTATGCTGGGCATTCCTCTTTGTCTGCCGGATCTGCTTTACCATTTTTGTGGCACTTGCGCTTTGGTCACTCCCGCTCCAGAAACTGTGTCGTATTCTGCCTCAGGTTTCGCCTCACGCATCCCTCCAATGTGAGGCATGTCAGCTGGGAAAGCACCATCGCTCTACCTTTCCCAGTCGTCATAATCGGAGCAGTAGCTTCATTTTTGAGTTGTTTCATATCGATATTTGGGGTCCCAGTCGTGTTCCCGATCACCAGCGACACAGGTTTTACCTAGTTGTTGTTGATGATTTTTCTGGTCTGTCGTGGGTCTTTTTATTAAAGAATAAATCTGAAGCTGGAGATGTTATCAAATTTTTTTTGACTGAAGTTCAAAATGTCTGCTTCTGTGAAAATTGTAAGAACTGATAATGCCTTGGAATTGTGTACGCATACCCTATCCACATATTTTTCAACCCAGGGTATCATTCACTAAACTTCATGTGCATATATTTCCCAACGAAATGGCATTGTAGAAAGGAATCATCGTCATTTGCTTGATGTCACGAGGACACTCCTCATTCAGAGTCGTGCTCCTCATTCCTTTTGGGGTGATGCTGTCCTTACGGCATGTTATCTTATAAATTGCATGCCCTCATCAGTCCTGGGTGAGAAATTCCTTTCTCTCTTACATTTCTTGACAAGGAATTATTCTCACTCACTCCTCGTGTGTTCGGCTCTGTCTCCTTTGTTCACCAATTGTCTCCAGACGTTGACAAGCTCTCTCCTAGAGCTGTGAAATGTGTATTTGTTGGGTACTCCACAGAAAGTATTATGTCAGTGCCGATGTCTCCTTTTTTGAGTCTGTAATGTTCTTTTCACCTACAGGAGATCGATTGAGACCTTCTGATACTGATGATAACATGTACATGTCACCACCACTAGCAACACCTACCACACTACCACCACCACCACCTCCTCCCTCATCATTATCTATACCACCTCCACTGGTCCCAGTTCCCCCATTGCCACACCACTATACCCGCCGACCTGCTTCTGCTCATGGTCCTCGTTCATCATCAAGCACGCACGAGGTATGTTCTAATAACAAATTTCCTAATGATGGCTCTAACGGTCTACTTGAGCAGGACTCTATAGATGGGACGGATTTGGAGGATGCAGATTTGGACTTACCTATTGCTCTTCGGAAGCAGAAGCATAGTTGTGCATCCTATCCGATAGCATAAGTGGTATCCTTTGATCGCTTGACTGGTGACTTCAGAACTCTTGTAGTTGTATTATCGGCCGTGGGTATTCCATGGAATTATCAGGAGGCTTTGAGGGACAGTCGCTGACGCTTGGCTATGGAAGAAGAGATGGCTGCTCTTCCGTCAAGAGGCACTTGGATTCTTGTACCAGCTCATACTGGTGCCTCCACTTTTAGCCGAACCAAAAAAATGGGTGTTTACCGTTAAGCAAAATGCAGATGGTAGCATTGACCGATACAAGGCTCGCTTAGTTGCACGCGGATTTACTCAGACTTACAGAGTGGATTATGTTGATACATTTTCTCCTTAGCTCGTCATTCCACGGGTTCTTCTCTCTGTTGCTGTGATTCGAGATTGGTCGTTGTTTCAATTAGACGTCAAGAATGCATTCCTTTATAGTGATCTTAAAGAAGAAGTCTACATGCAACAACCACCTGGATTTGTTGTTGAGGGGGAGTGTTCACAGGTGTTAGACTTCATAAGGCGATCTATGGCCTTAAGCAGAGCCCTAGAGTTTGGTTCCAGAAGCTTTCGGACTTATTTGAGAAACATGGGTACAGACGTTCGAATGCAGATCTTTCTCTCTTTGTACAGAGAACATCCAGAGGTATGATTGCTATCATGGTGTATGTTGATGATATTCTCATTACAGGAGACGACATACAAGGAATCAAGAGGGCAAAAGAACTTATGGGTCGTGAATTTGTCACAAAGGATCTTGGAACACTTACATATTTTCTGGGACTGGAGTTTGCCAGAAATCAACAGGGGCTTGTGATGACCCAGAGAAAATACGTTACTGATTTACCAAGTGACATCGGAATGCTTGGATGTCGACCAACCACTACACCTATGAATCCAAGCATGAAACTATATGATGATGACACTGATGAGGTTGACAGGAGGAGATACAGAGAGTTGGTAGGGAAGCTCCTTTATGTTACCATAACCAGACCCGACATCTCATTCGTTGTTAGTTGTGTGAGCCAGTTCATGGAGCAACCACGTCAAGTCCATATGGATGTTATACAAATGATACTCAGGTATCTTAAATCATCTTCTGGTGCAGGTCTACTGTTTAGCAAAGGCAAGGAGGTAATCATCTCAGCATGCCTGGATGCAGATTATGCAGGGTGCCCAAAGGATAGGAAGTCTACAACTGGATTTGTTGTATACATTGGAGATTCTCTTGTCTCATGGAGAAGCAAGAAGCAAACCCTTGTAGCTAGATCCAATGCTGAGTCTGAATATAGGGCAATGGCCCAGGTTAGTACAGAAATAATGTGGATTAGAGCCTTGCTTGCAGATTTATATATAGAGGTTCCTCTTCTTGTGGCACTGGAATGTGACAATCATGCTGCTATATTCATTGCAAATAATCCAGCATTTCATGAACACACCAAGCACGTTGAGGTTGATTGCCACTATATATGAGATATGATTCAGGAGGGATTTATTTCTACATCTCATGTCAGCTGAGGGGATTAGACTGCAGATATCTTCACCAAAGCCTTACTCAGAGGACCTTTTCATAAATGCTCGTCCAAGCTGAGCATGATCGACATCTATGCTCCACCTTGAGAGGGAGTGTAGAGATATATTTATGTTTTATGTACTGGTCCATAATTTTCTCTTCTTATGTATGACTTATGTAATTTACCCATAGGTTAATCCCCTATATAAGAGAGCCTAGGGTTCATGGAATACACATTTCTTTCATTTCTTCCAACATAAAGGGAGTAGCAGAGCAACAGCTCCTGAACTGCTGAACAACATCCTATGCAGGGGAAAAGGAAGGGGGAGAGGGCTGGGAATACCCTTCATTGAAGAAAATTGTGAGAGAAAAAAGAGATAAATAGAGAGGAGGGATTTGGGTTGATATAAATAAGGGAAATATGCCTTAAGGGGTTGAAAATGGATGGATAAGGGAAGCCAAGTGGTGGCTGTTGTTGTGCTGGATTTTGTGATTTTTTAAAGCCATTATCTCTTTCTTCTTTGGAATATCAAAGTCATGTATTTTCACCCTGAATCTCCGATTGAGATAATCAATAGCTCATTTCGACCGTTTCGGATCAAAATCAGCATAATATTCTTATACTTCTGATCTGGTATAAATTCAGAGATTGTCAAGATACAATTTTGATTTGTGATAAAATTTTACGATTTTAAATGGTCAAACGACCTTTGATCGATGAACGATCGATTTTATTGGTTTTATTTTGTCAATACAAATTTTATGGTGGTTTCAGGTTATTTCACGAATTTTCGATTTCATCACAACTTTTCTGATGGCACGCTTTATGATGCAATCGATTTGTAATTGATCGATCCCAAACAAGTTTATATTTATGATCTATGGATCGATCTCGGTTTATTCAATATTAATTGAATATTAATTGGTCATGCAGACCCTTAATCGGTCAGATTTGGTTTTGGATTCATGCATTTCGGATCCGGATGTCACAGAACTCCAGTAAAGTGGAGTTTAGGAGAGAACTCCATAGTCCCTATCGATGTGACAGGGGAATGAGCCTCATTGACTAACCGCACCGTCTTCACTACAGAAGAAGATCGAGATGAAGTCAACAAGCTACCTTCACCAGTCAGATGAGTGGAGGCTCTCAAATCTATAATGCATGCTGGGGCTGGGTTTGTAATTGAATTTGCTATAGTAGGCGATGTGGCATCCAAATGTGTACGTGCACTATCACTAGAAGACGCACTAGGAGTCTGTAACAACTGCATCAAACAAGAGTAATCGGTGACTGAGAGATGCTCTGTCTATTCAGACTGAGGTTGATATTTGATGGACTCTATCCCTATATTATCATAGTCCATAGATGGAATATGTCCTCGCAGAAAACCATATTTGTCCTAGCAATGATCATGATGGTGATTCGTTCGCTAACAATGGGTGGAAGGAGGATACACAATACCACAACTTTGTCCCTGAATGGGTTCTCCTCCATGTCCATGACTAGAGTTACGACCACGTTTTCGTCCACCATACAACCTCGTCCACCTCGAATGCTGTATCGACCTCCTCATCCAGAGTTGGCAGAGAAGGAAAAATTCTCCACAGGATGCAGGGCATGAGCTCGTTGATAGAACTCTCAATCTTCTGAAGATGGATTGGAGCCCGGTAGGAAGATTCTATATGTAGCCATCACTTGGCTAGACATATCTTTTGTAATGAGCAGAGTTAGCTGGTTTATGGAGTAGCTTGGACAATCACATATGGATGCAATTCATATTATTATGAGGTACCTAAAGTTCTGTCATGGTACTGGACTATTCTTTGGTAAAGGGACATCTCTTGCTATTACAACATGTGTAGATGTAGATTATGCATGATGTCCTAAGGACAGGAAGTCTACCTCAGGTTTTGCAATGTTCATAGGGAGCTCTTTGGTGTCAGGAAACATCAAGAAGTATATTGTTGTTGCCAGATCGAGTGTAGAGTCAGAGTATGAAACCTTGGCACAGAGAATTATTGAGATGATGTGGGTCAAATCCATCATGACTGATGTTGCTATAGACATGCCTCTTCCCATGCATCTACAGTGCGAAAACCAGACTGTTGTTTTCGTTGCCAACAACTCTGCCTTCCATGATAGGACCAAGCATATTTAGGTTGACTGTAACTACACTCATGCCATGAATATGAAGGGCTTTATCTCTACTTCATTCATCAGCTCACAGGAGCAGACATCATATGCGTTCACTAAGGCCCTAGCTAGAGGGCAAGGTTTAGAAAATTGATATACGATATTCGTCCGGTCATCTTGAGAGAGTAAGTGGATATGAGGAAGTATATGCATATTATGATCTTTGTATTATTAAAAGTATTAAAAAATCTATTTAATTATGATGTCAGAGAACAAAAAAAATTACATGTTTTCTTTATAATCCCACACATTCTTTTCAAAATAAAAAAGACCACAATAAAAAGCTAAATAGTTCCTTTAGATATTAAAATATGTCTCCAAATGAAGAATGCTCAAATATATAAAGTTATAAATCGATTTTTAAATTCTAATCTAAATCATCTTCAAAATTGATAATTGGAAAATCATCATCACTTTTTGGGTCACTCATAAAATTTCCTTCTTCATCCAAAGATGGCAAAGCTTTGGCATTCCTTTGTATCCTCCTATTTTCAATAATTTCTTCTACCTCACTCTCTTATGCAACCATGTTCCATGTGAGCTCTGACCTTGGAAGATTTCTTCTTCTTCTTCATTGGCAACAATCCAATCCATAACATATGTCTTGTCTTTTAAATTAAATGGATCATCCCGTTTAGAGATTGGCGCTCTTTCAACTTTGAATTGAACTTTACAAAAGCTAAATCATTCAATCTTTTGATTTCTAGTTTGTTTCTTTTTTGGATATGAATATGTAGTAAGTATATTTTGACTTAATCACTGATAAGTTATAATGACTCAATGAATGTATTGAATTGTACATCCAAATGGCAAGAATTATACCTTTGCAAATGAGCTCCAATTCCTTTTACACCCAAAAGAATAATATGTCAACTTCAGAATTCTCGAAGACATTGCTTTCAAATATGACGTTTGAGAATCATATAGCAACCACAAATGAGCTACAAGAGATTAGGAAGCCAATTTCTTATATAATAGTAAATCTAACTTAACAACTTTAAAGTCGGTAATAATCTTGAGATATATTAGCATAATTAAAATCATTATCATTGATGGATCTTTATTTGACAGCTATTGCCTTTCCAAACACTCATTATCCCCTTCGGTAATATGAATCTCTTTCTTTGTGAAGGTATCTTGAATCTCCAACTCATGTTAAAAAATCTCAGTGTACTCCATTAAACCATCACCGATGAAGCTATCATTAGAGATTTCATCATTATCCTTGTAAAAATAATAGGGATCAAGGTTGCAAAAGTCGGTAGTCGGTACTCGGTCGGTTGGGTCACTGACTATGGATTAATCGGTAGTCGGACGACTAGTCGGATTTAGTGGGACTTTAATCGACTTTGAATCATATAATTATTTTAAATATATAACTCATTTTTATACATATATTTACATAGATTTTATACATTTCTATACTATCATAATAAAATAAAAGAAGTAATTGAATTTAAGTAAAACATTAAGCGTACTATAATATGTTCGTTTACAAAAATATCAAACATAAAAAATGTGGTAACTCCAAAGCAAAAATTAGTCGACTAGTGTACCTAATCGGAATTAATCGGTACTCGGTCGGCCACCCCACTGATTAGACTAGTCGGACCTACTAGTCGGGCCAGTCGGATGACTTTTACAACACTGGTAGGGATTGAGATATAAAGTTGCAAAATGGAGGGGGCTATCCAATCTTCCTTTCGTCGTTAGAAATATGCTCTAATACCATGTTAGAATTTCAATATGTGGAAGCGTAATATTAGAGATAAAGGATAAACATCAAGAACACTGAGATTTTTGCGTGGAACCCTGCTCCCTAAGGAGCGGGATGAAACCATGAGAGAACGCTTCGAGGGGCTGATATTTCCATTAACTTTTCTCATATGATAGAATGGGTGTTCTGCTTCTTATAGACCCCATCGAGTCTCCAAGTCCAATAGATAAAAGATGTGGGACTAAACCACTGGATGTGGTAATTGGACCCTGGAGGGATCTGATTAACTATCTACGCATGACACATATATTCCAACATTCCCCCTCAAGTTGGAGCATGCAATGCTCAATTTGGACAAATAGAAAGAAATCTCAAGCTCACAATACAAGGTAATACATACAATATAAACCCAACACATACTCTATTATCGGTTGTTGTCGAGAATGTTGCTTCTCATACCATGCTGGTGAGGAGGGACCAAAGGGCTGGAGTGTGAGTTGAACCAAGTCTCATCGTCGGAGACACGTGCTCTGTACTGCGTTTGTCAGAGTCATTGAAACTGAAATGAGTCTCTACCTGGTGAACTCTATCTCGCAACCGCTCCATCTCTCTGCCGAACTGGAAAAAGCTGTGGAAACATCCATATCGAAGTCCACGGTCGATGGAGAATGGAACCTAAATGTCTCCTCATCAGAGAATTGGGTCTCTCCCATATCGGCTCAGAGAATGGGATCTTTATGCTGGAGTCCCTATGAAACCACATGAAAACCCTACCCCACAATGGCATAGAGAATGTGATCTCTATTTTGGAGTCCCTATGGATCACATGAAAACTCTGAACCGACCAAATCAAAGATGGGGACCTCTCAACTGATGAATGCATACATATGCGCTTGAAGACTCTAAGCCAATCTGAACTATAGAGTTTGACAACTGGCTTGGCATCTAGACTGGTGAATCTGAATATGAGCCTCAAAACTCTACGCAATACTCCCTTTTCTCATATATTGGTCGGAATAGAAGACATCGACTAAGTTGGGAGAAGATCTGAACATGAAAGAAAAAAAAATCAAAAAATCAGATAAGCCGATCTCAATCATTTTTTTCATTCCTTTTTTAGCTATCTCCCCCTTTTTTCTCGTATGATTTTTTTGTATGCATTTCTTTTTTTTTTAAAAATCAAACTTCCTCTTTTTTGTATATCCCAATATTGGGCCAGAAATAGTAGTAGCCTCCTTACACTCTCTCTCTCTTCATCTTTTTTATACAATGCCGGTTGGTCCTGAACTCATCCATGGCTTGTCCCAAGCCCGGGTAAATGAGTGTTGCGTTAGGTAGCCGACAGCTAGTGTAAAATAGTCGGAGACAACTTCCTAAATAGTAGTTTTTAAAAATACTATTTAAGAAGTTGCCTTATGACAATTGAATCTTTTCAACATGGATTTAAGCAAACATATAGATTTCGTTAGGGCGTTCCCTACTTGCGACGCGTTGGATCGCCTGAATGCAATGAAAAATGGGCAAGAGCTGCTACATCGCAGACTGGATGCAGTTCAAAATTTGCAAGGGTTTTCGCATGAGAAACATATGCGGGTAATTAAGCTAGTTCTGTTGCATCACCGCCCAGATGTAGTCCAAAATTTGCAAGGGTTCTAGTGTAATGGACACATGCGAGTAAAGAAGTTAGTCCAAAAGAGATTGCAACGGAAGTTGCGGATTGGTAGTTGGAATATTGACACTTTAACTGGAAAATTGATAGAGATAGTGGATACGATGGAAAGAAGGAAGATTCATATACTATGTCTCCAAGAGACTAAATGGGATGGAGAGAAAGCAAGGGAGATCGAGAAAACTTGCTTTAAACTTTGGTATTCAGGTAAAGATAATGGTAGAAACGGTGTTGGAGTGGTTATTCATAAGGATTTGAAGGATTATATGGTTGAGATGTAAAGATTCGGGCATCGGATTATTTTGCTAAAATTGGTGCTTGAAGAAGAAATTCTGAATATCATCTCAGTTTATGTACCGCAAATTAGTTTAGGTGAAAGGACTAAACAAGTATTTTGAGAGGATCTAGATAAGATTTTACAAGGAATCCCCACAAAGAGAGATGCTTTGCATAGGTGGAGATCTTAATAGACATGTGGGAAAAGATGCTTCAGGGTATGCTAGTGTTTATGGAGGACATGGTTTTGGGGATAGAAATGAAGAAGGAAAAGTCATTCTGGATTTTGTAACAACATATGATCTTTTCATAGCAAACACTCTCTTCAAGATGAGGGAGGAGCATTTAATTACTTATAAGAGTGGGCCAACTAGAGCATAGATAGATTACTTTGCGTTAAGTAGAAGAGATCAGTTGTGTTGTAAAGACTGCAATGTAATCCCAGGAGAGAGTTTGACAACCCAACATCGCTTGTTAGTCTTTGATGTACAAATAAAAGGACCGATAAAGAAAAGGAGGGTTCCTAAGATCACTAGAATTAGATGGTGAAATCTTCCACTGAAACAATCGAGCTTCATGGAGAAGATTTAGAAGACTTATCTTGGGATTGTAAAGGAAGTGCAAATGAGATGTGGGAGGCAGTGGCATCTTGTATTCGAAAGGTAGCCAAAGAGATGCTAGGCGAGTCAAAAAGAGGAGCTTCAGGTCAAAAGGAGGCTTGATGGTGGAGTGAAGGGGTGCAAGAGAAGCTAAAAAATAAAAGAACATACTTTAAAGCTATGCCTAAGGATAGAACAGAGGAAATCGTCACAAACTACAAAATAGCGAAGAAGGAAGCAAAGAAGGCTGTAAGCGAAGCTAAGTCAAAAGTTTATGAAGTTTTATATAAAAAATCTCGACTCTAAGCAGAAGGATATATTCATGTTAGCCAAAGCAAGAGAAATGAAGACCAAAGACCTTTCTCTAGTGAGATGCATTAAGGACGAGGAAGGTCACGTACTTGTTATTCATAAGGATATAGAGACTAGATGGGAGCAGTACTTCCATAAACTTTCATTGGGGCAGGAAATAGAGAGATCACGTTGGGTGATCTAGCTAGTAGTGAAAGTTACTTGAACTGTGCAAGCTATAGAGGGACTTGGCTTACGAATCTATTCAATGTTATTTGGCGAAGCAAGAAAATGCCTGAAGATTCGAGGAGTATCATGGTGCCTCTTTATAAGAATAAAGGAGACATTCAAAATTATTCAAATTACAGAGATATCAAGCTGATGAGTCACACTATGAAAATTTGGGAACGTGTGATCGAAAGAAGGTTGAGGGAAGTTTCCATCATAAAAGAAAATCAATTCGGATTCATGCCTGGTCGCTCAACTATTGAAGCCATCCATTTACTGAGGAGAACAATGGAGATTTATAGAGCTAAAAGGAAGAACCTCCGTATGATCTTTATTGATTTGGAGAAGGCTTATGATTCCGTCCCACGAGAGATATTTTGGAGAGTTTTGAAGAAGAGATAAGTACCTGTCCTATACATTGACCTCATAAAGGACATATATGATAGGGCTTTATCTTGTATACGGCACCCGTCTGGGAAAACTGGTTATTTCGACATCAACATTGTTTTACATCAAAGTTCAACTTTGAGTCCATTTCTTTTTACTTTGATTATGGATGAGTTGACAAGTCACATTCAGGATGAGTTACCTTGGTGTATGTTATTTGTTGATGATATTGTGTTGATTGACGAGACTAGAGATGGAGTAAATGAGAAGCTTGAGGTCTGAAGACATGAGTTGGAAACTAAATGATTTCATATAAGTATGACTAAGACGGAATATATGGAGTGCACCTTTGATGGAAGCAATGGTGAAGGAATCGAGATGAAGATTGGTGACAATAACATTTGAAAGAGAGATTCTTTTAGATATCTGGGATCTATTTTGCAACATGATGGGGAAATTGATGGAGATGTTGCTAATAGAATAAATGCAAGCTGGCTAAAGTGGACAGGAGCCTTTGTTGTTCTCTGTGATAAGAAAATTCCTTTAAAAATTAAAGGAAAGTTTTACAAAGCAGCCGTGAGACCTGTTATGCTTTATGGATCTGAATGTTGGCCTGTGAACCATTGACATGTGCAGAGAATGACTGTAGCAGAAATAAAAATGCTAAGGTGGATGTGTGAACACACATGTAAAGATCAGATTCGGAATGATGCAATCAGAAAGAAAGTTGGTGTAGCCCCGATCGAGGATAAGATGCAAGAAAACCGCTTAAGATGATTTAGTCATTTGCAAAGAAGATCAACTGATGCACCGGTTAGGAGATGCGAGTGTTGGGATATTGAGCCGACTAAGAGAGGGCGAGGACGACCCAATAAGTGTTGGAAAAAGACTATACAAATGGATCTTAGTTTTGTGGATATAAGCCCGGGATTGATCCAAGATAGATCTGAATGGAGGCGAAGAATCCATGTAGCCGACCCTACTTAATTGTGGGAAAAGGCTTCGTTGTTGTTGTGTTGCCGGTTGATCCTGAAATAAGCAACATCATTTTTTTTTGCGGTGGAGCCCAACGTGGCCCAAAGCTTCTTTATTTGGGGTTCCTTGACTGGGAACCCTCCTCACGAAGGTAGGAGCTCGTTGCCACAGGAAAGGCATCTGATCTGGTTGAGGAGGGAGTTGCCGAAGATGTCCTTGACGATGGTGCGACATCAGAGGTCAGTATGGAGGAGCTTAAGGGAGGTGCTGAAGCCATCATTGGTATGGAGCACCTTCTTGCACTGCTTGGATGAGTGGGGAGTGGGGAAGAGCTCACGTGCCACCGCCTAGGTGCTTCTCCACCTCCTCTTCTTCGACTAGTGGTGCAATAGCACCACTTCCTCTTCTTCTTTGGCTGACATCCTCCGCCTGAGGTGCTCTTTCGCAAGAGGGGTGATGGGATGCCTCCGCTTGGGTGCTGCCCTTGATGGGGCTCCAACTGCTGAAGTGATCAGGATCGTACACTAAGAGGGGGCTCCACCTAAAGGGTTGCACCACCACTTAGGTGGTTCCATATGTGCTTGGGTAGCGTTGAAGATTGCACTTGGGAGGAATTTCGAGACAATTCATGAAGGAGGCGTGATGTGCGACATCGCCTTGAGTTTTGTGGTGCTTCTAGAGTTCGCTGAACCAAAGTTGGAGATAAACAATCTTATCGTAGTTGATGATGTATCACGCAGAATTAGGTTTTCAACAGAAAATACTGGATAGATTCTGGAATCTCGATCACAAATGCAGAAATAAAAATCGAATAACCAGGTTTACTCCATTAATCCACATAATTAGAGTTTCGTGAAACCCTAAAACTTTTGAACAAATCACGAATCTCGAATACATAACAAATATAAAATACATCTTCGAGAATCAAACCCGCTCTGATACCATGTTAGAAATATGCTCTAATAGC
Source organism: Ottelia alismoides (assembly GCA_037367405.1). Taxonomy (NCBI): domain Eukaryota; kingdom Viridiplantae; phylum Streptophyta; class Magnoliopsida; order Alismatales; family Hydrocharitaceae; genus Ottelia; species Ottelia alismoides. Next base: position 428,170 of record JAZKJV010010928.1, on the reverse strand, counting down.
TTGTTAAAAATCCCACTCTTGCAGGGGTTGCGTTAGGTAGTCGACGACCAATGTAAAAAATTAGTCGAATCTTTCAACATGGATTTGAGCAAGAATCCATGTAGCCGACCCTACTTTATAGTGGGAGAAGGCTTAGTACATTTAGCATGTTAGAAATCGAGAATGCGGAAGTGTAATATCATAGATAAAGAATAAACATGAAGAATACCAGTGTTCACGAAATCGACCGCACGGGCTGCATATGCGGCCGCATATGCTCATGCGACATGCATATCGTACCGATTACTTGAATCAGTGCGTTATGCGCCCTCCCCACATATGCGGCCCGCATATGCCCCACATATCCCGCATATGCCCCGCATAATGCTCCAGTAGCTCCAACTTTTCATTCTTCTCATTCAAGTCGTTAATTCCGCAACTCTGCCTCTTCATTCAATTGTTAGAATATGACATGCATTTCTATACGATTGCATTGCATTATACCATTATGTATATGCAATGTTTTATGTTTTTCTCATGTATTGTTTTTACGAGTATATGCAATGTATCGTCGAATATTTTTTACATATGCCGATTGAGGTTTTGCTCATGTTGTGCATGTAGGTGTATTGAAGTTTTTTTATCACGAATCATATAATGTGAAGTTTTTATGGTAAATGTTTTTTTATGATTAAATATGAGGCGATTAAAAGTATATATACACACCCATCTAACATGAACCGTTTTTCTTAGATCTTCTTTAACTCTACTTAGATACATAAATACAGTGGTAATGTTATTCATAGATATTTTTTATTTTTTGAATTAAAAATTAGAAAACCGCATAAAACCGCATATACGCCGCATATGCCCTCGCATACCGCTTAATCAATATTCGGTGACCAGTCCGAACGCATACACATACCGCTTTCGTGAACCTTTACGTCAAACCCTACTCCCTAAGGAGCAGGATGAAATCACGGGAGAACACCTCAAAGGATTGATGTTTTCATTAACTTTTCTTATCTGATACAATGGGTGTGGAGTGCTTCTTGTATAGCCCCCAGTGAGTTTCCAAGTCCCACAAATAGTGGATGTGGACTAAACCATCGGATACAGTAATTGGACCCTGGAGGGATCCAATTACCCATTTAAACATGACGCATATACTCCAACAATTTTCAAGGTAATGGAATCTCTGAAAGGTCTTGTACGAATGTTCAACATCTTTAAAAATATCCTTTATTTACTTTTTTGCATCCTCCAATCCTCCATATACAAAGTCCATGACAACTTCCTTTCTCTATCAACCACACGTAAGAGGTAGACTAGTGGAGAGAAGATGTTCAACATCAACGACATTTAGCTCCAAAATGATGAACTAAGGACAACAGATGCAACCACCTCATCTTTCCTAGTTTTAACCACTTGCACCCATTCCACTCATCAGAAGAGAACACCACTCACAATTATCTCTTTCTTATTCGCCACGCTTTGTAGTGTAAGGAAAGTGGTGACAAACCTTGTTCGTATGCCTAATAACTTTACCAATCTGGGTGAGCTATCCCATCAAGCTCAATGTCTTTGCATGATTGCAGAGAAAGAGAACGAGAGTTCTAGCCATTGCGAAGCATTTTTTAATTTTCATTCCTTGCCAATCTCCTCAAGAACAAGAACTATGCAATGAGTTATACATGAGGGGCAAAATATCCTTTTATATTTAGTTTTAAGAAGCCTCCCAACGCAGAGATATCCTTTTATATTTGGTTTGGCCCGAAAAGCTCGGAGGGTGGCTGCGGAATTAGAAGTGCATAGATTAGAAAAAATTGAGGATGACATGAAGATGGACACTGATGTACATAGGCATAGAATGAATGCACATAAAATAATTCTTCAAGAGGACATTAAGCAGGTGATGGAATGGAAGCAGAGGTATCGACTCAAGTGGCAGACGGAGGGGGACGCGAATACATCTTTCTTCCACAGAATAGCCAGTGGCAGACGGAGGGCCAACACCTTTCGCCATATGATCGTCGATGGAAATAGAATTGAGGGAGACAGAGAACTGGGTTCTGTGATTGCGAACCTTTTCATGCCTGTTCTAGAAAGGATCCTTCGAGATCGTGGCGTTCGAATGGCCGTGGGGCTAATCATATTTCGGAGGTACACATCAAATTTAACATTACAGGTCACCATGGAGGAGGTCAAGACAGCTATTTGGAATTTGAATAATGATGGTGCGCGGGGTCCAGATGATTTCCCTTTGATATTTTATAAAGAATTCTGGAATGTGGTGGGAGCTGAGGTCCTGGAGGTGGTGGAGGAATTTTATCTTGGGAATGCGGGTTTTGAGAAGCTGAACAGGACTATAATTTATCTTTTTTCAAAGACGGAGTCAACGGAAAGGATTGAGGACCACAAACAGATTGCCCTTTCCAATGGAATTTATCTTATTGCGACTAAAATTTTCGCGACCCGCCTTTGTAGAGTTCTTGATCATATCATTTCACCTTTTCAGTCGGCTTTTATTCATGGGCGTCAGATTGGGGACAGTCTGATGATGGCTTCTGAGATTATATCAGACTGGAAACGAAGCGACAAGAAGGCTTTGCTTTGGAAGGTGGATTTCCCTAAGGTGTATGACACTTTGGACTGGCGTTTCTTATGGGCATCCCTTCACAGAAGGCGGTTTTCGGATATTTGGATTTTGTAGATGAAGAGATGTGTCACCACGACATCTTTCTCGGTGTTGGCTAACGGGAGACCGGAGGGGGGTTTTTTCAGCTGCAACGTGGGGTCAAATAGGGGTGCCCCCTTGCCCCCTTATTTTTGTTATTGCCGCGGATGTTCTCGCGTGCATGGTTGATGGGGTACAAAGGGGTGGTATTGTTTCAGGGTACATTTGTGGTGACATGATTATTCCTCTACTTCAATATGCAGATGACACGATCTTTTTCATTGAAGATGGTAAGAGTGAGGCGAGTGGCATAGCCATCACTCTAGAGCTTTTTGGGGAAATGTCCGGACTGAAGTTGAATCTTAATAAATCTACGCTTATTCCCTTTGGTTTATCGGATGAGGAGGCGCGAGACTGTAGTAGAGAGCTGGGCACAACGTGTGGTTCTCTTCCGATCTGATATCTTGGGTATCTTTAACATATTGCAGAGTTAAGATTTCAGATTGGCTCCCGGTGGTAGAGAAGGTGGAGAAGAATCTAACTGGTTGGAGGGCTTCTTTGTTATCATGAGGTGGTCGATTGGTTCTGATAAAGGCGATTCTCTCTGCGATTCCAGTGTTTTTTTCTCCTCCTGCCTGCTACCGGTAAGCATCATACGACGTTTAGAGAAAGTTATGCGCCAATTCCTGTGGAGCAAGGCATGTCATGATGTGCATGGCTTACATCTGATGGACTGGGAAACCATCATTCAACCAAAGAAACATGGTGGGCTTGGGATAAAAAACTTGGAATCTTTCAATGAGGCTCTTTTACTCAAATGGGTAAGCAGAATTTGGGGTGAGGATATGGGTAGGTGCTGTAATCTATTGCGACATCTCTATGGTACTTCTATGGCAGGGCCTGGATCATTAAGGTAAGGGCCGAATCTTTTGCCTTTCTGGAAGGGGATTATGAGGGTTATACCTCGCTTTTAGGAGTTGTTTATATCGGTTCTTGGGGATGGGGCAACCTTTGGGTTTTGGATGGATGATTGGACAGGGGGTGGTACCTTGGCTAGATGCTTTCCTAGACTATTTGCTTTGCTTTAGCTGCTGACTCTGGTGCTAGGGTTATGGAGTGATGGGACAATGGGAATTGGGTGCCGATTTTCAGATCACCTCTCTCATATCAGAGATTGGAGGAACTACTTCGACTCTTGGACTCTATTGGTCAGCAGAGCAGACCCTCTTCAAGGGTGGATCATTGAGCTTGGAAGACAACGTCATTCTCGGTTCGAAGGGCTGATGGTGCCATCTGCTGACCTCCACCCGCGTTGTCGGATATTTTGATTCGGGATTGTGGTTTCATCTGGTCACTCTGTCTCCTTGAAAGGATTGGTTTCTTCCTCTAGCTTTTTAGAAGAAAACAGATGCTGACTCGTGACCACTGCACCAAGCTTTTTCAGGTGGCTACCGATAGATGTCTCTTATGTGACAGAGAAATTGAGACGCCGGAGCACCTCTTCTTCTGTTGCCATGTTTCTTCAGTGGTCTGGTGTGAGGTGGGATTGGATTGGATCTGCACTCGCAACTTCGACTCCTTCTGGTCTCCTTTTCATGGTGCTCGTAACAAACAAAGAGCTAAGATCCTGGCCCCGACGACTATGTTATGGGCCATTTGGTTAGCGCGTAATGATATCCTTTTCTTTGATCATTGTTTCTACTTTGAGAATGTGTGCTTACAGTACAAGCGTTTTCTTGATTCTTGGCTTTTGTAATCTGTTTCTATTTTAAAATTTTTTAAACAAATGAAGTAATACATTGGGGTGGACACCAATGCACGTTTCCCCCTTCTTTGGCCTAAAAAAAAGAAGTTTCCCAGCTGTCATATTTGCAGAAGCATTATCGGTAGCAACTTGTACAACATTATCTTCTCCAACATCCTTGGCACACTCCTTCACGAGAGAAGAGATGTACTTGGCAGCGTGAGAATCAACAGATGCGTCAACGGACTTCAAAAAAGTTGTGTCCAAGTCACCGTTCACACACAAGTTCATAATGCTCCTCCCCCCCGTATTAGTCCAAGCATCAATCATCATTGAACAACCAACCCAAAAATCTCTGAAGAAGATGGCGGCCTCTGCAGCGGCGGGCGGATGGCGCAAGCATTCTCTGAAGTGCGTATGGGTTCCGAAGCGCTTCGGCCCTCGGCACAGCGACCAGGTTCGTGCCACTCGTCAACCGGTCTTGCCCTCGAGTATCGCTATCAAAGACGAAGATATAAAGGATGGCTGGGTGAGGGTATCCCGCTCTAAGCCCGGCAGGCGATGCTTTCGTTGTGCGGGGCGTGGTCATTTGGCGTCTGCATGCATGGCGCCTCCTCGATGCTTCCGGTGCGGTCGTGTCGGGCACCGTTCGTTCTCATGTAGGGAAGCGCTAGTGGATCTCAGGCGGACGAAGCACTCATCTCGAGTAGATGACCCTCCCCGTGTGAAAGCTCCCTCGGCCTTTCGGGACTCTCGCTCCTTTGCTCAGGTGGTCTCAGCGAGCTGTGGTGCTGCTTCAGCAAAAGGGAAGACCACTCCCTCCGCGTCGCACTATGGCTCTGATAATACTGGCAATCCTTCCCTTCCAGCGAAGTTAGTCCATGACAAGTTGCCAGAGGCTCGGAGTCGCCAGGGCTCTCATCGGATGGGCGATCACCCATCTTCTGTGGTGGGGCCTCCGGCGGGGGAGCTTTATGCTCCTGCGGCGTCGGTCAATCCCGGTCCGAAGGAGATGGCTGCAAATCTTGGCGTGGCGATTGGCATGGTGCATCGGCGGGGCTCCGACCGCGAGGCGATCCAATCGGAAACTCTTCTTCTCCTGGGCGAAGGATTCTCGGGGGACTTCTTCTTTCTGGACGACACCCGATGCTGTGTTCGAGGACTTTCCCCGGAGCAACGGGAAATCCTCATTTCTCGGTCGGATTCGTCGGCGGTCAAATGGCGTCGTCCCCGGGTGGCCGATGGTGCTTCTCTAACCTCCGAGATATGCGTTGTGGAGGTCCGCGGAGTTCCATTCCTGTCTCGCTCGGCGCATTGCCTCTCCAAGGTGATTCGCAGTTGGGGTCAAGTTCTGGCTATCTTGGACGATGGCCTTTCCCCGGGTTCGGACTGGTCGTGCACAAGGATTTTGGTCGAATGCTCCTCCAACCTCTCGCGCTCCATGTATGGCAAGACTTTTTCGGAGATTTTGGATCTGGGCAGATGGTCCTTCAAGCTTGAGTTCTTCTTTCCGCCGCCGGTGGCTTCGTCAGTCCATTCCGAGGCCGGGATCGATGCCCCCAGGTCCAACGAAGGTTCGCCTCCGATGGCCCACGTGGCACCTTCCTTGGTTGTTCCCGAAGCGTCGCTGAATCATGACGCCCCTTCGACTTCGTCGCCTGGGCTTCGATTCTCGTGCGCATTTGGACGGACGCCCTCTCACGTGCCCAGGGGCCTTTTCGAGGACGATCCGCAGTCGGTGGATTTATCTGACATTCCCATTCCGAAGAGTTGCGGCTCCTCCCCGAGTTTCGATGTGGCGCTTCCGATTCCCCCTTTCGGATCGGATCCTATTCGGGCCCTATCGTGGGTCGCGCATGACCCGATAATGTTTGGGGACTCTATTATCTACTACGAAGATATTCCCTGCCCTATTCCTATTTCTGCGGTGCCTTTCTATCGGTCGCAGTGCTACGAAGACTGGTGTCCCTCTTCCTCAGCATCACCGCCTATTCTGCTAGCAAGCGAGTCGGGCTCCCCGGTGGCCGCCCCCGAACTTGGTAATCACGATATCACTCAACTTTATGGGCAGCCTCCTACTTCTTTTGGGATTTCTAGGTCTTCTGGATATCAAGGGGATTCTTCTTCAAACGCCATGCCGCTCTCTCCAGCCCGAAGTGCAGCTTCGTGGAACTCTTGGAATGCGTCGGTTGCTTCCCCGAATAGATTTGGCATTATATATGCTCGGCGCCTGGACCTCTCCTTCGAAGGGACTTCTTCGCCGCCGATCCTGCTATCTAGGGAGGCGGTGGCGGAAGCGGCTGGACTTCGCCGACTGGACCAACGTCGTGTTTAAACTGGGCGTTCTTCCCCCGACCACTTTTTGGGTTAATTTTTGTAATATTTAATGAAGCTTCCCTCTTGGAACGTTCGTGGAATGGGTGACCCTCTGCGTCGCAGGGCTTTGGGATCGCGTTTGGTTGATTGGGATTATGATGTCGCTTTGATACAGGAATCAAAGCTCTCTGGAGTAGACGACGCCCTCTGGAGATCGTTGGGAGCAGGACCGGTGGATGCATTTTGTGCTTTGGACGCGACCGGCTCCTCTGGTGGTGCTATGGTGGCTTGGAGATCTTCAAGCTTCTCATTATCCTGCTCTCGCATGGGACGACATTCTATCTCTGTAATCCTTATGCATGTGGCCACTAACGTATCTATGGCTTTCTCTTGTATTTATGCGCCCCTATGTCACCTTGCCCGTCGCGATTTATGGGAGGACTTGCGGGGCGATGCTGCGGCTTTTGGGGATATTCCGTGGATTTTGGGAGGGGATTTTAATGTTACTATGCTTTCAAACGACCGCCCCGCGGGCGGGGGGGAAGGGATCCTGGTTCTATCGATTTCCCTGGACTTCATCAACGACTTGGCCCTGGATGATTTGGTAGCCACGGACATCATATACACTTGGCGCAATAGCTCCTCTCGATCGCAGCTTGACCGGTTTCTAGCTAATTCTCGCTGGATGGATGCATTCCCACTATGCTCGGTTTCGTCTCGTCCTCGGTCTTTTTCGGATCATAGCCCCATTATTTGGGATTCGGGCGAGTCATCCCGTCCGCGCGGCATTTTTCGTTACGAGAAGAGTTGGCTTCTGGAGCCTAATTTCAAGGAACTAGTGCGAAATCACTGGTCACAAACGTCATTCCCGGGTAATGCGGCTCATCGTTTTGCCCTCAAACTCTCCTCTCTGCGGCGGGTTCTTGCTTCCTTCAAATTTTCTACACGTCTGGCTCGGCGGTCGGTCCACAACGAGGCTGAGGCGATAATTATTAGATTGGATCGCTTGGAAAGCGTCAGGGAACTTTCACAGGAAGAATTATACGAGAGATCAGTAGCGGCTCAGATCGTTTCGGAGGATGACAGGAAAAAAGCAATTGAATGGAGACAACGCTCGCGTCTTCGTTGGCTCAAGGAGGGGGATGCTAATACTGCCTTTTTCCATCGGGTCGCTAGTCCGCGTAAACGATCTAATCGTATCTCTACCATTGAGATTGGGGACGCTATATTTCAGAATGAGCGAGATATGGTGCGGCATTGGTTAACTACTTCAAGAACTTTTTCAATCGCCTCCCCTCTTCTTCATGGCACTGGATGGCTCCCGGGGCCCTTCCATCCCTGGCTCAGATGCTGCTAATTTATCACGCCCTCTATCAATGGAAGAGCTTAAGAGCGCGGCTTGGGACCTTAACGCCGATGCTTCCCCAGGCCCAGACGGGTTCCCTATTTCCTTTTATAGGGACTTTTGGGATGTTATCGCCAACGACGTTTTGGCTGTGGCACTCGAGTTCTGTGAAGGAAACCGGGGATTCAACAGGGTTAATCGGGCCTCTATGGTTCTCATCCCGAAATCCCAGGGTGCTCGTCGTATTGAGGAATTCCGCCCCTATTGCCATCTCCAATGGTATTTACTTGATCATTGCGAAGGCTCTGGGCCCGTCGCCTAGCGCCCCTGCTTGCTTCTCTCATTTCTCCCTGCCAAGCGGCCTCTGTTCAAGGGAGGCAAATATCTGACTGCTACGCCCTTGCTTCCGCCATCATTGATGGTTGGCACAGAAATGGAACGAAGGGAGTCCTCTGGAAAATTGATTTTGCTAAGGCTTACGACTCCTTGGATTGGCGCTTCTTATGGTTGGTTTTGAAGTCTCGGGGATTCCCTCCGTTATGGATTTCATGGATCCGTCGATGTGTTACCACGGTTTCCTTCTCCTTATTTCTTAATGGACGACCGTCTGGGAACTTATTTCAACCGCGCAGGGGAGTTCGCCAGGGATGCCCCCTTGCCCCTCTTCTGTTTGTCTTGGCGGCGGATGTGCTGCCTCGTATGATTCAAGGCGTATACGACGCTGGGTATACTCGAGGATGCTCGTTGGGTGACCTCCATATCCCGCTGATCCAATATGCGGACGACACCTTATGTTTTATCGAGGGGGACCGACTACAATATTGCGGAATGGCTACTACGGTACATTTATTCTGCGAATTATCGGGGCTCCGCATCAACGAGGACAAATCCAAATTTTGTGCCCTTTGCTCTCTCGCCTCTGGAGGTCGGGGAATGCTCCTCCATTTTGGGGGCCTCTCTCGGGGCTCTTCCTCTTGAGTACCTGGGATTATCTCTCTCAGTGGGCAGGCCGCGGTTGCGCGACTATCAGCGGGTGGTGGAGAAGGTCGAGACAAGGCTGGCAGGTTGGCGCTCTTCATTGCTCTCTCGGGGTGCCGATTGGTGCTTATTAAATCCGTCCTCTCCGCTATCCCTATTTATTTTCTATCATCGCGCGGATTGCCAAAGGGGATTAGACTGCGCTTGGACAAATGTATGAGGGGATTCCTTTGGGGCAAGAATGGTACTGCAGAAGAGGGATTCATCTGGTCGCTTGGGAGGACATTACGCGTCCTAACGGGACGGGGGCCTGGGTGTGCGGCGGCTGGAGATCATGCGGGATGCTTTCCTTCTCAAATGGGCGTCGCGGCTTTAGGCCGGGAGGATGGCTTTCTTGTTCAATGCCTTCGCAGTGCGGCGAGTAATGCATTTCTTCTCCGTCTTTGACGGTAGATCACATATTCACTCTCCATCTTTTGGCGCGAAGCCTTCACAGTTTTCAACCGCAATCGGTCCTTATTCCGACCATCTCTCGGCGATGGTTCCTCCTTCCGCTTTTGGACCATGAACTGTCTGGCAAAGGCATCTTCATGAACCTTTTTCCAAGACTATATGCGCTTGCCAGGGACAAAGATGCAACGGTGGGCTCATGCTGGTCCAACGGCACCTGGTGCCCGATTCTGGTGGATTCTCTCTCTTCTCAGCGCCTGATTGACTTCTCTGCATTGATGTCCTTACTCGGGGACGCCCCTACTCCATCGTGGGGCGTGATCACTTCTCCTGGAACGACGGGTCCTTTTCTTCGAAGAAGGCATATTCTGCTCTCCTCCCCATCGCTGTGCATCCGGAGGCGTCATTTCGTGATCATTGCAACCTCATATGGGGTCTCAAGCTTCCGGAAAGGGTTGGCATATTCTTGTGGATCCTTAGGCGTGGACGACTTCCTACTCGCGACCGCCTGGTAGCTCTCTTTCCAAACGTTCCCATTTTTGCGGCTTATGCGACTCGGCTGTTGAGACGGCCGAACACCTCTTCCTCCACTGTGACCTTGTGCGGCCCTTATGGGAGGACGTTGCGTGGCTGAATCTTTCGTCGATGGTATCTTTTTGGGAGAGCATTGCACTCGCTGAAAATCGTCCGAGGGCGGTGAGACTGGTTCCCTTCGCGCGCATTTGGAGTATCTGGCTGGCGAGGAACAAATATCTGTTTGCGGGGCAGAGATTTTACTTAGAAAAACATTTGTATTGACGCGAACCGTCTTTGTTCGGACTGGTCACTTGGGTAGCGAATTTTGGTTACGGGGCGAATGGTAACATTATTGATATCATTTTCCCCTATTTTTTTCCTTTTTTCTCCATCTGTAAGTACTTTCTTTTTCTCCTCTTTAATAAAATGGGGCGAACACCTACGGGTGTCTCCCCCTCTTTGGAGTGTCAAAAAAAAAAAACAACCACTGTTTTTCCATGTTTCATAGTGAATCTTTAACAATTCCTTTGTTTTATCCACTTCCTTCTTCAACAAAGTTTCTGCAATTTTATTAGATGAAGGTGGTTGTATCCACTTCCATATTGTCCAATTGCCTCATACATTCGGATAAAGGAATTCTTAGTAATTACATTGAAGGGAATGCTAGCATCATAAAAGAATTTGGCCACAAACTTGTTGATGCATGCACACTCCTCTTTGGCTAAAGCATCTTTAATCATTGTCAGCCACATTGTTGTGCCCAAAGACACATCATCTTTAGAAACACGAGGCCTTTTTGCACCACTTCATGAGCCTCCTCCTTTTATGACCTTGTTGCACATGCGACACGCAACCGTGTTCGAATCTGTCCTATAAATGAGGTATGCGTCTTTCCTCAGAATGGTAGACCCAGGTAGAAAATAGAATATGGATTCTCTCGTAATAGACATGGAAAGGATAGTTTTAACAAATCACCTAAACATGACATAAAAATTGTCATTAAAAATAAGAAATACAAAATCTAATCCAATTATTCAAAGTGACAATTTGATTACAAAGTAACAAAACCATAGGTCCCATCTACGGAATTCTCCTAAACATTATCTTAATGGAGTTTAATGGAGACACACAACCATGTTCGAATCTATCCTCTCAATGAGGTATGTGTATAACCTCCTCATATTAGTAGACCTAGGTAGAACATAGAATATGGATCCTATCGTAACAGACATGGAAGGGATAGTTTTGACAAACCACCTAAACATGACAAAAATTATGTGTCATTAAAAATAAGAAATACAAATGTAAACCAATTATCCAAAGCGACAATTTGATTACAAAAGTAACAAACCGTAGGTCCTATCTACGAAATTCTCCTAAACATTATCTTAATGGAGTTTAATGGTTAAATGTATAATTGTTGACATAAACCAGAATATAACCTAATCTCCTCTACACACTTGACTTTTTAACAAAAAAATACTTAAGAAAACAAAAATCAGAATGAATAATGATCAAATAATTGAAGGAATTTCCTACAATGTGAGCCACGATTCTTGTATAATGGAGAAAAATATAGGGTTTTATCACTTGTGCCCCTCTAATATATTGCAATATCAGTTATTCCCCTCCCTTTTCTAGAATATTTGTTGTGCTCCTTACAGCGTTATCATTTGTGCCCTTCTGTTAATTTGACTGTCAATGAATTGAACTTAACCATGATTTATTTAAACCATGATGTGGTTAAGAAGGGCATAATTGTTAATACAAGATTCGAATCCACTTTTCTAGTTTGATCTTGCAATTTGTAGACTCATGGCAAAATGGATTGCATATTTTTATGTATTCTTGCAATAAATTAATACCCACTTATATGCATTGTATACTTGGGAAAAATAAGAGAGTTGTTTATTCCTGGGAACCCTAGGCTCTCTTATATAGAGGAGAGACATTCAGATAAATTACATAGGATATATACAAAGAAATAAATAATAGAAAAGGTACATAGGAACATATACATATCTCTATTCTCCCCCTCAAGATGGAGCATAGATATCAATCATACTCAGCTTGGACGAACACTTCTGAAATGGCCCTCTAAGTAATATCTTGGTAAAGATATCTGTTGTTTGCTCTCCTGGACTGACATGAAAAGTAGAATTCAAACCCTTCTGATCATATCTCTAGTATAATGCCAGTCTACCTTAATATGCTTAGTTCTTTCATGGAATGCAGGATTATTCGTAATAAATAAAGCAACTTGATTATCACATTGTAGTTGCATGGGTAGAGGTACATTTATATGCAAATCTGCTAACACTTCTCGAGCCCACATCATTTCTTTGCTTGCTTTGTCCATAGCCCTATACTCTTCGACACTTGATCTAGCCACCTGTTTTTTGCTTTTTCAAGAAACAAGAGAACTGCCAACAGACACAATGAAGTCAAAAGTAGACTTCCTATTCTTAGGACATCTTGCATATTCTGCCATCATCACATGCATACACAGAAAAAGTTGCTCCTTTCCTGAATAGTAACCCTACACCTGGAGAAGATTTTAAATATCTCAAAATCATGTATATAACATCCATGTGAACCTGTCGGTGATGCTCTATGAACTGACTCACCCGACTCACTACAAAGGAGATACCGGTCTAGTAATAGTAATATAGAGGATCTTTCCCACCATCTCTCTATATCTCCTTCTGTCGACCTCATCCGTATCATTATCATATAATTTCATACTAGGGTACATAGTAGTAGATGGTCGACACCCAATCATGCCTGCCTCAACAAGCATGTACGTAACATACTTCCTTTGGGTCATCACAAGACCATGTGCATTCTTAACAAATTCCAACCCTAAGAAATACCTTAGGGTACCAAGATCTTTGGTAACAAACTGACGACCCAGAAATTCTTTTACCATCTTGACCCCCTACACATCATCTCCTGTAACAAGTATATCATCCACATAGACCATAATGACAACTGTACCTTTAGATGTTCTCTGCATAAAGAGTGAATGGTCTGCATTTGACCTCTTGAACCCTTGCTTTTCAATTAAATCTTCTGAAACCACACCCTTGAACATTGCTTAATGCCATATATTGCCTTATGAAGTCTACAAGCCTGCTGAGACACTCCCCTCAGTAGCAAACCCTGGAGGCTGCTGCATGTAAACTTTCTCCTGTAGATCTCCATACAAAAATACATTTTTAACATCCAACTGAAACAAAGGCCAATCACGTACTACAGCTACTGAAAGTAGGACCTGCTGAGTAGACTGACAAGCAACTAAAGAAAACGTGCCCAAGTAATCCACGTCGTAGGTCTAAGTAAATCCTCATACCACTAATCTTGTCTTATAGTGATCAAGGCTCCCATCTGCATGATGTTTAAACGTAAGCACCCATTTGCAATTGACATCGAACGCCCTAGGAGGAGCAGACACCGGACTCCATGTACCACGTGATTGCAATGCATCCATTTCTTCCTCCATAGCCAAGCGCTAGAGGCTTTCCTTCATGGCCTCCTGGTAATTCCGTGGAATATCCACAACATATAGAGCCGTTACAAATCTATGAAATTCTTCTGTCAAACGATGAAAGGAGACATGAGAAGCAAGAGGGTAGGAAGCACACAATCGCTTCTGCTTCCGAACTGCAATGGGTATATCCAGGTCATTGGGAACCTCCTCCATCTGTGGGCTATTCTCCTGCAATGATTCCTGCTCAGATATATCTCCAGGCCCATTGTTGGAAACCATGTTATCAGAACAAACCTGAGGCATACTGGATGACGGACGATGACCATGAGCAGAGACAGTCCGACGGGTATAGAACTTAGGTAAAGGTGGAACAATGGGCACATGCGTCTGGGTATTAGGAGGGGGTGGAGAAGGTGGTGGTGGCGGTGGTGGAACCACATGCACATAAGTAGGATGTGACTGACTCGTAAGAGGGGGTGTCATGTAAATCTCATCATCTGAGTCTAATGAAGCCAACCTGTCACATGTAGGAGAGAAATACATTACAGACTCAAAAAATGTGACATCAACACTGATATAGTAGACAATGATGGAGCCGGCCAGAGAAACTCAAGGTCAAGGTCATGGGAGATGTTGCCATTTAGAGAACAATGCACGACAAGGATCGTTTAGTGCAGGGTTGTAAAAGTCACCCGACTGACCGGACTAGTAGGTCCGACTAGTCTAGTCAGTAGGGTAGCCGACCGAGTACTGACTAATTCCGACTAGGCACACTAGTTGACCGATTTTTGCTTTGAGATACTATATTTTTTAATATTTTCTATTTTTAAAAAGCAAACTTATTATAATATATTCTTAATATTTCATTGAAATTAAATTATTTCTTTTATTTCATTATGATGATATAAAAATGTACAAAATCTATGTAAATATATGTATAAAAATGATCTACATATTTAAATAATCAAAAAGATCATAGCCGATTAAAGTCTGACTACATCCGATTAGTCGTCCGATTGTCGATTGATCCTTAGTCAGTGACCCAACCGACCGAGTACCGACTACTGACTTTTGCAACCTTGGTTTAGTGAGACTACATTAGTGTGTTGTTTGTGAAAGTATGGGACCGTCAATTTAGGAATGTTGCTTTGTACCATGTTGAGAAAAAGAAGAATTACAGTTTATTATGAGAGTGCTATCCCTCTTTATATACGGAGAGCAGGGGAAAATATGCAAGGCTGTGCAAAGGTGGGAAAATGAGTTGATGCCATCTGAAGGAGGTTCTTGTGAAAGGGATGGAGAATGGGAGACGATGACATCTGTCTGGTCAGGTGGGAGGAGGTTTATAAACCGAAAAAAGAGGGTGGGTTTGTGGATCAGGAGCGCGATGCAATCAATGACGCACCGCAAGGCAAGTATGTTTTAATATTGTTGGGAGCGATGGACGAACTTGTGGTAGACTTCTAGAGATCTACTGTTTTGGTTGCCTTGACTTAGAGGGGAGAGTCTGTATGCTGACGAAACCATTAGTGTTCTTGAAGAGGTTGGTGCCCTTGTTACCTACAATGGGTCTGTTTAATAGGGAGAAGGCTGGGAATGACCACGTTTTCAGTAGCCAGACGTTGGAATTGTGTGTGGTTTCTTAGCTTTGCTACATCGCTTTAATATGAGAGGATAGCTGTCACATTCTTCGTCATGTTGGAGGGAGAGGAGCCGATGGGCCGCGAAACGGACTCGAGGGAGTGGGGCAGGGAGGATTTTCCTATCTCCCTTGTGTTCAGGCACAGGGTGCTGGTAGTAGATCCAGTTGTTTTTTTCTACTTGGATTGCAAGTTGTTATGGAAAGTCAAGGCACCTTTATAGGTGAAGCGGCAACTGGGCATTTCGTTGTTAGATGTAAGGGGAATGGACACCCTTTGGACAAGTCTCAGATCAGGAGTGGTGAGTTGATGGGATCGGGTGTACAGGAGGCAACAAGATAAGAGCTGGCCAGTGGCAGTCCTTTGGGCTATTCGGACCGAAAGAAATGCGGTCGTCTTCAGTGGCATGATGTATTATGTTTAGTGAAAAAAACACAATGATATTATATGCATCATTGGAGCACTTGCGTCCTTGAGAGGTTGTAAACAAGTTGTTTGTAAGTCTTGATTTTGTTTAATAAAATCTGGATGATATCCTTGCTGGATGACCATCGGCCGGCTTTAAAAAAAACAATTGTACTGACATAATAAAAAGAACGTCCCACTCTATCTTAATGTTAATATTAATTGGTTGCCTCCATGCTCTGCAAAGTCAATTTTTACGCACTATAGTCGCAAGTAGCTAAGGTACAACAATTAATTATCATGTAAATCTGAAGGTCACTTGGTGTCTTCGAAATATCTCTTGCAAAAAATGCACGATATAGCATGTTATACATGTAGATATATGCACCTCCATAATAGGGAGTTTCATGTGCCAGCATGTGCTTTTGAGATGCAGAAGGCCATATTTGGTGATTGCAGGTGGAGTTAGATTTCCAACAATTAAAATTGCAGGATTGCAGCTGGTTATTTTTGGGCTCTCCTTGAACTGCTAGAAGCCAAAATGTGTTCTTTTTAAAAACTCGTGGGGGTCATTATGGAGATAAACCATAAGGGTATTACTGCCAAAGATGAACATCTCAAATACATCTTAATAATTTCCATTTCCCTCGAGTGATCTTCATGTTCACAGACTCACAATAATCCCCATCCCTCTCTTTGGGTTCAGAATTCATATTGTCCTGTAGTTTTCTTCCATGCAGGGCCGTCGTTCATGGTCCAATGTACTCACTACTGTCCTGAAACTTTGCTTTCAGGGTCTGCCAATCTTCTCTGTTTTTAAGGGGACCTTCATATTGACTCATTGCATTTATTATGATTCATCGGTAGATTTGTGGATCTTATTAATGCCCATATTTATTCCAGGGCGAGGCCCTCTACGGGAGGAAAGACGGTATCTTGGAGCCTCTGCAGGCTATAGGCAATAGAGGCAATATGGGTTTAAGGATGGATGTCCTGGGAAGCCTGAGAAGACTCAAAATTGCAAGCTCTGATACATGCAACCTGTCGGTCACTGTGTGCTGGTAGATAATATGGATTCGTCATAAATTTGTGGTCCAATTTCCAGTGATGGTTTATGTGTTTGTAAAGTTGGGACCTGATGCGGACCATTGAAAGAGGAGGTATGATGCTATTGTTTTATTTTGAGGATGATGCTCTTTTCGCCACTGGATATCCTATATCAAGACCAACATTTTGATGCATTGTACAATCTACTCTTAATGAAGGTTGCTGGCAGTGTATCTGTTTTTCTCAAAAATTTGGGTAATTCACCGGAAATTTCCCTAAAATCCAACTTCAGCAGATTTTTCAGTGGTGGAATATATTATTATGCTTTCTACTGTTTCGTATGTTAGTAGAATTGCATCAAGAAATGAATTTCAAATAAGTGTTTACTTATGAGACAGTTTTTCTCTTATCAAAGTAGAATTGTCAGAACTGATGTCAAAGTGGTGAAATACTCTTCTTCCATACTTGAGATGTGAGGTAAAATAAGAAGACACTTGAATAACACATTTTTTCGGAAATAAGTTTCTTCGATCATAGTCCAGGCTAGATGTGGAGCATGGTAGTAGTAGCTTATTTGTCTTGCCCAGCATATGTCAGTTTATCACACCTGCATTTAAATTGTCCAGCATGACCTTTTCTTGCTTACTATCCATTGCCCTTGTATGCTTCTTTGCATTTAAGTTCCCTACATAGGAAAAAATGTAATGGACGTTTAACATGATTTTACAATGTATTACCGTATAGTAGAAAGTCGAATTTTGATATTTTCAATTGATACCATGAAAACCCTACTTGACGGGAACGCCTCTGCTAAGTGCAAGAGATCTTTCTACACTTGCATCATGTAACAAAATTTAAGAGGGAGTAAATGTGCACTTTGGCCTTCTCAAACCTAGTTTTTTAAGGGGGAAACGTGATCTTTGGGTGCACGTCTCAGGTTGTCACCTGTCACCCTCGGGAATGTGGCCAGAATTTTACATGGGATTAAAAATACCTCAGTTAAAATTTTAAGTAAATATCCCTATCAACATTCTATTAACATAAATACCCTAGTAAATTCTTCATTTTACCATACAATGCTTTAATAGTAAAGATGCAACTGGATATGGTTTTTATCACTTGTGTTCCTCTTAGATATTACAATACAGTTATGCCCATTCCTTTTTTGCAATATCAATAGGTTGAACTAAACATGTTCATTGAAACCAAGGTATAATTAAGAAGGTCATAACTGTGTAACCCAATAGAATGACTACAGAGGGGAATGAACCAAGAAACCCAACAGAGGGGCATAACAATAACTAAGGATGGTTGTAGAGGTTGGCCTTCATTCATTATTAAAATTAGCAACCTCTACAACCATCCTTAGTTATTGTTATGCCCCTTGTTGGGTTAGTATAGATTTATTAATAAAGAGCCATGGTTATAGATGAGATTTATTTCCGCCTCCTTTCATTCAAACCAAGCTTCAATCTAGAGGAGATCTATGCTGCGATGGAGAATGAAAAGATCCATGCTAAATGGCCAAATCTCAAGTTGCAATGGAGCCATGTTGAGGTTCATTTCCCTGTTGAGGAGTGGAGTCCACGACCGCATCTCTTCATGTTCCTCACAACTTAATCTACTCTATGAGTGACATTCATCAGACCAACACTGAGTATATGTTGTTTCCAGCTGCTGAGAATGGAGGGAGGCAGAGAGAACACCATTCATATTGAAGCTCCTGCATACAAAGATGGGGAGAAGGCGACGGAGGTGGGGAATGGTGCTAGAGGTCGGGGAGTCGGCAACACATGGTGGGGGGGGGGGGGGGGGGTTGGAGGTCAGGGAAGGGAGCTGATGAGGTGGGGGCAATGCATGAGGTCGAGGAAGCTGATGAATATGTGATTCATCATCTTAACATATTAATCTTAGCTTGAATCCCAGAACAAAACATCAAATAAATGCCTAATTTCAATAAATTAAGAAAATAATGGTTGTACTAAAAATAAACTAATAATGTATATTTATCTTGTAAATAGTACATAAATAATTTAGAATAAAAATCACAAAAATATAGAGCTGAAAATGTGTATAGCTCAAACTTGCTAATTTGAATAAATCTATACTAACTCCTTTTGACTTAATTATTCTTCTAACTTGTTCGTAAAAGTTTATTTAAAAATACAAAATATAAATAAATTCCACATTGAATAATTACTGAAAAAAGCCATAAATCTAACATCTCCATTGAATTCCAACTCCATATAAACTCCAAATTCACCAATTCACTTTCACCGTTCAAGTTTTAAAATTATCTATCGAATGCAAGTGATTTTATTAAAATTGGAGTTTGTTTCCAAAATGTCAGTTATGGGACCTAATTGTATGTTGTAAATATTCAATAATTTTGATTTCTCATTTCATGTAAATAACACCATTTTGTTTTATTTCTTTCTCATTTCTTTTCTTTGTTTTATGTACAATAAAATAAACCAAAACAAAATCCAAAAAAACATAGAAAAGGAGAGAAATAGTGTATTTGTGATCCTGTATATATATTGTATATACTTTTTTTCTTTCTCTTTTTCTTAATTATTAAAAAAATCCAAAAAATTGGTTTACTTAAATACATGTTTAGTATTTATTGTTATTTTCTTGTACATAATTTTACTAATAACCAAAGATAAAAATATAAAACATACAAAAATTGGTATTTTAAAACTTTATTACCTTCAAAATATTTTGTCTCGTAAATACGTCTTATTTTGGTCTTGAGATCTCAACAAAATTTATATATCTTCGTTTTTATCATTTTTTGTTTTGAGTTCTTCTTTTATTTATTTCATTTTTCTTCCCTTTTATATGTTGAATCAAGGTCAACGACCACTTGGCCTCACCCCATTGGTTCATCTCCACTCACTTATCCACCTTATCCCCTTCAAATTACCCCTTCATTTCTCCGTCAATCATCTTCTTTCTTTTGCTTACCCCAGGTCAACTCCCCATCTCTCCCACGTTCTCCTCATTCCCACGCAACCCAACTTCCCTCTCCATAACCATCCCTCCTCCTCGCTCCAAATTGCTCCACACTCATCCTCATCATCAATCATCATCCTCCACACTCAATGCCAACTGCCCACACTCCTGACGTTCTCCATTCTCTCCTCTACAATTTCACCCTACCATCTCCATTTTTCAATATTCACCCTTATGGGGGGGGGGGGGGGGCAAGATCCTACACGACGCAGCTGATGAAGCTACGTTACGTTTCATCATCTTTATTCTATCATTTTGGCCTTAAAAGCCTAGTAAATGCGTGTAAATAGGCTTAATTTAGGCATTTTATCATCCATGCATTATTAATATTGTATAAATTGCGATTTTTAAAGCCAAAATTATAGAATAAAGAAAAGAAAAGAAAAAGAATAAAATATTGTAAATATTTTATGATTCGAAACCCCGAGACCTAGGCATCTTGATGACTAGGTTGACAAGGAATAAAGTAGGGGGAGATAAGGGCTCAAATACAATAAAAACACATGTTATTTCATTCATTCTTTATTTATTTTGGGACCTATTTTTGGTTCCATTTTTTATACCTCAAATAAAGAAACTTTGTACATGAAAGTTGTAGATAATTAAATAAATAAAAATACAAAATTGATTTCATCCAAAAATAATATATAGATAAAACATTATGGTCTGAATAAAATTCCAGAATCCCAACTTCCCAAACCTATATCTCCCAAATAAAAACTCCAAATGCATCAAACTCACCTTAATTGTATATAAAATTAAATAAACTATTTTATGAAGGTGGTTTCGTATTTTTCGGAGTTACGGTTTGAAAGTTGAGTTTTGGACCCTCCTTGTATACTTGTACAGATTAAAATATTCATTTTATTATTTATTCATTATTTTTATAATTTTATATTTTTATAATTTCGTAAATAATATTTATAATGTATATGTGTATAAAAATCAAAATAAAAACATAAAGAAAACACAAAATAAAATACCTGTATATAATATACCTAGGTATAATACTTGTACATGTACCTATATAATTACTATTTCTATTTTATTAAGTGTACAAAACACTTCATAAAAATAAAATAAAAATATAGTTAAGTGTATAAAAATATTTTATAAATATATAAAATAATAAACTAAAATAAATAAATTAAATTCACAAAATAAAAACAAAATATTAAAATATATAGATATATATACCTATAAAGGCTTAAAAAGGTAACTTGTAATTTTATACCTCATAAAAATAAATAAAAATCAGAATTAAATACTTTACAAATTAATAAACATTTTTTATTTTGAAACCAAAAATTAATAAATTCAATAACTATTTAAAATGGATTTTCCAAGCCTTTTTTCCAAGGTTTTTTCTGGTTGGTCCACGTGGACCAACCAGATTTTCCCTTGGTTGACCTCGGTCAACTCTATGACCGAGGTTTGGCCTATGTCAGATCTAGGTTTTTTGGCCTCTTTCGACCAATTATCGAGGCCACATCTTTCATCTTTTGGAGTCGATTCCTTCTGCAATTTTTCTCCCCTATCATTGAGCATACACGCCCAAGGGCTTCCTCAGGGATTGGATCTTGGATACGTGAGATCTGCATCGTTTTTCACGCCTCTCGACCACTTTGCTCAAAACGCCCCCGTCACCTTCCATCCACTTTCGAACCTTTCTTTGACCCTCGTTTGACCCCGCCTGAGAGCTCTGGATCGACTCCCGTGACAGGGGAGCCTCCAGCTCCGTCGTGCGAGGCTAGGCGAAGGCCGGAGCGGCGGTTTCACCATCTCCGGCGGTCACGCCGTCGTGAGGTTTTTATCTCTTGGTTTTCTAACCAATCGAGGTTGCTTTTAGTTGCATTTTCTTTGCTGTAGGTTAGCTGTAGAGCCATCTTCAATTTCAGCCTTCTCTTAGCTCGATTTGTGTTTAATCCATCACCCGCTACACCCTCGCCGGAGCTTGCTCCGGCGAGCTCTATTTCAGCCACCTACTCCCCCCGATCATCTGTTCTTGCCCTGGGACCATCTACTGTCGTTTTTTATTTTTCTTGCAGGTCTCCGAGGTCGAGCGACTCCATCTGGAGTCGCATTTTGCAAGAACCGTGGTACTTGGGCCCCCTTTTTATCTCCGGCCTCGCGGTTGCGCTCCGGTGCTCACCGAGCCATTTTGGCGCCGCCTCCGGGTCGGGGAACCTCCCAGGAACATCGTAAGCTAATTTTGTACCTCGGAAAGCTTCAGAGGAGGAGGAGCACGCTCGGAGAAGACCCCCTCGCCGTTGTTCAGCCATGTTCATCCAACGGGGGTCCCAGCCGTTGATCTGCTCCTGTTCTTCCAACTGCTGCAACCATCGTCGGATATCGCGCACCCAGCACCATTCGATCGTCATCAATCATCTAATCTGGGCCGTTCGCGTGAACAGGCATCGGGCGCCCATACGCTGACACGTGGCATAAGTGAAGCACCTCAAGCCGTTCGATCGCGCCTAAGGTGGGAATTTTGCCCATTTAGCCCCGCCAATTTTTGTAATATTTTATTAATACTTAATCATTCATTTGTCGTTATATATTTTTGTAACATTTGCACTGCACCCCTTGGACTTTTGTGATATTCCTTTTTCACCCCTGCTAGGTCACGTGCCACGCGCACGTGACTTGGCATTTTTGCAGGAATACCCAAGGCCTTTTCGTATTTAACTTTTAGTACAAAAACTTTTAACTGTAGTTATAATTTTCTGGCCATTTTGCATTTTGCCCCCTTGGTTTCTGTTAATTGCTAAATCCTCCTTCCCAGGTGCGCGTGCTTACGCACGTGACCCCTGGCGTTTTTGCAAACATCACCTTGCGGGTTTGGGTATAGAGATTTGGTCCAGCAAAGTTTGTGATATAGTTGCATATTTTTAGAATATTTGCGTCGAGGCCCCTAAACTTCTCACATATTACAAAATTGCCCCTGCCAGTGTGTATTTTCTTGCTGCTGTATCTATTTATTGCATGCATATCTAAATTGCTAAAAAATCCACAAAAATCCTCATAGGTTCCTGTTGCATTGTAGTATCATGGCATATTTTTATTTTGCGTATTTATTGCATTTTAATATTTATAAAAATTCAAAAAACACGCATTTTGTGCACTGTTTGCATAATAAAATCCATAAAAATTATAAAAATACCTTAGAAAATTCCTAAAAAATATATTTTGCCTCTTTAAGTGTCTTTAAACTTCAATCCAAAAATCACTAAAAAGTACAAAAGGAAACTCCTAAAAATTATAAAACCCCAAAAATCTTCCTAGAAATCTTAAAAATTCTACAAAAATCTTAAAAATGCAAACTCAGTTTCTTTATTTTCTCTGATTTATTCTCTTTAGTTTAAAATTAATTTGAGGAATTTTGGACACTGATTGGTATTTTTCATCCTCATTTTAATTTCGTCCAGCAATTTAATTCACTGTTTACTAGTATTTTTGATTTTAAAAATATCAAAGATTAGGAAAAATCTAGAAAAATCATAAAAACATTAGAAAAATATAAGAAGACCAAAAACATTTTATTTCCTGATTTTTGAGTATTTTTACTTATTTTTATAAATATTTCATCCCTCTCTTTCTTACTTAGTCTATATAGTCTATTTAAATAAAAAGAAAATATAAAAAATATAAAATATAAAAAGAAAAGATAAAATCAGAAATTAAAAACCAAAATATAAAAATATAAAATCAAAATTAAAATAAAAAATATAAAATTAAAAGCCCACAAAAACATAGCACTTAGATAGACATTTGATCACATTCACACTTTTTGAGCATTTTGCCCTGTTCTACCTGTCTGCTCCCTGTGTTCAACCTCTACACATACTTGCACCTATACACATCTTTGTTGTAGAGTTATAATAAATTTTAACTCCACATATTGCTTTACATTGTTTCATCATTATTGTGGGTTAATTGTTGATTGATTGAGCTTTCGTGAGGGGTCGCTCAGCGACACTGTGGTCCCGCCTTGTGTGGACTATTTTAGACCCTCGCCAAATATCGATTAACAGCAGCCTCGGTGACAACGAGACTTAAATTCTAGTTGAGCGATGGAAGGACTACCTCTGGCAATATCCAGGAGGCCCACACCTTCTGCCACAATCACCTCCAAGTGGTTGCTTGAGCTCTGCCACCGGCTGCTGCATTGAGCGAAGATAAGAAGCTCACGCAGAGCTTTTTCCCAGGCACATCCCTCAATCCAGTACATGTAACTCTTCCTTTCCTTCTTCTTCTTCTTCTTCTTCTTTTTCCTCTTAATATTTTCTCTATTTTCATTTCATCATCTTCCATCCATTAAATTGCTAAAATCTTTGTATTTCAATAAATAATTCATATATTGCAGATCTAATGGTAATTTTTAATTAATTTTTGGGGTGAGATTTCGTGAATCAACTAATCTAAAATATAAGGCAGGTAAACAAATATAAGAAGATCCTTGTTGCAGCGAATCCTCTTGTATTCATTCACCCACACATTCGTTCTCTCTCCTCCTCTTCCTCCTCCTTTTCTTCTCCCTAACCTCATCTTCATTCCCTTGCAACCATTGCACTTGAACCCTTCACAACCTACTATTGACATGCTTTTGGCGAGGGTCTAAACATATCTTACTAGAAGAGTAGCAAAGACAAAAGTATCGCTAAGGCGATCACTCATGAAAAGCGAATCAAACAACAATTAACCCACAAATGAATATAGCAATGTAAAGCAAAAATGCGGAGTTAAAATTTATTATAACTCTATAAAATGTGTATAGTGTGTAAGCATGTATAGAGTATCTAATACATGGAGCAAACAGTAGATTGGGCAATAATGCACAAAATTTGTTCTTTTCTCTTGTCTTTTTATTCTCTTTTTCCATAGGTTTTTTATTATATATATTTGGATTTTTGTTTTTTATAATTTTTATAGATTTTTAATTTTATATATTTTATTTTATTTTCATATTTTATGATTTCTAATTTCCTTTTTTCTTTAAATATATGATATATATATATATATAACTATATAGACTATATAGGATTACATAATTATCAACACTGCTAAAAAATCATAATACAAGAAATAAAATATTTTTGGGTATTTATAATTTTTACTATTTTTTTATTTTTGGAGGTTGTTTTTACTAATTTTATGTATTCTTAAAATAAAAATCCCAAAATAGGGATTAAATAAATAGGTTGAATTGATTTGAAGATAAAAAATAACAAATAAAGTCCAAATTCTCCAAATAAAATTTAATATGTAGATAATAATATAAAGAAAATCAGAAAAATAAATATTTTTGAGATTTTTGGTAATTTTTCCTATTTTTTCTAGCTTTCAGAGCTTTATAATTTTTATCATTTTCTTTTTCTATATTTAGAGATTTTTTTGGTCCGGAGATACAATATAGTAAAATAAAAAAAATCAATTTTTTGGAATTTTTCAAAATGGTTATATATATTTGGATTTTTAATTCAAACAAAGACAAAATGAGCTCTTTTGATTTTTAGTAAATAATTACAACGAGTAAAATGCAAAAATAAAATTAGAGCGAGAAAGTACATGCTAGCAGGCATCTACCCCTATTTCACATAATATTTGGAGCATGTATGCTATTTTTTTAAATACAAGCACAAAAATACATATACTAGCAAGGGCATATTTGAAATTAAAAATAATGTCAAGGTCAGCGTGCAAATTTCCCAAAATTATACTACAAATATTCAAAATTTATGAATTGATTTACAATTTATAAAATTATCAAGACATATGTACAAAATACGAGCTCATATGGGACGACATGTGAGCTGAGCTGGACTGGATCCATTTATAATTCTCAAAACTTCAGGGGTCTCATTGCAACTAATACACAATTATTTATACTATTTATTTACATGACTAAATAAATAAAACAAAAAGGCGGGGGACTAGATCTAAATTTGCCCCCAAATAGGCAGAGATGGACAGTTTCGATATCTTCAATTGCCATGCATCTTCTTCTTTGTGCACGATAACGGTTTGACCGTGGGCATCCCAGATTAGATCCTCGATGAGGATCAGACAATTGATGCGTGCGAGATCCAACTGTTGAAGATGAATCTGGGGGTCCTCCTGAGATCGGACGACTGCTGCTCGTGATGAAGAACATGGAAGAAATAGTCTTTCCTGAGCTTCGATCTTCGATTAATTCCTCCATCGAGCTCCTTCTTCAATGTTGAGCTACTCTACAGGCTCGGGGAGGTCTTCTGCAATCAAGGGTGCTTTCTAAATGATCCAAGACCTCAAGGAGACCTCTAGGAAAGCTTGCTGTAGGTCGATTCAAGCCAAGAAGAGCTCCACTTAGCTGCGTACCTGCACAGAGAAAAGAATGGGTTAGGGAAAATTGTCTCGACCAGATTAGGCATGGAATTGAAACGAAATGGGGGTGGTGATGAAGGGGTCCATCAAAGGGTGATGGTAGGACCTTGGTGGCTCGATACCAGGGAAATTGATGTAATCTGGGTGGCTCATGGTATGGTGAAATAGATAGGGAAGGTAATGAGATGGTCACGGTGGTCGAAACGAGTGGGAACATGGTGAGGATGATGGTTGGAGCTCTAGAGCGCTGGCGAAGCTACCCAACCTAAACTACGCTAATCAAGTACGTAATACATGAAATAAAATGCGTGAAATGAAACCTAAGGACTAAAGCTACCTAGAAATGGCAAAAGCGCAACTCGAACCTGATCGGGAAGCTAAGGAGCGATAAAGGACGGAGCTCTACCGTGGGTGCACCTCCCCTCCTCCGCCATCCACTTCAGACCTTAGGGGAACTCCCCTATCACCGGGATGCACTCTTGGATGGAGTTGAAGGGATTTTAGAGGAAGAAAAGAGGCCAAATTGAGTAATGGAGGAAGAGGGGTTTATTTATGAACACAGGTTCTGACCCTTATTGACCTAATGTTAGTGAATGATTAGGTCTATGCATAGAAGATCTAGAGAGAAAACAAGAATCAAGGATGATTGAGGAGCAGGAGCTGTGATGGGCTCAAGGTCGAAGAGGCATCGGAGTGGCTGGGAAAAATCAAGGAAGTTAGGCCACTCGAGACGCCTGACATAGTTAGAGGCAGGGAAGGACAACTGATTTGGGTCAATAGTCATTGTAATGTGATTGACCTACGTAGGATGCCACATGACAAAATAGGACCTTTATTCGAAAATAAATGAATTAAAAATAGTAAATGATTTTATTACATTTTAGTTATAAAATAAAAATGTTTATTATTTTATATAATATTTTAATATTATTTTTATTTATTTTTATTAGTTAAATTGTTACAAGTTACTTTTTACAAGTGTACTTATAAGTATTTTGACTTTTATTTTGTATATTTTATTTTTATTTTTATTTTTATTTTGTACTTTTGATTTTATTATTTTATAATTTTATTTTCATATTTTATATATTTATAACTTAACTTATTTTTATATACATAAATATTTTTTAGTTATTTTTTTTTGATATAATTTGGATGCTTAAATAAATAACGGTATATTTTGTATAGGTATAAGTATATGTATTTCTTCTACGTATTTATATAAGCTATTTTATTTTTGTGTTTTCTTCATGTTTTTATTCTATTCAAAACGTGTACATATATTATAAATAATATTTACAAAATTATAAAAATATAATTGTAGAAATAATAAAGAACGAATAAAATGAATATTTTATTTTGGTAAACTATACTATAAAGGTCCAAAACTTAACTTTCACACCTTAATTCCAAATTAAGTGAAACTGCCTTCATTAAATTGTTAATTAAAAGTTATATATCATTAAAAATGATCTTGATGCATTTTGAGTTTTTATTGAGAAGATATGGGTCTGAGAAGTTTGTGTTTTGGCTTTTTATTCTGTGTATAAAATGTACACTTTATATTATTTTTGTGTGAAATCTATTTTGTATTTTTATTTATATTTTATATAAAATTTCATGTACAAAGTTTCTTTATTTGAGGTATAAATAACAAAGAATAAAATAGGTCCCAAAAATAAAATATTGAAGGGTAAATAATTATGGTTTATTGAGTATTTGACCCTCATCTCTCCACTTTATTCCTTATCAAGAAAATCAATTCTCGACTTGGTCTCGGGGTTTAGGGTCATAAAATACCTTCGAAATTTTATTCTTTTTCTTTTCCTTTCCTTTTCTTTATTTTATATTTTTGGTATTAAAAACTATGGAATAAATAATGAATGTTAATTTGCAGAAAATAATGCTATTTACATGCATTTAGGTAGGGTTTTTAAGTCCAAAATGATAGAATAAAGGTGATGAAATGGATATTCATCAACCCCTTTACGTGGCTTTGCTAGTCCCTACCAAACACTTATGAAATTATTGCAGAAAATGAAAATAAATAAAAGAAAAAAGAACTTGGATTGATTTTAATTCTCAAACTTGTCTTTACAAAATCAAAATTTAGAGCTCAAGTCAGACAATTGGATTTTTGGTGCGGTCAAAACCTTATTGGGAAACGTATTTGAAACACAACATCCCTTGATAATCACAAAATCCAGCTCAAGTCTCCTTAATAGCCCAGGTCAAATCAACTCATACGCAAACCCTTATGACTATGAATCTATCTTGGACAGGGTATGTGGTATGTAGCTCTCCCTTAGCTGAAGCGATAAAAGTCAGTCTTCTCCAGCATGGTGACCATAATTCCCCAATCCAACAACTTTTTCCTCGAGAAGCGGGGTATTCCCTTCTAAGTTCAAGTGCAAACAACTTAAGAAGACGAGGTAGAGAGAAGAATGGGCGGTAGCCAATGTAGCTACCAATCCTAGGATGCTTGACCAGTGTAGCCAAGTCATTTGGCTTCAGGCTCACGACTATGACTTTGAAGCTCAAGCTTGCTTATTGACTATTCAAATATATACACTCCGGTAGACATTTTATTTTCAACCAGGCATGTTCATTTTTTTGGAGTTTTTGATTTTTTTTAAATTTTGAATATTAGATACAACATCATTTACATATGGACTTTTTCTTCTTGAGCCAGTAAATTATCCCTCTTTTGAAGCTTTATTGCAACCCACAACTTTTGTCTTGTGAGCTCGTCGCCATTGGATCGGGTTGGGATACAATGGACACAAATGTATGACTTCTGACGTTTCCATTGGCTTATGTCTCATGCTGGCAAATCCATCCCTCTACCACTTCAACTGAGGTAAGCAAAGTCTAAGGAGCAGATGTGCGAGCTAGGTCATTATCAATAAGAGTCATGCATGTGCTTCGAAATATTCTACTTAAGAAGTTAATACGACACTGAACTAAGTCTCGTGATCTCAAAGAATTAAGTCTAGTAGACCTGAAGTACCTCAATTCCAGTTCCTATAAGGTTCCTGTGGTTAAGTATATTTAAGGTCCAACCTAGCTCCAATCTTCAGATTTTACTTAGACTCGTTGAATTATCAAACTCAATCCAAAAAATACAAATGCTATGTACAATGCAAAAATATTTTGTTATGTAATTTTCAAAATTTAAACTTTTTGTAGATTTTGAAAAGATTTTGCAAATTTTTAAGCAGTTTTTTCAAAAGGATGTTTCAAATGTTTTAGGGATTTTTTCAAAAAAAAAGATTTTTTGGAAAAAAGAAGTAGGTACAGATATTTACATGACAGTACATCTATTATTTACAAGAATTGAGGTTTAAATGATTTACAAGAGATATGTTAGTTGTTTTTATATATAAATATATATACAATTGGTGAAAAAGTTTAATTATTTGGGTGATGTATATACTCCTCAAACTTATTTGAAAATATTTATACAAATAATTTTGAAAATTATAGTTCAAAATAAATTTTACAAATAATTTTTTCAAACATTGACAATCATTTGAAAACCCTTTCGTGAAGATTTTTCAAACAATATACAGAGATTTTTCAAATATTTTTACAATCAATTTTAAAATCATTTGCAAATAGGTTTTCAAAACAATTTTATTTTACATTTAAAAGGAAATCTTCAAATAAAATAATCTTACAAATGTTGGCAACATTTTACAAAAGTATTTTTCAAACTGTTTTAAAGATCTTTCAAATAGATTTCTAAACTATTTTTCAAATATTTTGCAAAACATTTTTACCTGATTTATTAATTAGTATTTACAAAAAGAATTTGAGGGATAATATACATCTTTTTATTAGTTGAATTGATAAATTGTGTATATATAATATTTTGGTGATATTTATTTTCAAAATACAAATATATAAGTTATGTCTATAGTATATACGGAGTATATATGACCTCCTATACTTATCTTGAGTTATGCCCTCATAGATCAAATATAAAAAGAGAAGAAATAAGTTGTACTGTGTATAGAAAAGCCTGGACTACAATGACCAAATAAGGAATGAAAAATGAAGAGATAAATGGATGAGAAATTGACTGTCCCCCTATGCTTAAGATGAAATAATCCTAAGTATAGTAGGTTGCTTCTACATGCATGGAGGGTCAAGGGTGGGAATGAACAAATCACAACTCAGTATGTTCCCCTATACTTAGGGTGAGATATCCCTAAGTATACATAAAGATATCAACAAAAGAGGAGATAGTGGAGGGGATCAATAAAAGAATTTTTAAAAAGATAAAATCATGGGGAGAATGTACACATCACTCCCCCTATATTTAGGGTAAAAGAGACCAAAGTATAGGAAACAACAAGAGTGATGAAATAGAATGAAGAAAGAACAACATATTAGGTGCACCCCCTATACCTAGGAGAAAGTAGGTCCTAAGTATAAACATACATATATTGCAAATGATCTGGGGTACACATGATATATTGGGGAGAAAGAAGGAATGAAAAGGCAAAACATGTATATATACAAACAGTAAAGAATGATGAAGTGTAGGACGGTATCTGACAGTCGAATAGTGTACCATCGTCATCATATCCCTGTGAGAACGGTGATACAATAAGAAAGAGAGTCACCCTGATGAAGCACTAAATGCATGTATTAATAATGATCTATTGTAGCACGTGCACTTAGCGTGTCATACAGAACCAAGCAGAATCTTAGTGACGAGGTTCACAGTGTGAATTTATAAACCTGGAAAGTCCAAGGTAGAACACAATGACATGAACCATAATTCAACTATTTAGGTCTTAAATATCTAGGCTACGCGACAAATTGATCATCTCGGTAAAAACATAGACAACAATGCAGGAAAGCAATGCAAGATAAATGCACATGACAAATGCATGCACATATGAGATGAAATGCGATTTAAAAAATTTAATGCATGCTAGAAGTAATGACATAATAAACAGAATGACAAACCACTAATAAATGCAAATGTACTCACAAATATGCCCTAAAATAATTATTCAAACCTAAGAAATTATATAAATTAAATCTACATCCAATTCAATGTAAAGGTAGAGCCACACTTAATCTAATAAGCATGATATTAATTCTCACAAATTAGCGCTTCTTTCATTATCTGATCAGAAAATGATTTATCTCAAAGAAAGACAATTAAATGAGGATCAAAATGGCTCTGAAATCACTTAATTTAGATAAAATATGCTCAAATTATTCAACATAGAGTGCATGGGCATAATCATAATAAAACATAACATGAAACTTGACAAACAGGTCCCTATAGGGACTAATATGCAAATATGAAAAATCGATACTGGAATTTATTAATAACCACTTACACGGGGGCATTTCTGCAATAAAGCAGACCGACCATGGTGACTTTGCGAATTTCTTAGGTCCGTACGCATTATGCAGTTGCGATCCTAGGCTCGGACGGCTGTGTGTGGCTCGGGCCAAAAGAGCACCACCGTGCGTGGTGGCCACAATGTTGAGCTCCGACGAGCCCTTCCTTCCTCCTCCATGCTCGTGGAGGTTCTCCATAGGTCGACGATGGTTCTTGCATGGCTGGTGAAGATGAAGCATGGCTCACGAGTGTCTAGAAGTTGGATACGATGGCCGAACCATGAAAATAGAGCTCCAGATCGGATCGCCTTCAAAGATTCTGACCATTGAAGACCTCATTATCTGCAGTGTTAGAATAGACATAGTCAAAGCATGAATGAAGTGGGTGTGTGCATTGGTAAATGAGATGAAGGGGCATTATTCGCGGAAACGTACGTCAGCAAAGGTTTTACAGAGTGACAAATAGTGGCCCACATTGTTTAAGGATGCTACAGAGAATGTTCGAGGTTGTACCAACTGTCAGAAAATAAGAGGAATCGTTAGTTCCAAAGATACCATGCCCCTAAGATACATACATATTTCTGATGTTTTTTATGTTTGGGGGATAGACTTCATGGGCCCATTTCTTGTCAGTCAGGGATTTCAGTACATCTTGCTCACCGTGGATTATGTTAGTCGATGGGTGGAAGCTATCCCCACCAGAACCGCAGATAGTCGTACAGTGTGTTCCTTTCTCGAGGACCACATTATTGTAAGTTTCGGGATTCCCAAAATACTGATTTCAGATGGAGGAAGCCATTTCATTAATAGAGAAGTAAATAAGCTTGTGAAGGAGTACGCCATTGAGCACAAAGTTGCGTCTCCTTACCACCCTCAGACTAATGGCTTGGCAGAAATTTCAAATAGGGAGATAAAGACAATATTGCAAAAACTTGTACGTCCAGATAGGAAGAACTGGTCCCAGATGCTTGACTCGATTCTATGGGCTTATCGGACGGCGTACAAGTCTCCTTTAGGCATGTCTCCCTACAGATTGTTGTATGGAAAGCCTTGCACCTGCTAGTGTATGCAATCTTGATTATGAGAAGGCAGGAAAGAACAAGAAGTTAGGTTTGAATAAATTAATGGAATTCTGAGACTTTGCATATAATAACTCACTCATGTAAAGAAGAAATCAAGCGTTGGCATGATAAACACATTCGAAACAAGAATTTATCTCCTGATCAGAAAGTTTGGTTATTTGATTTTAAGTTGAAGCTGTTTCCAGAAAAATTGAAAAGCAAATGGTTAGGACCGTTCATTGTGAGAGCGGTACGTGACAGTGGAAGTATTGTCATATCTGGGTTGTCATCTGACGCACAGGCATTTGTTGTGAACGGACAGTTGCTAAAGACATATCTAGATCATGATACATTCCTGTCCGTTGTGGATTCTATATTTGCGGTATTAGACGATGATCTTTTGATTCCATCTTATGCGTCTAATACATAAGCTGACTACCTCGTGTATATCCTTTCATTTCACTCTTTCTTCTCCCATTTCATCGTTCACCCTTTTTCCATGTGTATATATGCTATACTTAGGATGTGCTTTATCCTAAGTATAGGAGGGGTGAAGGATT
Source organism: Ottelia alismoides (assembly GCA_037367405.1). NCBI lineage: Eukaryota > Viridiplantae > Streptophyta > Magnoliopsida > Alismatales > Hydrocharitaceae > Ottelia > Ottelia alismoides. The sequence goes on along the minus strand of JAZKJV010010928.1, from coordinate 395,214 downwards.
TGTGTTGTTCATATTCGTCCTGTCCATCACTCCTGTTATTACCTGTACTTAGGGATACTCTACCCTAAGTATAGGGGGATGATGTTTTACATATCATGTTTTTTTGTGTATTCCATTGAGTTTGTATATTCTCTTCATCGGTTTTCTCTTTTGTACACTCTACGATACTTAGGATTACTTGATCCTAAGTATAGTGGAGATCACCAACTTCTCTTCTTTTTATCTTTTCTTTGAGTCGTTGTAGCATATGATTTTTTTTCACTTTTCTATATTTAGCACGAGTTATGTCTTTGTTTGTTGCTCTCTAATCACTATAAGGACATAGTTCAAGCTAAGTATAGGGGGTGTCGTATATATTGTATATATACCTTAGATGTAGCTCGTACTTTCAAGATAATTATTTTGGAGGATATGTATATAATTTTGTAAAATTCACGTGTGTAAAAAAACAAATAAAACAAACAAACAAACAAAATAAAAAAAAATCATGTATATACTTGTATATGTTCTATTAACCCTGACCAAAAAAACTCTATAAAAATTTGCAAGAAAACATTTTTTTCACATCTGCATTTTTCCTCCAAAAATGCATAAAAAGTTCAAAATTAGAAAATTATTTAAAAAAAATGTTCTTTTTACATGTTCATCATTTTTAAAAAAATACTTTCTTTACATTGTTCATATTTGCTTGCATTTGCATGTGCATTTTTCAAGATAGTATTGACATTTACACTAAGTATGGAACAAAATTGAAGAATGGAGCTTAGTTGGACCTTAATCCATCTAATTTCAGAGGAACCTTATAAGAAATGGAGTTAAAACTTTTAAGGTCCTAGTGACTTAATTCTTTGAGGCCACAAGACTATATTCGCATGTCATCTTGAGTAGTCTAAGTTGAATATTTAACAAACACACGCATGCTTCTTTAAGACTGTGGCTTATCTTGGATAAAGCACTCCACACATAGCTCTTCATGGATGAGGTAGTGAGGAGTCGGGATCTTTTGGCTTGGGGTAGCATATGAGGGTAGTACATCCAGGCAGAACCTCTCGTCTTCCTCTAGGGAAGGAAGTGCATCTCAACCTGGTCTAGTGATGTTGAGGTTTAAAGACAAAATATTGTGAGGTTGTAATAATGCTTCAAAAAGAGGGATAGTCTACTGGCTCAAGAGGAAAAACTCCTTATGTACATGCTGCTCCTTCTATATACTTTCAAAAAAAAGTATGGAAAAATACAGAATCTCCAAAAGTGGGCAGGCCTGATTGAAAAGTAAAATGCCTGCCAGAGTATATATACAAGGATAAAAAAAGTATATACAATAAGAGCTTCAAAGATAATTTTTTGTAAGCTTGCAACAGATGACTTGGATACACTGGTCATTCATCCAAGGATAGGTAGCTACACTGGTTACCGTCCATTCTTTTCTCCTCCCCCTCTACTTGAACTAGTTGTACTTGAACTTAGAAGGGAATATCTCCGCTCCTCGAGTAAAGAGTTGCAAGACCGGGGAACTAGAGCTACCTTGTTGAGGGAGGTTGTTTCGTTGCTACTTTTGAGATGGGGAGCTATATCTCACTTGCACCGTACAAGTAAAGATTCATAGTCACAAGAAGTTTTGTATGTAAACTTGTTCTGACCTGACTGTTAAGGTGACCTGAATATGAGTCTTATGGAACTTAGAGGCTGTTAGGTTTTAAATCCATCTCCCATTAAGGTTCCGACACACTAATAATCCAAAGGTCTGACAGAGCTCCAAACTACAATTTTATGAAGAAAAGTTTAATCCTCAATATTGTCCTAACTTCTTTATTTTTCCTTCCTTTTTTCTTCTATTCACATATTCTTTCAAATAAGTGTTTGCTAAGGGAGTAGCAAAGGTAAAGCATAGGGGGGATGATGAATCTGCGATTCGTCATCTTTATTAATTTATTTTAGCTTAAAATCCCTAATAAAATACATGTACATAATACTAACTTCATATTCTTACTAACTTACATCTGTATGTAAATATTGTATATTTGTAGAGAACGGGGAAGCTGCTCCGTGGAGCAGCCAAGCTGGCTGCTGCGTGGGGCAGTCCCCCCCCCCTTTTTTGAAATTTTTTTATGTTTATTCATCTATATATACCTTCTACATGTCATTCAAATTTCGTGAGAAACAGAGACTCCTATGCCCTCCATCTAGAACAGGTACTTTACAGCAAATTTCAGGCCGTTAAATTTTACCTGTTCTAGATGGAGGGCATAGGAGTCTCCGTTTCTCACGAAATTTGAATGACATGTAGGGGGTATATATAGATGAATAAACATAAAAAAATTCAAAAAAAAAATTAAAAAATGGGGGGAAACTGCCCCCACGCAGTAGCCAGCTTGGCTGCTCCGCGGAGCAGCTTCCGTTTTCACATATTTGTATATTATTTCAACCTAAAATAAATAAATAATGAAAGAAAGGAAAAAAATAAAAAAAAGACTATATATATGTAATAGATACTAGTTGCCCTAAACCCCGAGAGAAGGTCAAGACTTGACCTGATCAACCAAGAATAAAGTAGGGGGAGATAGGATCCTTAATAAGAAAATCCCAAAAATGTGTGTTTTGTAAATACTTCTACCTTATTATGTAAATTTGTATAAAACTAATACTATTTTATTTGTATATAAATTAATCTTAAATAAAATATTTTTAAAATAAAAAGTGTAAATAAAAATGTAGGCTAAATAATAAAAATAATTACACAAAGAAATCATGTATATAATAAAAGTAACCACATCCGGAAAAAAACTATTGAGCGATAATTGAACGATTATTTCCGTCTCTATATGAATTCAGATTGAACCAAAATCACTCCATTGTATTGTAAATTAAATTATCTTTAAAATGGCCGTGATTTCATAATTTTTGGAGTTACGGTTGAAAAGTCAGTTTTCTCGGGTGGTTTGTGTAATTTTTCCATTTATTTGTACTTATTGTATTTGTAAATATTTGTAAATATATTTACTAATTATTGAAAATAAAAAAATTAATTAAGTAAAAAAACTAGTTTGCTTATTTACCCGTGTAGTTAATGTCATATTTGTATATAACATATGTATATAGTTAATTTTCTTACCTAACTATCACAAAAAAATAAAAAAGTAACATTTACTTTTCCCATAAATAAAGTGACGAAAATACAAAAAATAGTTAATTTTTTTATAAATATTTATCTTTCTACTTTATCTCATTTCAATCTCTTTTCTCTCTTATGTCTTATCTCTTCCCAAAAATTCAAAAACTAAAAATAAAAATTCAAACCTCAATCCCATTTTATCTATTAATAAGGATCCTTCTCCATCTTTTCAATAGGATCAATCTTTGGTGAGAGGAGCCCGATCTCCGAGAGTCTTCCTGTCGCAGAAAGGTGCCTAGCCTCCGAGCCGTCTGGCGACAGCGCGTCGGCCTTCGTCGAGGTGATTAAGCTCTTTTCCGCTCCGAAGGTGAGATCCACATTTTCTCTTGTTTTATCCTAGATTAATCGTAGTTTTATTTTATCGTATTTGTTCTTCGTTGTCATTTTGCTTTTTTAGATCTTAAGAATCCATCACGATTTGATCCGCCACCATCCCGATTTTTCATCCCATTTTCTTAATCCTATCACAATCTTTTCTACCTTACACAATCTCTCAACTTCAGGCACACACGGTAGTTAGAGACTTAGATCCATCTTCCCCATCGCAAGGATCCATATCCACTCACGTAGTCCGAATTGATTTTGGAAACAAGTCTTCATGCTTGCGTCCTAATTTGTTGATAAATAAACATTTAAAAAAATTAAAGTTAAAAAATATATTTGTTTTCTTACTCTCTAACATTTGTTTTGCAGGATCGTCTAAAAAATAAAAATAAAAAATATGTTCTATTTTAATTTCTCTTTTTCAAATTTTAAAAAATATTTTTTTCTGATTTCTATTCACAATTGAAAAAAATAAAAAAGAGGCAGCACCACCACTGCAGCAACGACCCTCTACGACTGTGCGCATCTTTTGTCGTGTGCCCCACCGGCACGAAGACACTGAGGAGGCTGCCCCTCCATCACCCTCCATCCTAGGTGGGATCCCATCGACGAAACTCATCTAGCACCACCTAAAGAACGCCGCCACACCATCATCGCATGTACATCTGACCACCACTTGTCGCGACAGCTCTACCGACCTGTGCACACCCTCAGACTACCATGTGGAGGAGGGAACCATCACCTCCGCCTGGGGGCCGCGTCACAACTATGCGCGTCGCAGCGCCACCCCTCTATCTACGACATCGCACGGTTACTGTGTGCCACTTTCACCCACTAGCGGTCACCGTCGGCCTACATCAACGCCACCTTCATCGAAGCCGCATTCCATTCCTCCGTCGATGTCCATAGAAGCCACGCCACCGCCAACACCTTGTTGGAGAAGACGATCAGTGATGGCGTACCCCCAACTCGAGAGAGAAGAAGAGAATGACACAACCCCATTTCCTCCCATCTATGAAGAAGGCGACGGCGGGCCCATGCCCCTGTGCTTTTGTATTGAAGAAATGAAGAGCCTTAAGAAACCTTAGGGGTCATAAAATTTTTTTTTGAAATACATCGGAGCCCATGAACTTTTCGTGTCTTACAAAAAACGCCACTGCTAGGACAACACGTACGTTGCACGCTTTTGATTGAGTAATTTACATTTTTTCTCCTGCAAATTTATTTTTGTTATATTTTGATGAACAAACATTGAATATTTTTAGATTAGTCCCTGAATTCTAGACCTTTATTTTGTTTGCTTTTCTTATTTAAATAAATATTTTCTTTAGTCAATTAAATTCCCAAAAATCATGCCATGCTCCTGATGTGATTTTCTTTTAGCATAAAATTTTCATTGAATTTTGTCATTATTTGATATTATTTAAAAAATAAAAAACAATGTTTTTTCCCTTCCTAAACTTCAAAATTCATAAAAATTTGAATATTTTTTCTAAAAGTTATAAAAATGCTAGAGTAGTTTTGTTTCACTGTCTTTTAATTTCTGCGTAAATTCCGTGCATTAATTCTTTCAAACCCAAAAAATATGAAAAACATCAAAAATCTTATAAAAATCACAAAAAATTCTATAAAATCTAAGAATCGTGATTTTAGTCCCTGTTGTCGATATTTGTTCCTATTTTATCATAAAAATAATTTCCACGAGTTTTGGCATTAATTTTTTTAAGTTGCAAATTACTGCAAGTTGTGCATTGTTTCTCATTTTGCCATTGTTTGATTTTTTAAAAAAAATACAAAAATATCGAAAAATTCTAAAAAAATTTCAAAAAAACATTTCAAAAAACTTTAAAAACACATAAATATTTACTCTAGATTTTTCTGTTCATTTTTATATAATTGAAAAAAAGAGATTGGTATGCGTATTTCTTCTCTTGTGCATATTGTTCTTTATTTAAAAAAATTGCAAAATAAAATCACTAAAAATTTGAAAATCAGAAAAAAATAGAAATAAAAATTTGAAAAAAATTAAAGAGAGAAAAATTCGACAAAAATAAAGGATAGTTTGCCTTTGAGATTCCTACGTTTCTCTTAATTGATTTTCGTCGATTTTCTGAATAACCCTCGGGAATTGTAGCCTCTCTGAGTTTGATCCTGTCCGCTATACAGGTAAATAAGTAGCAAAAATTACTCTTGCTTTATTATTCGCTTTTACTTAATTTTGCAGCTTTGAGAAGAAAAAAAATTGTTTGTCGCGAGATTTTAGGGGATCGCTACGACCATATCCATTATTAATTATCAATCCTCGAGAATCATATGTCAACAATGGGAAAGGAAAGTTCTAGGCTATTAAATGAATACAAAAACAGACTGGGTGAAAGTGCAAAATACCCAACGTGTACGGGAACAGACATCCGATCTTCGTCACTTATGCCATATGGCCACTTCCTGGTATGCGATACTGATTCATGAGCTACATCTGAGATTAGATCCCAGATCTGGATCAGACAGCTTTGGCTTGACGAATCCAATGATTTAAGTACTATCTAGCATGAGCGATCATATCGGACGACGCCGAAGGTACTTGGAAGAACATGAAGAACTCCCGTTCTTCCAAGTTTCAATCGTGGCTGGCATGGTCCTCCGACCACCTGGGATGCCCACTGGAGCCTCAAAACGGAGCCCAGCTTCGCCGCACCCGTCGAAAGTATCAGGAAGGGCTCCAAGAGCACTGGCGATGCATGACGAGCTTGGAGAAGGTTAAGGGGCTTCAAGTGCTTTCAGTTGGCACAAAAATCGACCCCTTGAGGGTCCTTTGGTCTCCAAACCCTACATGCTTTAGTAGCAGCAAATAAAAGGGGGGTCGGGAGCCTTATTAGCGAAGATGGATGGGTGGTGGAGCATGGTGGAGGTGGCTCCGGTGTAGGCAGAGGAAGGAGCACTGGGGGCCCGATCCAGATAGGATCGAGAGGGTCTGGAGGTGGACATAGGTGGAGGAAGTGAGGGGAAGGTGGGATGAGGTGGTTTGGCGGTTGATGACAAGCGGGAACATGAAAAAGGAGTTTGCCGAAGGTGGAACTCTGGTGAACTTTTGAGGATGGTTTTTTAACGACTAAAAAGTGATTAAAGCTTTAAATAAATGATGGAATTAAACCTAGGGGCTATGCCAAACTAAGAAATGCAATAAACATTACCTCACCGGCCATGAGAACAGGAAGAAAAACCTCAATAGCGAGCTCACCAGAGGTGGGGTGGAAACCACCCTCAACCTCACCTAATGCCTCTACACATGGCCGGAGGAGAATATCACATTCTCTGGTCCAGGGCACAAGATAGAGGGGCAAGGTTTTGTTCAAAATCGGGTTCAAAAAAAAGTAAGGTGATGGGTTGGGTTTTGAACAAGAGGTTGGGCAGCTCCAAAGAACGAGGGAGATCGATCAAATCGATGCTCCAATCCCGAAGAAACGCAAGGGCATGTAAGAGCATTCCACGAGGAGAAAAAGACATGGAGGAAGCGAGGCAAAATGGTGAAAGGATCAACCTCGAAAAATATGAGAAAAATGGGCAAAAACGAGGCCTTGACAACGTGCATACCTCGATCAGTGTAAAGCCTTGAACTTGGTCTCTCTCGGATCCTATATCATATAATATGGTTCTTTAAGAGGAAACCAACAGAATTTGTTTCGTGTGAATTGGACTTCATCTCGATTTGTTATGATTTTCGGAAGAAAGAGAAGTAAAGAGGCTTAAGATGTCATTAACCTCTCTGGTGGAGGCTCTTATACGTCAGGCTGATTCTCCCTTCTTCATTGTCTTGAGCCGAGGGTCTCACATGCAGAGTCAGACTAGCCTCTCTGGTAAGTAATAACCGTCATTAAGACTAATTAAGCATGATTAAAGAAACTAATGACGGATTGAAAACTACTAATGATCATTAGCAAACACTAATAAATAGTTAGCAAAAGATAAGCCTAAACTGTGAAAGTTAAATCATGATTAGTGAAAGTTAATCATGATTAGCGTTAATTAAGTGTCATTAGCGAATCTAGAATCCTCTGGAATGTTCTAACTTAAGCCCTAAGTTTCGGATAAGTTTTGGCCAAAACTATGGACCACTAACCGCGATTAAAGACTAAACCATGGTTTTTTAAACATGGTTAGTGGTTTTCTGGAGCATATAAATACTCCCCACCCATTCATTCTCTACGATTTCCACTACCACCAATCCAAGGGCTAGGGTCGAGAGGTCAAGAGGAGGAGTAGGAGGCGAGGAAGGAGCTATAGCGAAGCGCTGCTGGGAGAAAGAGGAGGAGGAGGTGTACGATCATCTCTTAGTTTGCTTCGTGAGTTAGGTTTTCAATTCTTTCAGTTTCGTCATTGTTTTCCTCTCGATTATTTTATGGAGGAAAGTCTTTCCGTTTTTCTTTTAAAATATGTCCCGATATAAGGGGAAACGTTGTCAAATTTTTTCTAGAAATATTTCCCAGTATTAGGGAAAACTTTGTCAAAATTCTTAGAAATATCACCATATATAAGGGAAAGTTTTGCCAAAATTTTAAGAAAATTATGTTCTTTGCGTTCTTCATGTTATTTGTGTGTTCTTCACGTTCTTCGTGCTCTTCGTTCGTTCTTCATGTTCTTGGCACGTTCTTCATGTTCTTGGCACGTTCTTAGTGTTTTGATACGAAAATGAAATTCGATCATTTCAAGATCTTTAAATCATCCTTTCTGAAAATGAAACATAATAAAGCACTGCATACATGAGAGAGAGCTCGATTAGGTAATGAGTCCTTCCTTTTGTTGTTGGGTTTTCATATGAGATCGTTGAAATTTCTGATTTTATGTTCTTTGCTATGAAGAACCCTAATTTTGGCTATTTTTTGACGAAGTATGAAATTTTGCTTTGGGATTCCCACTAAAATAAGGTTTAAGCATCGAATTGATGTAGTGGCTAGAAAGTAGAGTTTGAGAGCTAAAATAAGCATAAATATGAGGACATATGCATATGAATAATATATATGTGAGTCTATACTAATTGTTGATGATTATGCGACTCGAAGACTTAACAAAAGAATTACATCATGGGAATTGATGTGTTTTGAGTTAGATCTTGAAAAGGATCGTGTGTCACGTTAACGATGACTGTGAGTAGAACTACATGCCGGGCATGCAACCTGTAGGTTTCTCGAAAAGAACCAATATTGTCATTTCCCTACCTAGGTGGTATACAGTTGCCCTGTTATGATAAATGCGTATGAAATGAATTATTTGCAACGCGTGGTACCGGGAGCCAATATCATCGGGTTGAACGACAGAAGATGTATTTGTGCCATGTGGAGTCACGGGTGACTCAACAGCGGCTGGGTCACGATAACATGTAGTTAAAGCTGCTAGGTTATGTGATTAAAGTTTAGCATGAGGTTTTAATCAACCGAGTCCTCGAAGACGTTGTGCTCCTTTTTTCTTCCAGGTTTGGGGCTTGAGACCCTGATTAATAAAACAAAAAGAAATTATTAGGGTAGTATTGGAGGATTGGTTGAGGTGACATGCGACAGCATAAGCTTACCAGATCAACACAATCTACAATCTCGAAGTGTCCGCAACTTCGAAGTTCAAGAATGGTGGGGTTCCCCTAGACTAATCCCTGATGTGGAATAGAAAGGAATATGACTTAAATTAATGAGAAGGAATGTAACTTTTCATGACAACAAGTTTTGAAAAATTACATCATTTTCTTTGCTTTTCTCTACTTAGCATTCACTAATTATTATCCTATGATTTATGGAACTCCCAACAGGTGTCGGTGAGCCATCGCAATGACTTTAATAATCCATCTAGCTTACACAGTAGACATCCATCCAACCACAGTAGCTTTACTTTGTAAGTTTATTAGTAATCTTTTTGTGTATTTTCCTTTCAAGATGATGTACATGTAAATGGTTATAGTGGGACAATGTATTATGTGAACTTTATTTTGTGAATGGAAAAGTGTTAAAATACTTTCTTTTGAGTATTTTTATTTGCAGTCTGTTTCTGAATTTTAGTTGTGATTGATGAATAAATTCTTACTGAGTAACCAGATCCGGATATGGGAGGATCCGACGGCCCAGAATCAGGGTCATGACAGTTTGGTATCAGAGCCCGGTTACTCTAGTAATTTACTCAGTAATTGTGACTATGAGATGTGTTCAGAAACTAAGGTTGCCTTAAGATCCTTTGATCTTAATAAGTGACTGCAGTACTATTCACAAATCATTGTCCCTTATGCACATCATGCAAAAACGCTTAGGACCTAATCTTTGGCCTTAACTCAACCCATGATCATGGCTGATCAAGACGTGTCCATGCAATTAGCGGCTATGATGACAATTCTGCAAGAAATGAGGCAAAAGCAGCAAGCATTAAAGGAGTGACTTAATGCACAAACTGGTAGACTCGAGACATCCAAACCTGTGGATGCTAGAGTTGAGGGTTCCGTCCACTTTTTTGAGGAGGAATCGAGTTGTCATCCTTCCACTGAGTCTGCTCCTACCCCAGCTGAAGGAGCAATGGAGAAGGCCCTTCTTAGACACCAAACATTACTAGATAATTACCGAACGGGAAAGATTCCTCGATTTAAAGGTATAGAGACACCTGTTGAGGCAGAACTATGGCTTTATGACGTTAGTAGGATGTTGAGGATAATACACGCACCAACAGACACTTGGATGCACTTCGTTGATTACTCCCTAGCAGACTATGCAAGACGATGGTGGAGAGTTATTTTCAAGAAATTAGTGGATCCTGTTCCATGGGATGTTTTTGAAGAAAGGTTCTGAGATCACTTTTGTCTCTCCCATTGGGAAGAATTGAAGAGGAGGGAGTTGTCCTCTTTGAACCAAGGATAAAAAATGTAAGATATTATCTTATTCACTTTGCGGAGCTCCTACGTTACTCCCCAGCTCTAGAAGCTTCACCACAAGAGTGTCTTACCAAATATGTTAGCGGTCTTCCCGTAGATTTGAGAGAGAAGCTTGTAGGTTTTAGAGCCACCACTGTAGATGAAGCCATGGACATCACATCTTGTATTGAGATGGAGAGGGATGAAAACCATCAAAGAAGAAGCTTTAACTTTACTGGTGGACCATCCAAATGTAAGTCAAATTATAACCGAATAGACAATCGTTATCATCCAGTTGGGTCTAATATAAGCTCGCCAAAGACTTTGGGCCAGGAATTATCCAGAAGAAGGGGTTTCTCTAGACCTCTAATATATCCTAGCGACTCAGCAGTACGAGCTAGTACCTCTGTGGTTGGGTCTTCTGCTCAAACAGGAGCACGTGTGTCTTATTACTGCCTTCAGGAAGGCCACATCAAGAAAGACTATCCTAAGTTGAGAGGTTCGAGGTTTAAACCAACCCTATTTAACAGTATAACATCCACCTCGAGCAATGGAGCAACACGTAGAGGAAGACATTGCAGAGGTCGTGGTTCACAAGGAGTGTTTCCTACACAGCAACCACCAGAAAGTGTTGCGGGTTCTAGCTTGCCTATTCTTAATGGCCAGCTCAATGCAATTACTGAATAACAAGCCTCCAATTCAGACAAGGTTGTACAAGGTACCGTTACTATTCATGGCTTTTTAGTACATGCCTTATTTGATTCTGGTGCTTCACATTCATTTATTGCTCGATGGTTAATACCCACTTTGGGAAAGATACCGGTAGAAGTACAACAATCCTATCTGATCAAGGGACCAGAAGTACATCAGTTACCTGTTTCACTACTACTAATCGAGATGGAGGACTTTGATCTTATCCTAGGGATGGACTGGTTAGAAATACATCATGCATGTCTTGACTGTTTTTAGAAGACAATAACGTTTCATCTTCCTAACTCAATAGAGTTCCAGTTCATTGGAAAGATATCTAGTGATAATGTCGAATATATCTCTACTTTGAAGGCACAAAGTTGTTAGAGAAAGGGTGCCAAGGTTATTTAGCCTATGTAGCCACTACATCAGGGTCAGACAAAATGATGGAAGATGTACCTATAGTGTGAGAGTTTCCTGATGTATTTCCAGAGGAACTACCTGGATTACCACCTGAGCGATAGATTGAATTTGAAATCTCTCATACGTGATACTCAACCTATCTCTGCCCCTCCATATAGGATGGCACCAGCCAAATTACGAGAGTTAAAGGTACAGTTACAAGGACTGTTAGATAAAAGATCCATTCGTCCTAGTGCTTCACCATAGGGTATACCTGTCTTATTTGTCAAGAAAAAGGATGGGTCAATGCGGTTGTGCATTGACTATAGACAACTAAACAAGAAGACCGTTAAGAACAAGTATCCTCTGCCAAGAATAGATTATCTCTTTGATCATTTACAGGGTTCAACTGTGTATTCCAAGATTGACTTAAGATCTGGATACCTTCAGTTCAAGATAAAAGATGCGGATATCCCCAAGACAACCTTTCGAACTATATATGGACATTATGAATTCTTAGTTATGCCTTTTGGACTGACAAATGCCCAAGAAGCTTTCATGGATCTCATGAATAGAGTATTCAGGGAGTTCTTAGATTACTTTGTAGTAGTTTTTTTGATGACGTGCTTATTTACTCCAAGGATAAGTATTTGCATGAATACCATCTCAGACGGGCACTTGAAACTACATGGATGAACAAACTGTATGCTAGATATAACAAATGTGACTTCTGGATATCTAAAGTGTCTTTCTTAGGCTATGTTATTTCTGGGGAAGGTATATCAGTTGATCCTATAAAGGTTAGTGCAGTGATGAGTTAGGAACGCCCAAAGACTGTCACAGAAATACGATATTTTCTGGGATTAGCTAGATATTATAGAGGATTTGTGAAAGACTTTTCACGAATAGCATTGTCAATGACAAGGCTAACTCAGAAGTAAGTTCCATTCATATGGTCCGATGCATGTGAAACTAATTTCCAAACACTGAAAAGATGCCTAACATCTGCACCCATCCTTACTCTACCCGCCCTGAGTAAAGGATTTACAGTATACACTGATGCATCTAAAGGACTTGCGGTAGTTCTTATGACACGTGAGAAGAACTACCCAACACATGACCTTGAATTAGCTGGCCTAGTTTTCGCTTTAAAAATATGGAGACACTACCTCTATGGTATTACTTTTGAAATCTTCACCAATCATAAAAGCTTGAAATATTTGTTTGATTATAAGGAGCTCAATATGAGACAGAGACGGTGGCTAGAGTTATTGAAAGACTATAATTGCACTATCTCCTACCACCCTGGTAAGGGGAATTTCATAGCAGATGCCCTTAGCAGAAGAACTTATTCACCTAGGTTGGTGAGTGCTATCCACTTCTGGGGTTTACTATCAACGTTAAGTGAATGGAAACCATTTGATAGTAATATCGATACTATAACTATTCCTCACCAATGCAAATCAGAGATCTGGGAGAGAATAAAGAAAGGACAGGAGGATGATCCATTCCTTAAAGACTTGAGACAACAACTTGAGAAGAATGAGATAGAGGGATTACAGATACAAGATGGGTTACTATATAAACATCACAGAGCTTATGTATCAGATGTACCTAAACTGAGGAAAGATATCTCACGTGAAACTCATCATTCTAGATTATCTATTCATCCAAGAATTACAAAGATGTATAAGGATCTTCATTCATACTTTTGGTGGTCGGGAAGGAAGAAAGATGTTGTTGAGTTTGTGAATCAACATCAAAACATTTTTCATTGAATAAAATGATGCAAAGTTGATGTCCAAATTAAAATGCGAACAGATGATTGTCTTTGCATATTCCGTAAGTAATATAAACAAACAACTATATACAGGGACCTTTTTCTAATTACAAAAAATATAAACAAACACAATGCAATTTTTACATAAAAGAAATAATTTTTTTAACCTTCTTCTTCCTTGCTCATGGCTAGGGCGCAGGTGAGGAGGCGGAGTCAGGCAATGCGGCCGCGCGCGACCACGAGGACGGCGAGGAGGGGCGGTGGCACCACGCACGCGGCCACAACGGTGGACGGACGTGCGGTGGAAGGCAGAGGAGCAGCCGCTGGCGGAGATCGCTGGAAGAAGGGGGTTGGGGATGGCGGTGTCGCACGACACTTGACGACCGGTGGCGCAGGCGGAGGAGCCGCTGGCCGTGGCGTGGCGGCGAGACGTGGCGCCGGCTGTTGGGGGCGGTGTTTGCGCCGGCGGGGCGCCGCGGCTCTGGCGGTGGTCAGCGGCGGCGGTGGGTGCTCCCCCATCGCTACTGCGGGTTGTTTTTTTGTTTTTTAATTTTTTATAAATTTGTTTGCTGCTGCAGTACTTTTTGTTTTAGATTTTATTATATATATAAAAAGGAAAAAATATATACACATAAAAGAAAAAAGGTAGATGATGGTGTGAAGTTGATTTGAACTAAACAAATGGAGGCATGTGGATGGCCATGTAATGTGATGCAAAAATAACAACGATGCCGAATGATAAAAAAAATTACCTACGTTGAACCCGAACGCTTATGAAGTGCTCACGAGAGAATGGTCTTCGCTCGATTCGCCGGCGAACGATGAGCTCGAGCAGTGCGCAGGTGCGGCTGCGATGTTGGCCAAAAAGCCAACGGATCTCACCGAAGAGAGGGCTGTCGTCGCTCGACCGCAGTTGTGTCGCTGTCACCGATTCAACTCTAGAAACTAGGCTCTTTTCACATAAAGATGGATCATGTGTAAAATGAGAAGGATGTGATGCATATAAAGAGGAAAAAATGAGAGGTTATTAATGTGGTGGAGTTGAATGGAAGGTTGTATTATTAATGGATTTGAATGGGAGGTTATTAAAAATGGTGGAGTTAAATGAAGGTTGGTGGTAGAATGGAGTTGAATGGTGGTTATTGTAGATAGTGTAAAATAAATAAAGGAAAATAAAATAAAATAAAGTAGGCTACTTTAAATACAATAGAATAAAAGAGAAGAAAATAAATAGTGGAGAATTTACAAAAGAAGACAAACAACATGTACATTTTTTGCTTGCTTTTTTAATATGTATTTTTTTGTCTTTTTAATAAGAGATTTTTATAACAGAAAATACAATAAAATATTAGAATCAAAACACAACATAACGATGTTTTTTTGGATTATTAAGTAATTGAGAAAGATAAAATAAAAATGAATAAAGAATGAATATATACATAATATACAATGTACATCTAGGTCCCAAAACTCAACTTTTGAAAATGAGCTTTGATTTTAATGAAACCACTTCCATTAGAGATAATTTTCTAACTTGAACTTTAAAAGTGAGTTTGGTGAATTCAGAGTTCATATAGAGCGGGAATTTGGCCTGTAAATTGGACTTTACGGCCTTTTCTCTTTGGGATCTAAGAGTATTTATTTGAGATGAAATTTATTTTTATTTTTTTATTTTTATATACATTTTTATGAACAAGTTAGAGAAAGAATTAGCCAAAAAAGAGTTAAAATAAAATTATTAAAAATACATGAAGTTTTGGGCTATTACAGATGAAAAACTCCTTTAATTTTTACGACTTTTTTATTAATTTATTTTGTACAATATAATATATAATAATTAGTATGTTTTATTTACAAGATTCATTTTATTTATTTATTTATTTTATGGATATTTAATTTGGATTTTACTCATGGATTTTGCTAAGATCAAGATATTGAGATGATGAATCGTGGATTCATCTCCCCCCTATACTTTAACTTTGCTAGTCCTCGAGCAAATAATGAATGAATAAGTTGAATTAACCCCTGACTATGCATGTGAATACAAGACTTGATCTGTTCAAGAACTCTCGGTTTTAGAGATCCTAAATTTCTAAGCTGAACCAAGCTCTAGTCAAAAGGTATCCAATTTCCCTAATCATCAGACTCTCTTTGTATAAATATATAGTAAGGATATGACTAAACTGTTGACCACAGTTACAAGAGTAAGGTCGCAACGTCACCCAAGGTTCCAGTCCAAGAGACTCTCCTAAGAACCCGATCCTCAACACAAGGGAATAAACTATTTCTTGCATCCAATCCACCGTCTCTTTAGTTGTCAGACTTAAAAGTGTAGATGGAAGGCCAGTTGATGGAGGGCATAAGATTGTGTCATTTCTTCTCTCCCTCTCATTGGAACAAGAATCCTCTCAAGTGCCTTATTACGCAACACATATTTTTGGTGTTGATCAGTGCGTCCGTCAAGAGAAGTTGGAGTCGTCTGCACTTGTTTTCCTAGAAGTACACCGGGGTGTGCCTTTTTTGAGTATCTATTATACCTTCTACACCCAGACTTGTAGAATTTTACGATGCAGAGCCCTTTTTTGATGCAAGCCCGACTCCTGGTCCTGATAGCGCTGGTCCAAGTAGACACTTTGACATGGTTGGGAGTGCTCGCCTTTGGTGGAAGCTCTTTTGGTAATTGACTTTGTGGAATGAGAGCTTTTCTTTCACATTTCATTGCTTTGTAGTATTTTTGGCTAGCTCCACTACTTTTACCAAGAGTTGGCGCACACTGATCAACTTGTTTTATTTTATAACACCTTGGCACATAGGTAAATGTCAAGAGATAGTACAAGAACCATGTTCTCATACTGGCTAAAGATGTTGACACTCAGGTTTCATGAAGCATTCATTGATTTTATCACATCTTCGAGCATCATCAAATCAAGTCCAAACTCAAAACCCTCATCCCAGTTCCTCAAGTGAAATTTCAACTCATCTCATCATAATTGTAGTCGCGTATGTGAGGTGCTGATCATATTCACTAAGCATGCAATATAGCACACAAATCTTTCAAACTAAGGAAATGTGAATAATTAAGTCAAGGACCCTAATGACTAAGCTTGGTTTCAAAATTTCAAGACCTCATAAATCAAGTGTTCTTGAACATCACTAGTCTTGTGTGAAAGTGAATGTGTCAAGGATTAAACCAACTTATTATTTAGTTTTTCTTTCTTTCTTTTCTTTTTTTAGTTTTAGAAAAAAAGGTTTCTGATTTTGATTTGATTTTTGGTAAACAAAAGACAAAATTTTTTTGTTACAAAAAGGTTTGCCTTTTTTTAAGAGTTTTTTTGAAAAAGATAGGTAAATAAGAAAGAACACACATTTTTTTGAAAATTTTTTTTAAGCAAATAAGGAAAAAATCAAGTTTTTTTGAAATTTTTTAAGAGATTTTTTTAAAATTTTTTTACCCACCCCATAATTATTGTATAATATATACAAAAATACGTGAAAATATGAGTTATGGGTAAAGTATATATGTAATATATACACATCCCCTATACTTAGCATGTACTATATCCTCAGAGCACAAGAAGCAAGAAAAAGACATAGCTCGTGCTAAGCGTAGGATGACTAAAATAGTAAAAAAGTATAGAAGTCGATCCGCCTCCCTATACTTAGGCTCTAGCCATCCTAAGTGTAGAAGAAGAGCAAAAACTGGGACGGACGAGGTCAAGAGGAGAGATGGATGAGTATATACACATGGCGGGCATCGGTTCCCCCTTATACTTAGGCTCTGGTCAGCCTCAGTATAGGACATGAGTAAGTGTGAGAACCAATGTGATTTGGAGAATATACAAAGAAGGGAGAATATGTATAAGAGTGATTGAATTTTTAAAGCTGCTGAATCTTGAAGCTGCATCTTCATGAAGAGTAATATGATGTATCTGCTCTGTGCTCACTCTGTATGAAGTTGATGATCTCAACTTGGATTAACTGCTCTTTCAAATCTACAAAATGCTTCAACAATTGTCCATTTACCACATGAGATTGTGCACCATCTGTGAGATCAACTATTTCTACACTTCCATTCTCGTGCACTTTCTTAACAACAAAGGGACTCGTCCATTTAGATTTGAGCTTCCCATGGAACATCTTCAACCTGGCATTGAACAATCATATCTTTTGTCCAGGGACAAAGTCTTTGCACCTAATGTGCTGATCATGCCATCTCTTTACTTTGTCCTTATAAATCAAACTGTTGTAATATGCACTATTTCGGATTTCCACGAGCTCGTTTAAGTTCAAGTCTCGACAAAGCTTCCCTAGGTGAAAACTCCAATTAATCTTCTTAATTACCCATTCAGATTTATGAATCAATTCTACAGGAAAATGGCACAGTTTGCCATAGATCATTCTAAATGGTGAAGTACCCAATGGTACCTTATAGGATGTCCTATAGGCACACAGAACTTGGTCCAAAAGCTGAGATTAATTCTTCCTATTGTGTCGAACCAATTTCTGCAAAATACTCTTCACCTCTCTGTTCGAAACCTCTACCATGCTGTTGGACTGTGGGTGGTAAGGACTAGTAACTCTATGCTCAAATTCATAGTCCTTAGCAAAGATCTCATATCTCTATTCACAAAGTGGCTACCCCTATTAGATATCAAAACTTTTGGCACCCCGAACCTAGAAATAATATAGTCTCTCATAAAACTTACAGATAGTCTTGCTATCTGCGGCTCGAGTTGGGATAGCCTCCACCTGCCTGGATAAATAATAAACCGCCAACAATATGTACTCATGTCCTTGGCTGTTGGGAAAGGGACCCATAAAATCTATGCCCCATGCATCAAAAACATCACAAATAATCATCGGTTGCATGAGCATCTCATCTCTCTGTCCAATTATCCCTCCCATCTGTTGACCGATCGGATACAACCCTATAAAATCAATAGAATCTCTAAACAAGGTCGGCCAATACAATCCACATTGAAGTTCTTTGTGAGCGGTTCTCTTTCCCGAATGGTGTCCTCCAGCCTCAAGTGAATGACAATATGTGAGGACACTCTGGTATTCCTCCTGAGGAATTCACCTTCTCCAAACACAATCCGGTCCTTCGAAGAAAAGGAAAGGATCGTCCCACTGGTATCTCCTCGAATCTGACTTCAGTCGATCAATGCTGCTCCTAGTCCAACCATGGGGAACCTGCTTGGAGACAAGATAGTTCACCATGTTGGCATACCACGGGAGTGAGTCAATAACACAAATTGACTCATCTGGGAAGGTCTCTCTAATTCGCTCATAATCAGGAGAATCCTTAAGTTCAATCAGAGAAAGGTGATCAGCGACAATATTCTTCTCTCTAGGTTTATTTTTTATCTCCAAATCAAATTCCTGGAGGAATAAAATCCACCTAAGAAGATGCGCCTTCGCATCCTTTTTTCCATTAAGTATCGAATGGCTGTATTATCAGTATATATTGTCACCTTAGAGCCCAAAATATATGATCTGAACTTCTCGAGGGCCCATACTACTGCGAGCATTTCCTTTTCAGTCACTGTATAATTTTTCTACGTAGGATCTAATACTTTGCTCGCGTAGTGGATCGCAAACGGGATCCCCTCTCATCGTTGTCCTAACACAGCTCCTATAGTAAAATTTGAAGCGTCGGTCATGATCTCAAAGGGGAGAGACTAGTCAGGAGCTTGTAGGATAGGCGAGTATCAGATCTTCTTCTTCAAGAGCTCAAAGGCCTCCAGACACCTGTGATCTACAACGAATTTCGTGTCTTTCCCTAAGAGCTCAGTCAGTGGGCGGGCGATCTTTGAAAAATCCTGAATGAATCTCCTATAGAATCCAACATGCCCTAAGAATGACCGCACTGACTTCACGTTGGTAGGTGGATCGAGTTTCTTGATCACTTCCACTTTGGCAGGATCAACCTCCATTCCTCTTTTGGAGATGACATGCCCTAATACGATACCCTCCGTCACCATAAAGTGACTCTTCTCCCAGGAAAGTACCAGATTCACCTCTCTACACCTCGTGAGGATGCGGTCCAAGTGCGCTAAACATGTATCAAAGGAATCACCATGGACCGAGAAGTCATCCATAAACACTTCCAGGAAATCTCCCACCATCTCGGCAAATATGGCTATCATGCATAGCTGAAATGTGCCTGGGGCATTGCAGAGCCCGAATGGCATGCGCCTGAAAGCATAAGTGCTGAATGGATATGTGAATGTGGTCTTTTCCTGATCCTCAGGGGCTATGGCCACCTAGTCGTAGCCTGAGTACCCATCAAAAAAACTGAAGAACTCTTTCCCTGCTAATCTCTCCAAGATCTGATCAATAAAAGACAAGGAAAAGTGATCTTTCTTGGTCATGGCATTAGGCGCGTGTAGTCAACACAGACATGCCACGATGTGGGTACTCTTGTCGCGATCTCTACCCCCTCCTCGTTGGTGACCATCTGAATTCCCAACTTCTTTGGGACAACATGAAGCGGGGCCACCCACTTAGAGTCAGAAATAGGGTATATAAACCCTGCTTTGCACCATTTCTCAATCTCTTTCTTCAATACTTCCCGTAGATTGGGTTTAAGTCTCCTTTGGAACTCACGGGAAGGTCTCACATTATCTTAGGTAAAAATGTGGTGTGAGTAGAGAGAGAGGTTGATCCCCACGAGATCTGATACTGACCAGCCTATTGCTTTGTGGTTCCTCTCTAAGACTTCTAACAACCTATACTCCTATTCTAAAGTCAAGTCTGAGCTAATGATAATAGGATATCTCTCTTTTGGTCCCGCAAGAAAGGCATACTTGAGTGTAGGAGGTAGTGACTTCAATTCTGGCAATGTGGTATCATCAAGAAAATCTGGCTGAATTGAATCTGAATATGGTTCTGTGCTGCATGAAGGTGGGTTAAGCTGCATAATACTCGCCACCAACTCTGAAGTAAGGAGAGTCAGATCGCCAAAGAAACGTGGTAATTCGGCCAAAGTCACGTCCGACTCATCATCTATGTCTCATGGTCGTTCTGAAGGGGATGGAACTGACAGATCTGGATGGATCTCTATGTCATCATGGGAATATGTAGATGCATCTCTTACAAGATCAGACAACACCTGGCAAACTGCATCATCTACTATGCCCTTTCCAGATGAAAGTGACTCGCTCTGTCCTGAAGGAATTTGTCCCCAAATCCCAACTATGCTAATCATTCTGCTATCTGCCTATGAAGATGAGTACTCCGTGCTACTCTCAGAATCGGGTCGCTGACACTTGGTTTGCTTCATCTCAAGGTTCACTTCTCCACTTGGAGAACGGAACTTCATCATTCCCGTACCATAATCGAAAGTTGCGCCTGCGGTCCTAAGGAAGGGTAGTCGGAGAATAATCTGAGATTCTCTCCAATGATTGGGGGTTTCCTTGTCCAAGACTGTGAAGTCAACCTGATATTTCTGACCCTCAATCGAGATAAAGACATTCTTCACTTCTCCCTTAGGTCTCTTCACTGAACGATCTGTAAATTGGAGTAAAGCTCTAGATTTGCAAAGTGGTCCCAATGCCAATTTCTGATATAATACTAAGGGAAGTAACTTGATTGAAAAACCGTTATCCAAGAGTGTGCATGCAAACGCAATGTCGTCAATACAACTCTCCACATAGTGAGCACCCATGTCTCTCTTTTTTCTTGGCAAAGTATGATTCTTGAGACAATAAGTTGTGGCTACTGATAAGACATGTGTCTTTATATTTCGGTTATCTTTCTTCCTGCTAACCCTTGTAGGTGTGCATCTCATCTTAAGGTATTTTTGGAATGCAGAATGGTTTGCCACATATTCATCAAATGGCACCTTTACAGTGATATTTTATTTACAAAACCGTGCCATATCTGGCTCATCTTTCTGAATCTTTTTGATGTTCTTTCCTACCGTAAGAGCACAGGGGAAAGGGATTGAAGCTAGAGAAACAGAGGATGAAGAGTTTGAATCATGAGCTGAAATATCATTCTTGCAATTAATGGAAACAGAGTTCTGCATACATGAATCTTTTTGATGCAACATGGGATCGCAATCAAAACTATCTACTACAGGTTGTGGAATAGAAGCTGGAGTGCTATCCACCACAACCGGAGATGTAAGATCCTCCATAAAATCAGAAGTGTATGCATGCTGCCGATGCTGCATACGCACTCTCCTCCTCCTCCTCTCGGTTCCCTGAATAGAAGTCCTCGAATGGTGCTGATGGGGCTCCAAAATATGATGCCTCTCCTCCTCGTCCTCTGAAGACTCCTAAGGTAGAGCTCCAGAGATGCCCCTCCTCGTATCCCTCGCCTGGTCAGGTACGGTCACTGTCCTTCCTCTCCTGAGAGACATGTGGTTAGCCTCGTCACACAAAAGAATCTCATGTTTAGATCTAGGAGATGCTGAGTAGTATGCCTGACCAAAGTGCTGCTGAGAACTAGATCAGTTCATGCTATAGGGGTTAGCCTGAACTTGGGTTGGGATTGAGGTAGATGGTGCAGTCTGCTCGTCTCACCATCTGGACAGGCGGTTGACATCCACCCATAAGTCATGAATCTCGTTCATGTATGAACAAAGATCGTCGAATATATGCTGCTGAATATCCATGGGTCCAGACGAAGAAGGAAGTGGATAAGACTGAGAAGAAGAATGGGAAGACTGGCCCTGCTGGCCAGGGTACTGCCTTTGTTGCTACTGCTGAGGTTATGGGCCCTGTTGGCCCGCCTGGTAATGGCCCTACCGACCATACTGCTGGTACTACTGTCGCTGCTGCTGGGGTGGTTGGTATCCAGGACTCTGCTGTGAAGGAGGTGGTGCGGAGGTGAATGCGGTGTTGTGAAAGGTCGGGGGACGCTTGTAGGTCTGTCGGTCTCCCGTACTTCCCTGCTTAGCAAGGTCCTGAGTATACCATACTCCATTCACCTCCCAAACCGGTGGAGGCTCCTCCTGAATGGTCTCTGCTAATGGAGGTGGCTGCTGGAAAGAATGGGTGCCTGAATATGGTGAACTCAGTATACAGGAGCAGAGGGTGCAGTCACGACATGTATCTTTATCTTAGATACCCTATCAGTCAACTCCTCCATTTGTTTTGGAATCTTGGAGACGCTCCAGTCCAATTCATCAATTCTCCTATCAATCCTCTCGACTACAATAAGCTTGTCAGCAAGAAGTCCCATGCCAGGGATCATGTCCTGAGAGAAATCGACTACAACTGGCTTTCCCCCTCCAGATGAGAGTGAACTGGGGGATGGTGTATAGGCCCTTCTGGCCATCTGTGAGCGGCTAGTTTCAGCCATCTTCTCGAATACCTTCCAGACGGTATCCGCTCCTCGTGATGTGTAGCTGCCTCCACATGCAGCGCTCACTAAACCCTGCATCTCAGGGTGGAGACCAGTAAAGAATGACTGGACCAAGATATTGTCATCTAGTCCATGACAGGGACACTTCTGTAGGATGTCCTTGAATTTTTCCCAAGCATCACAAAAGTCTTCATGGGGTAACTGGGAAAAACTCATAATTCACGTCCTCATCATGTTAATTCTACTCAACAGGTAGAACTTCTTCAAAAATAGCTCCTTGAACTGATCATAAGTGGCGACGGTAATCTCAAGATTTTTTACCCAGTAGTCGGCTTTTCCACCCAAGGCAAATGGAAGGGCTTTGAGCCTAATATAATCCTGGCTAACATTATGATGTTTGAGGCTAGCGCAGATGAGCTCAAAGTCTCTTAGGATTGCATATGGCTCCTCAGAAGCATTCCCATCAAAGTGTGGCAACAGGTTCAGAAAATGCGGCTTCAACTCAAAATCAACTGTGGGTTCTGCCGGACTCAAGTAGTTCCGAATTTGGTATTGTCCGGGGATGTATGCCGCATCCATTGGTGGTTCGACCCCAACAATGAGCTGTCCTAACTGAGCTCTGAGAAGTACGTGTTGCTGCTCAGATGCAGCTAATCTGGCTAGTATCATTCTCATCGGGTCTTCGTGATTCTCTTCCCCCTCGTCTTTCTTCTTTGGAGGCATTTTACTTGAATCTTCTTTAGGGCCTACATCAGTACGATGTTATTGATTAGAAGAGGATTTATGAATCAAGATATTCTCACCGAGGTGAAGGTCTTCCTCGGTGAAGTGGGAAGAGGGAAATAGAATGGTTTGAGAGTAACCATCCCGAGAGTTGGTGATCCTGAGCTCAAGAGGGTCATGAGTCCAGGTTGGTCCAAGTTGTGCATGGACCTATGAAGACGTACATGTTAGAGGGTTTAACGAGAAATTCGCAAAGTCCAAATAAGTATCCCCCAATTAGTCATCTTGAAGGATATGGTTAGATCCTCAAGCGCATCACGGAAGCGTGATCGTCGTATCGAATACGACGAAGAACGACTAGTCGTACTAGTTGTTCTATGCAGCGGAAATTAAAATTTTTTATGCAACGAAACCACATGATCCAAGAACACTTCTCGGATCATTTCGTCTAAACCACAAACAAGTATTAGGTTTACCTCTTGAAGCGTGGTTGCAATCGAGTCTCTAAACAAAGAGACCTCCTGTCTCAAGTCCGATCCGACGGAGGAGACGCTTGTGAGCGCGGGGATGAACCGCGTGCTTCTCGCAATCCATGTTGATGATCCAAGCGGCAGATCTCCTTATCTCGACACACGAGATCCGACATCTTCTTCACGAGCAAGGCATGCCGAAGTAGACGGAGTTCCACGATCAAAACATCGGGCAGCATAACGACGGTGCCGCGGTGATGGAGAGCCTCTCTAGGGCATCCATGGTGGACGGCCATGAGAGGGAGAGAAAGAGAAAGAAAGAGAGAGAGAGAGAGAGACTTGTTGTCTCACTTATGTGCCAAGAAGAGCAATGGAGTGTCTCTCCTTTTATAGGGTTTTGGGATCCACGAATCTCAATCCATGTGTCAACACAAATCCAATGGTCCACATTAATTTGTGTTTCTTTCAATGGTCATGATTTGTTGCTAAAAACACAACAACAATTAATTTAATAAAAATCAAATATATATTAAATATAATTTGATTTATATCAAATCAATCTCCATTGGAGAGATAGGAAAGGAGGCAAGCCTCCTTCCATAAGGAGTGTGGACGGCCACCACATTCCTTATGGAATTGTGGCCGTCCCCTCTCCTCATAAGGAATGGAGCTTCCTTTTTCCTATTACATGAGATTACATTATCTCATGATTCTCTCCAATATTTGCAACAACATTTGTTGCAAATTATTTCACAAAAATAAATCCAATTTATTTTGTGAACATTGCAATCATGCCATTGGAAATTTGTGAATCATATTCACAACCCAAAACAAAATGTAAATTACATTTTCAATTCAATGTCCAATATGAATCCAATTCACATTAAAATTTAATTAACAAATGTAAATCACAAATAGCTCTCTCTTATATATTATAAATCACATTTATAATATATATGACTAATATGGATATTGCTATCCACATTATTCATATCCATGATAATTAAATCACATTTAATCATCTTGGATCTTTATTCTCTTGTTCTCAAATAATATGAATCACATTCACATTATTCACATCTTTAATAATCAAATCACATTTAATTATCTCAGATAACTCTCTTTAGAATATGAATCAAATTCATATTACTAATGATAATTAAATCACTATTAATTATCCATTTTCTCAATGCTCGGATACATAAATCAATAATAGAATTATCCATGAACTCCTTCAAGGATAATGCGCTTTCTCCGCAGATACTTGGAGATAAGGACAGGGCGATTGTATTGTTCCACGTATAGTGACATGGATATTGAGATCATATCTCAAATTCAGATCGCGGGCCTCCCATAGATGCTTGATTAAATCAAGACCGTAAATCTAATCTTCTTATTGCATCTGAATCACATTCAGATCAATGTCCAACACTTGGACCAAGATCAGATTACTTCTCTACTGAGAGGAGTCACTAAAATCCAGACCCGTTTCATCACTCCCTAGGAATGGAAGCGTCATGGTTATACAATCGTTTATGATCACATCACCCTCAGGTATTCCCAATACCTGTACATCCTGCATACTGGAAGACTCAGACTAAACCCGAAGTATTGGATCAACTTTATACTGTCTACTTCATGGTTTTATCAGTATGTTTCTCATTCGATCATTGGGAGTTGGTATCAATCATACACTTTCCAAAAGCGTACATCATACCTAGGTCTTGATCATATACTTTCCAAAAGTATATATCAAACCTACAAATTCAGTCAAGCTTCCAAAGCGAGACGACCGTGCGCACGGAATTTGATTCTTCCCAATATCTCATGAGAGAGCTCATGTCTTCCGGTTCAGTAACTGAACCTGTATGATCCCTTTGAGAGATCGTATTACTCATATGCCCTTATATGCACACCAGCGCTCCGGTGTATAGACCTTGATTAGGTCATCAACCTATTGGTCTGCCAAATGTACATACTTAGACATATAGCAACACATCTGTCTCCGATCAGAGGATGCATGCCTATATCATGACAGCATACGATATAGGACTTTGGTTATCTCGATCTCATTAAGTCAACTCTTTGACCTAACTAATCTGACACCTCTGAATCTCTATTCCTATGCAGAGGACCTGCATCAAGAGGTCGGTCAGATATCAGCCTTCAGAGATAAGGATTGCCATCTCCTACTCAGGCTGGAGATCATCTCTTAACAATCATTTGACGGTGCTTGATGAGTCCTCAATCTAACTCTTTAGATATTCATCCAAGCACCAGCCTCTATGATTCAATAGTTGAATCAACAGCTGTATGATCATCAAGATGGCCATGGTACATAACCCTAATTGTACTAAGGGACCTATTATGCAAATTATGTATTCTTCATTTCAGATTAAGGAGTGAATTGCAATAACATTTATTGCATAATGGCTCGTTGTGGGCTCGCATTTCCAACAATCTCCCACTAGCCCAAAGAGCCGTTAATGGGCTAATCATTTAAACCCACACTCATGTGACAATCATAGGCTATTTAGAAAATAGCTAGGTAAGCTGATCAGTCACTCTGTTCCCGCGAGACTATGCCAAGTCCTTTTACGACACTTACATATCCCCAGTAACAGTGCTCGCATCTAATGCGATTGTTGCATCTCATGCAACCAATACTCAACCTTGTTAAAGCTATCGTAGTGTTCTTGACACTATAGCTTAATAATTGTTATAACCAGCATTTCCATAATCCTTATAAGAATACCCTTATTCATGAAGATCTCTATCTCCAAAGGTATCTAGGGTTAAGACCCTTATAGATCATTACCTACAAGGTCCTAAACTTTTGAAGATAAGACTTTGAGATCACTATCTCAAAAATCTCCTCATCTATGAAGATTTTGTTATTACTGCAATCAAGTGTTTTATCTCTACAGTAGGATTAGTAACAGTTTACTACTCCCACTGCATGACAGACATCTGGTATTTGTACACTCTAGCATACACTCAGCTTCTCGTAACTAATGCACAAGTGCAAGTAGTTGTAGCATTTACTTCCTCAACTCTTTGAGGTGTTATCCCTTAAGATAGGTCAATACCTTATCTTAAGGGTTAGAAGCCTTTCTTGGAATTTCTATGAATAGAATATGTCCAAGGTGACAGTCCAATTATCCTCTTCTCTTGGCTTCTGAACAACTTCAGACCTAAGATCTAAGAGGTATCTTTGAAATCATATTTCAAGATATGGAATAGCCAGTCTATAAAACACTTATTATCATCCTTATATCATTCCAAATGATTAGGATTTTATCTACATTTAGCACGATGAACACAAAGGCACTCCCACTAAGCTTCACATGGCTCATCAAGATTCTATCTGAAATCATAACAATTATAATTCCATCAAATCTTATGGTCCAACTTCAAGAAGCTTATTTGAGTCCATAGATGGACTCCTTAGCTTGCATACCTTGCTTCCCTCAACCATGAAGCCCTGGGGCTACTTCATGTGAATATCCTCAAAGAGGTATTCGTAGAGGAATGCAATATTGACTTACATCTTGAAGATGCAATAGTCAAGTTTTGTAGCTAAGGTTAGCAATATTCTGACGATTTTAAGCATGGTCACCGAAGAGCAAGTCTCATTGCAAGCAATGTCTTCTCTTCCAGTGTGTAGTTCATGGCTACAAACCATGCTTTGAAGGTCTCTACCTTCTCATCAGGTTCCCTTTCTCTTGAAGATCCATTTACACCTTTACAGGTTTTACCCATATAGGTGGATCCATGAGGGTCCATATACAACACTTGCATATGAAGTCTACATTAGACTTTTATTGCTAACATCCATCTATCCATGCTATGATCTTCAGAAGCTTCATCACATGAAGTTCAATCATTGTCAGATTTCTCTGACACATGGAATCCATCCTCAAACTCATTTGAAGAGGTATTAGTGTTTCATTTTTTAATTGTCCTCTTAGTTTCCAATTTCAGGAGCCTCATTATCTTCTCAAGATTAAATGAGTTCCTATACTTCATTTTTCATCTTGATTCTTAAGAGTCTCTACCTCTAAGAATCTCATTCTTAGAGATGAGATACTTTAAGAATCTCAAGGTCATAAAGTAGGTATCCAATACCATCCTTTATTTTTCTAATGAAGTAGCACTCTCAAGTGCTAGATTCCAGCTTGCATGCATGGAACCATATTAAGCATATATATTGTAGTCTCTTCTACACATATAACCTGGAAACTAAGGGATAATTATGCTAAAATTCATCATTGATAAGATCATGTCACACATGATCCAATTGTATCTACCTATAACTCTATTGAGTTAAGTTGTGTTAGGAGGATTGAGATAGAAGTGATACTCATATCTCTATAAGGTATTCTTTGAATTTATCTAGTAGGCACTTGCTACCTAGATTAGATCAAATTCATTTTATTTTCCTTCAAACTTTGGTTTTAAACCAAAAATAATGAAATCTTTGAACATTTCAAAGGTTTCTTAGGTGAAGAGAAGAAATCTCATATCATACATAATCATCAACAGATATCACATATCCATAATGTTTACTATGATATAGATGATCTACATACATCAATATGCATGAGATCCTGAATACCTTGGCATCTTACACCTTTCTCTAAGAAGGGTGTATTGGACATTTTACTTTTGAATACAATATTCATAAGTATGTAAGTTTTGAAATTTTAGACATTCTAAAGTTTCATCTCTTACTAGTCTATTGATCAAATCAATAAACAAATGTCCAAAGCTTGATGCTAGATCATTTTCAAATGATCTTCATCCTCATATTGATCTTAAGTTTTAATTTCAGCATTTAGAAAGGTTAATGAACCATTCATTAATTTTCTAATTTAGTGAAGTCCACTAGATTATTAGATTACTATCTGAAATATATACATCATAACTCTTTATGATAGTTCTATCTCAGATTCATGTTTATTTCCAACATTTAGAAACAAACAATGAGTGTATTCTTATATCTAGGTCATAGAGACATTCTCTACGACTAAGGGCTCTCCCACTGAAATTAACAAGTCTATCAATCCAGCAGAGATTGTTGCAACAATTGCATCAATATCCATGTTGATAACTATAGTCCTTTAAGATCACATTTTCCAGTCTTCTAAAACATATGCAACCTATTGCAAATGTCATTAGAAGATTGAGATACGATTATTTGACTTTATCTTATCAATGATTTATGTAGATTAATCCGATGCTCCATCTGAGTCCTTCTCTAAGGATTCTAGATAGGCTTGATAGTCATACTATCAACACATCAACTTATTGCAGTATTGGCATTCATCCAACTCTTCCGATGACATATGGAAGTCATAGATGTATAGTCAACTCTTTGATTATACTTCTTACTCGGGTCCAACCCATGCTTCCACTGCGCTCCCTTTATCTATAAGCAACCATTGCTTAAGACTAAGGATCTCTTATGTAAGAGTATTTCAACATTTATACATGCTTCATTAAATTCATACAATATGAATATTATGAAGCTTCATGAATGACCAGAGTATAGATAGTAGAATGATGACACTCATCATCTACATCCATCTAAACTCTTAAAACATAGGTTCAGGTAGGTACTCAAATAATTTGAATACATCATCTCTTATAGAGCCACCATTCTGCATGATGCAGTGAACCATCTCATTCATGTTAAATGTCAAGAGCACATATGTATGCCAGAATATCTTCATTAATTTTATAAGGATTATTTGACAATTGCGATCATCATCGACATGTCACTTCCAAAGTACATCCGATGAGAGATCAAGACTATAGAGACATACAAACCCTAGGGTTGTAGTCCTATTATCAATTTAATTGTCATTCCTCAATATTACGAGGAAACTTGCACATTGCAACCACATACATTATGTGTCCAATTGCAAGTACAATATCTGGATCATGAGTCCAATCCATGATATTTTACTGGTTATTATTGAGTATATCATTGAGTGGGTTTTAATGAAGGATTATCTGAAATAAGAAATTTGCATAAATATATAAATATATATATTTTACTTTGATTTAGGATTTTTTTATATCAAAGTTGTCTTGTCTTGTCAACACTGAAAGTTCATTCCCTTAATCACTTTCAATGTAAGAGATATACTTACCATTATATCTCAACAAGATCTGGGATCTCCTTCCTTATCTTTGTTACATCCCAATAATATGAGAATCTGCAACTCGGATAAAAAGAAGCGGGAACACATTCCTCCTTGCAAGTCCAACTTGCATCTCCCAATTCGGTCTTTAACACCCAGGCCCACCACCCCTAAGGCGATGTTGACCCGTCGTTAATTGAACCAACCGTCAACAGGAATAGTACTCGCTATACGTAATCCAATATCGCCCCAATAATATGAGGATCCGATATTGGGGTCACTACGTATACGGCCTTACTCTTTCGAGAAGCAAAGAGCCCGATCCAGATGCGCTTGCATACAGGAGCTGTCACTTCGGACAGGCGTCTCCTATATGCAATCCCTGGCGACGGAACCCTTCGCCTTGATGGGAGACCATGGATGTCACTTATGTGATCCTCCATATCATATTCAAATTATAATTAATCATTATGAATCATATTCATTATGATTAATTCTTCCAAGGGAAATAACATCTCTATTCATAGAGTGTTTTAATTTTAATTGGCTTCCAATTAATCTAATCATATTAAATTAATGATCCAATTAATATCCAACAAACATTTTAATAGTTACTTGAATTATGGTATTATCTTAAATACGTATTATTTCAAATTTTAATAATTAGAAATACATCATGATTTCTTAAGCATTATACTAACCCTACCCGATGTCATGGCCAGTACCGACGAGAGTGGGACGGACCACATACGTTGCAACCCGCAACCCCAATGCTCTCCGACTAGACACCATATCCACCTCGGGAAAGGATAATGCAAAATAGATCATTTTGTACTTGAGATGATCATCGGTTATTCAACCGAAATTATACCATATAGTAATAATCAAAACAATTTTGATTAACATTATAATGAGATTTGCTAAACAAATCCCAAGTCCTATTCAAGCAACATGTTCGTTGGAATGTTGATCATGTAGATCATGTAACCAATCTTGATCTAGATCACATCTAATCATTTGTTGGTTAGGCAAAGTTATTTAAGGACATAATTATCATTAAATATTTCACAAATATTTATGCATAATTATTCCAGGAAATTAAACAATTTAATTTCACTAATTAATTAAATGACAATCACTAGGTTCTTGATTAGGAAAGTATTTTCAGCAGTGACCCTCACTTACTAAAAATACCATATCTCAATCAATTTAAATCCAAATTAAGCAAAGTAAATTTCTAAAGTTTGCTAACTTGATTTAAAACAGAACCCAAGTGATTTGCATGCATTTCAAGGCGTTTCAAATCCGCAATTAACATCTTAATTACGTCATGATCCGCAGTCCCCGAAACAGTGGATACATGTTCACTAAAATGAGCATATCTAGAGCAAACGGAATCGAAATCACGCAAACTCAGATCCTACGGTTTCCTTATTTAATGGGAAATAAAATCCAAATATTATTTTCGTGTTTAAATAATTTAAACAGTGCCGAAAATAATATCAAAATAGAGATGCGAAAATGAAATGCAAGAAAACTTTCGCATACCCTAATGAAACCAAGTCGTCCTCGGTTTATGGATCGTATCCAAAAACACCGACCTAAGGCTCTGATACCACTTAAAGGATATGGTTAGATCCTCAAGCGCATCACGGAAGCGTGATCGTCGTATCAAATACGACGAAGAACGACTAGTCGTACTAGTTGTTCTATACAGCGGAAATTAAAATTTTTTTATGCAACGAAACCACATGATCCAAGAACACTTCTCGGATCGTTTCGTCTAAACCACAGACAAGTATTAAGCTTACCTCTTGAAGCGTGGTTGCAATCGAGTCTCTAAACAAAGAGACCTCCTGTCTCAAGTCTGATCCGACGGAGGAGACGCTTGCGAGCGCGGGGATGAACCGCGTGCTTCTCGCAATCCATGTTGATGATCCAAGCGGCGGATCTCCTGATCTTGACACACGAGATCCGACGTCTTCTTCACGAGCAAGGCATGCCGAAGTAGACGAGTTCCACGATCAAAACATCAGGCAGCATAACGACGGTGCCGCGGCGATGGAGAGCCTCTCTAGGGCATCCATAGTGGACGGCCATGAGAGGGAGAGAAAGAGAAAGAAAGAGAGAGAGAGACTTGTTGTCTCACTTATGTGTCAAGAAGAGCAATGGGGTGTCTCTCCTTTTATAGGGTTTTGGGATCCGTGGATCTCAATCCATGTGTCAACACAAATCCAATGGTCCACATTAATTTGTGTTTCTTTCAATGGTCATAATTTGTTGCTAAAAACACAACAATTAATTTAATAAAAATCAAATATATATTAAATATAATTTGATTTATATCAAATCAATCTCCATTGGAGAGATAGGAAAGGAGGCAAGCCTCCTTCCATAAGGAGTGTGGACGGCCACCACATTCCTTATGGAATTGTGGCCGTCCCCTCTCCTCATAAGGAATGGAGCTTCCTTTTTCCTATTACATGAGATTACATTATCTCATGATTCTCTCCAATATTTGCAACAACATTTGTTGCAAATTATTTCACAAAAATAAATCCAATTTATTTTGTGAACATTGCAATCATGCCATTGGAAATTTGTGAATCATATTCACAACCCAAAACAAAATGTAAATTACATTTTCAATTCAATGTCCAATATGAATCCAATTCACATTAAAATTTAATTAACAAATGTAAATCACAAATAGCTCTCTCTTATATATTATAAATCACATTTATAATATATATGACTAATATGGATATTGCTATCCACATTATTCATATCCATGATAATTAAATCACATTTAATCATCTTGGATCTTTATTCTCTTGTTCTCAAATAATATGAATCACATTCACATTATTCACATCTTTAATAATCAAATCACATTTAATTATCTCAGATAACTCTCTTTAGAATATGAATCAAATTCATATTACTAATGATAATTAAATCACTATTAATTATCCATTTTCTCAATGCTCGGATACATAAATCAATAATAGAATTATCCATGAACTCCTTCAAGGATAATGCGCTTTCTCCGCAGATACTTGGAGATAAGGACAGGGCGATTGTATTGTTCCACGTATAGTGACATGGATATTGAGATCATATCTCAAATTCAGATCGCGGGCCTCCCATAGATGCTTGATTAAATCAAGATCGTAAATCTAATCTTCTTATTGCATCTGAATCACATTCAGATCAATGTCCAACACTTGGACCAAGATCAGATTACTTCTCTACTGAGAGGAGTCACTAAAATTCAGACCCGTTTCATCACTCCCTAGGAATGGAAGCGTCATGGTTATACAATCGTTTATGATAACATCTCCCTCAGGTATTCCCAATACCTGTACATCCTGCATACTGGAAGACTCAGACTAAACCCGAAGTATTGGATCAACTTTATACTGTCTACTTCATGGTTTTATCAGTAAGTTTCTCATTCGATCATTGGGAGTTGGTATCAATCATACACTTTCCAAAAGCGTACATCATACCTAGGTCTTGATCATATACTTTCCAAAAGTATATATCAAACCTAAAAATTCAGTCAAGCTTCCAAAGCGAGACGACTGTGCGCACGGAATTTGATTCTTCCCAATATCTCATGAGTGAGCTCATGTCTTCCGGTTCAGTAACTGAACCTGTATGATCCCTTTGAGAGATCGTATTACTCATATGCCCTTATATGCACACCAGCGCGTCGGTGTATAGACCTTGATTAGGTCATCAACCTATTGATCTGCCAAATGTACATACTTAGACATATAGCAACACATCTGTCTCCGGTCAGAGGATGCGTGCCTATATCATGACATCATACGATATAGGACTTTGGTTATCTCGATCTCGTTAAGTCAACTCTTTGACCTAACTAATCTGACACCTCTGAATTTCTATTCCTATGCGGAGGACCTGCATCAAGAGGTCGGTCAGATATCAGCCTTCAGAGATAAGGTTTGCCATCTCCTACTCAGGCTGGAGATCATCTCTTAACAATCATTTGATGGTGCTTGATGAGTCCTCAATCTAACTCTTTAGATATTCATCCAAGCACCAACCTCTATGATTCAATAGCTGAATCAACAGCTGTATGATCATCAAGATGGCCATGGTACATAACCCTAATTGTACTAAGGGACCTATTATGCAAATTATGTATTCTTCATTTCAGATTAAGGAGTGAATTGCAATAACATTTATTGCATAATGACTCGTTGTGGGCTCGCATTTCCAACACATCTTTCATGTCAAAAGAACCGATTAGATCACGATATTCAATGAGGCGCTAGTTCTACGGTGCACGTAAATGTGCGGAGTAAACTCACACAATACGAACACAATCCAAACCCTCAATTTCACTACCTCAACACATGATGGCCGTAAGAGTTCGACCGAATTATCTGGTCAATTTTAGTTGGTGATAAATACAATCTTGGAAAGATTAACAAGCTGTTAGGTGCCAGTATTTTCCTACAGACTGGCCCGGTTCTTACGAATAGTTTGACCTACTTTCAACCAGTATAGGAGTAAGTACAGGCCGGAGGCCATTCCTTAAGGACTAAAGCGCCCTCTAAACCTCCCACTCTGCTAAGGAAGTCCAGACCGTATAAATACGGCTACCCATATTCCTCTTTGAAAAGTAGCTAATCGCCTGAAAATAAAGAACTAGTAGTAAGTAAGAAATCCGGGCTTGGCTCTGTCCTAGGGTCGTCTCTCTCTCACTTGCAAGTAAAACAAACAATGAGGGCTTTATGCACCCGAGAACATGGGTTCTTTTTTATTCCAATTTTTTAATGGACCTGCTCAATTGAGTCCTAATTTTAGAGTTAGGTTATCACTTGAAAATTAATCTAAATACAAAAACAAGTCTACCGTTCAGTCCCAATTTCCTTTTAACCTTAAGTTATAAAATAAGAAGGGAATCGGAAATCAGAATGCAAGCGAGAAAATATGATGCATGCTCAGAAGAAGGTATACTTACAGTGAATCCCAACACTCTCCATGCGTTATGCAAAACTGATATTGTAAATTTTATACTAAATGCATGCAGATCGAGAAACCACACTTAAACAGTATACTATTAGCGGGGAAGAATTGATTTAATTTGAGCTCAGCAGTACATGTCTTTGTGCGTGCATTATGAATCTTATAAGATAAATGAATCTTCTAAGATATGTGTGGCCTAAGTTACGATGTGCACAAACAATTTGATGCTAAACTACCGTGTGCCTAATCCTTAAATTCGCCACTCAAGTCGAGCCCCACCCTCATCGGAGAGTGAAACAGGTCTCGACACACCACAAATAATGTCCAAGTCTTTTTACACGCACTAGCTCTCAAACAAGAGGCGCTATAAAGGAGCAAGCAACCTAAATAATTACAACGAAAAAATTACAAAAATTTATAAAAACTCTCTCGAAAGCTAAATAGATTCTCTTGCTCTTCATCAGTCGGTGCGCGTCGTGTCCGTCGACCTCCAATGCACTCCAAGTCTACCAGGCCCTCGCAAGGAAAATAAGATTTATATTAGAGAAATTGAAAATAAAATATATACAAAAGTGAGCATAAAAATAATTGTGAAAAAAATAAAATAATTACAAGTGGCTCGGGGTTCAGACTACCCGAGTAAATGACAATCTAAATCCAAATTTTTTAAACTAATCCCTAAGCCATTTGCCTCCCTGACAACGACGCCATCTGACGAGTCGGTAAATATGTGTTTTAATTCAGGTACGTTGTAGTACATGTACTTAGAGATTCAATCAGAACCGAGAGAAGATCTCCGTGAAGAGGGTCTCAGCTTAATTAATATCCCGGACAAGTCCGAGGTCGAACACAGGGACGCAAAGGAACAACTTGAGATCAATTCAAAACTTTAGATGTAGAATTCCAGTGCGGATTTTTTTTAATTTTTCAATGCAAAATGAATGCCAATGCAAAATGTGGGTGAATTAAGTTACTAAGAAATCACACAACTTGACAAAATTAATTTTAATGTCAAATCAGTTCAATTTAGCCAAATTATATTTTTCCAGTAAGCTAATCCAGTGTTGAATGCAAGACACTTTTTTTTGGAATATTCATGGTTAAGATGCAACAACTAAAATGCACACTTTTATGGGTATTTTTGCAATTTTTCACACAAACAGTAAGAAAAAAGTATGAAAATTTTACTGGAATTAAAACATAATGCAAGGACACTACAATAATATTTTTGGATTTTTTGACAAAAAATAATTTTTTATGGATTTTTTAGTGAAAATAGAGTGACAGTGAGTAATTAATTCCTAATAATCTACAACTGCAAATTAATCAGCGTGCGAATATCTAAAAAAGATATTTAGATTCTCAAATCAGGAGAGTTGAAATCTTGCGAAAAGATATATGTGGATTTAATTAAAATCAATACGAAAATCACTCTATGATTTATTTCAGGCACAAGACAACTCCACTTTGGATGAAATTTGGACAGTAATTCAATCACATATTAAGGCATCAAATGTAATATTTGTGGAATTTTTAGAGCAACAATGAGTGAGATATGAATTTAAGTTCTTAAAATGGGTAAAATATATAATATTTCAGTTAAACATTTTTAATTAATTAACTAAATACCACAAAAATACAAGGAAATATTCAGATGGTAAACAACTTGTTGCTCAACATCAAAACATTTTTCATTGAATAAAATGATGCAAAGTTGATGTCCAAATTAAAATGCGAACAGAGGGTTGTCTTTACAAATTTCGTAAGCAATATAAACAAACAACTATATATAGGGACCTTTTTGTAATTACAGAAAATATAAACAAACACAATACAATTTTTACATAAAAGAAATCATTTTTTGACCTTCTTCTTCCTTGCTCACGGCTAGGGCGCATGTGAGGAGGCGGAGTCGGGTGGTGCGGCGACTGCGAGGATGACGAGGAGGGGCGGCGACACCGCGTACATGGCCACGACGGTAGACGGAGGTGCAGTGGAAGACGGAGGAGCAACCACTGGCGGAGATCACTGGAAGAAGGGGGGCTGGGGTTAGCGGTACCGCACGGTGGTTGACGACCGGTGGCGTGGGCGGAGGAGCCGTTGGCCGCGGCGTGGCAGCGAGACGTGGCGCCGGCCGCTGGGGGCGGTGTTCGCGCCGCTGGGGCGCCGCAGCTCTGATGGTGGTCAGCGGCGGCAGCGGGTGCTCCCCCACCGCTACTACATGTTATTTTTTGTTTTTTTATTTTTTTACAATTTTTTGCTGTTGCAGTACTTTTTTATTTTAGATTTTATTTTTTTATATTTTTTTAAAATAGGAAACAATATATACACATAAAAGGAAAAATGGTAGATGATGGTGTGAAGTTAATATGAACTAAACAAATGGAGGCTTGTCGATGGTCATGTGATGTGATGCAAAAATAACAACGATGTCGGATGATAAAAAGAAAAATTACCTACGATGAACGCGGACACCTATGAAGTGCTCACGAGAGCATGGTCTTTGCTCGAATCGTCGGCGAGCGATGAGCTCGAGCAGCGCGCGGGTGCAGCTGCGATGTTGGCCAAAAAGCCAACGGATCTAACCGAAGAGAGGGCTATCGTCGCTCGATTGCGGTTGTGTCGTTGTCACCGATTCAACTCTGGGAACTAGGCTCTCCTCACAAAAAGATGGATCAAGTGCAAAATGAGGAGGATGGGATGCATATAAAGAGGAAAAAATGAGAGGTTATTAAAGTGGTGGAGTTGAATGGGAGGTTGTATTATTAATGGAGTTGAATGAGAGGTTATTAAAAATAGTGGAGTTGAATGGAGGTTGTGGTAGAATGGAGTTGAATGATGGTTATTGTAGATAATTTAAAATAAATAAAGGAAAATAAAATAAAATAAAGTAGGCTACTTTAAATACAATAGAATAAAAGAGAAGAAAATAAATAGTGGAGAATTTACAAAAGAAGATAAAGAACATGTACATTTTTATGTTTGCTTTTCTAATATGTACTTTTTTGTCTTTTTAATAAGAGATATCCATATACTTAGGGTAAAATATCCATAATTATAGACAAGAAGAGGAGACAATGGAGAGGATCAAATAATAGAAACAACTTGGGGTGCACACCCCCCTATACTTAGGACAAAGTACGTCCTAGGTATAGAAGACTGACAAGAAGGGACGACACCTTTCTGATAGAAAAAGAAGATAGAAAAGGAAAAGAAGAAAAGAAGAAAAGAAGAAAAGAAGAAAAAAAGAATAAATAGATCACAATCTCAGTCTGTCTCCCCTATACTTAGGGTAGAATACCCTGAGTATAGACAAGAAGAAGAGACAGAAGAGGGGATCATAGAATAGTACAACTCAGTGTGTGCACCCTCCTATACTTAGGACAAGATACATCCTAAGTATAGCAAAATCATAAGATGACGATGGGGTGGCAGACATAGTGAATGAATGATATGGATCTGTACAGTGGAAGATGGAAGTGATACCCATGTATGATATGCGGGTGATGTGAGTGAAAGAGAACATCTCATACCAGATGAATGAGGGCAACATCAATGATCGGTGGATCATGATCTAGATATAGTTTCAGGCGCTGACCGTTAACTCGAAAGGTAGAGGAAGATGACAACTCAGATATATCAATACTGCCATTGTCATGTACCAATCTGACCACATATGGACCTTTGCATTTACTCTGTAATTTCCATGGAAATAATTTTAGCCTATAATCAAATAGCCATACACGTTGATCTAGCTCAAACTGTTTATGGTTGATATTAGAACCGTGCCATATCTTCACTTTTTTCCTTGTACTGTAGGCTACTCGAAAAGGTTGTATCTCTTAGTTCCTACAGGGCTGCCAACTCTTCTTTCCTCTGTTCTCCTATACTCTCGAGATCCAATAATAACTCTATAACTGCCCATAGTGACTTGTTCTTGATCTCCACTGGCAAATGGCACGGCTTGCCGTAGACGAGACGAAAGGGAGATGTCCCTAATGGTGTCTTGATGGAAGTTCGATAGGCCCACAAGACCGAGTCCAAAAGCTGTGACCAATCCTTTCGGTCTGGGCGAACTTCCTTCTGTAAAATAGTCTTGATCTCCCTGTTCGATACTTCAGTAAGACTATTAGTCTGAGGGTAATTTGGAGTGGCAATACGATGGTCAATGCTGAACTCATCCGCAAGGGTCCTTACCTTGTCGTTGATAAAGTGAGCCCCCCCGCCTGAAATCAGAACTCTAGGTACCCCGAACCATGAAATGATATTTTCCCTCAAAAATTGACACACGATCTTAGCATCTGCTGCTCGGGTGGGGATGACCTCAACCCAACGACTCACATAATATACAAAAATCAGAATGTACTCAAATCCCTGACTTTTAGGAAATGGGCCCATGAAATCAATCCCCCATGCATAAAAAACCTCACAAAAGTGAATGGGCTGCATGGGCATCATGTCTCTCTGTCCGCAAGTACCCATCTTCTAACAATCAGTACACCTCTTCACAAATTCTTTAGAATCCTTGAAGAGAGTAGGCCACCAAAGGCTGGATTGGAGCACCTTATGTGTTGTCTGTCTCCCAGAATGATGTCCTCCTACCTCAAGCTTGTGGCAGCAGGTGAGGACGCTATGCTGCTCTTCTTGAGGAATACACCTCCTCCATATACTATCCCCTCCTTCATGATAAAGGACATGATCCTCCCAATGCTCTGACTTGGCCTTCGCAAGGAAGGTCTCAAGTCGCTGCCTGGGCCAACCTTGTGGAACCATCTTAGCGACAAGATAGTTCACAATATCAGCGTACCATGGAAGCGAGGTGATGGCAAAGATCGCCTCATCTGTAAATGTCTCAGTAATAGGTGCAATGAGCTCAGATTCCTCAAGGTTCTCTAATCGGGAGAGGAGATACACCACCACATTCTTAACTCCAGGTTTATCCTTAATCTCAACATCAAACTCCTGGAGCAGAAGGATCCATATGGTAAGTCGAGCTTTGGCATCCTTCTTTGTCATGAGGTATCTGATGGTGGTATGGTCTGTATAGATAGTCACTCTTGATCCCGAAATATATGATCTGTATTTGTCCAAAGCAAAGACTAGGGCTAGCATCTCCTTCTCAATCACAGTGTAATTTCGCTGAGCGACATCCGAAGTCCGGCTAGCATAGTAAATGGCATACGACAATCCATCCCTCCTATGTCCAAGCACAACCCCTACAGCAAAATCAGAAGCATCCATCATGATCTCGAATGGGAGAGACCAATTGGGTGGCTGAAGGACAGGATCCTTGACAACTTGATTCTTGAGAGTCTCGAAGGACACAAGACACTTATCATCAACAATGAACTCGGTGTATTTTGTCAGCAAATCAATGAGCGGTCGGGCAATACGACTGAAGTCCTGAATGAACTGTCGGTAGTAACTGACATGCCCCGAAAAAGACCGCAGCTGTCATAGATTGGACG
The DNA here is from genome assembly GCA_037367405.1 of Ottelia alismoides. NCBI lineage: Eukaryota > Viridiplantae > Streptophyta > Magnoliopsida > Alismatales > Hydrocharitaceae > Ottelia > Ottelia alismoides. Next base: position 354,843 of record JAZKJV010010928.1, on the reverse strand, counting down.
GTGGATTGAGTTTTCTAATGATATCCATGATAAGCCACAAAATCAGCTCTTTAATAGTGCCGAATTAGCACTTGGAATTGTCGTAGCAGTCGGGCCGAAATGGGCTCATCAAAGACCATCTGATTGATATATGTCAAAATAAGAATGAGATGGTCGTAATTTATTTATTTTACTTGGCAAGAAACGAAGGTCGAACTCAGGGACACGGGCCTTTCTTTAATTATCTGGACTTCTATTTATCTAACTAAGTGATGAGTTGAAAGTATATATATATATATATAGATCAAAGCATGCCAGGCAATGCATTAAAGGAATAAACATGCAGAATTTTTTATTTTATTTTATTAAGCAAATGAATACATATGCAAAGCGAATGATATGCCCAAAATGATTATTACTTGAGCCATAAAACATGCGAGTCAAACTGAGTTGAAATAATGAAGCACTCTAAATTTATAAAGAAATCAGGCATGAGAACCACGTAAATCAAGACACTTAGATAATGAAATAATGCATTACGATTCATAGTGTCAAATCTGAAATTGAAATATGCCATAAGAAAGACAACAAAGAGAGCTTCAAAATGAAACTGAAATCATCTCAATCGGATCTATATAGCTCAAGATATGCATAAACAAAGACAAGGGCATAAATGAAAGAAAGCATGAAAAGATACCTACAAACAGGTCCCTGGGAGGGACTAAAATGTAATAAAAATAAAGAGCGAGTCCTTCCCTGTAATAAACCTAATGCGTGGGGACATTTTTGCAATTATTTAAACCCGCAAGGGTACGAGTGCAAAATGTCCCAGGCGCGCAGGTGCTGCACGTGCTCAGGACCTGTTTGCAATATTGAAGAACTTCGTGGGCGTCTCTGCAAATAACCCAGAAAGCACGTGCCACGCAAGTGCCATCCAGGTTCGGAAGCATTCTGAGGTTCGACAGAGGCTCGCTGGTTGCTTCGGCTTGGCTTGGACGTTAGGCTCGGGCTCGATGTAGGCTCGGAGTAGACTCGGAAGATCCAAGCCTATGGCTCGGACACCCATGCTCGGAGGAGGCTCTAGCGTTGCCACGTGGTTCATTGTGAACTGCCCGATCCTGATGATCGGATGGCTGTTGTGTGCTCCTGGAATGGTGACGTGCCTGAAGATCCTCCGTTAGATGTGCACCGCGGGATGCCATCCAACGGTGCCTGTACGTCGACGGTCATCTTCCTCAGCCGCAAGGCTGGTGGCGCATATGGAGCTCCGGCGAATGGCTCTGAGCAACTCTCTAGTCCTCCTTGCTCGCTGAGAGTCTGTGAAGACTCCTGATGTCACCGCGAAGACGGCTGAAGCTCGGAGGTGGCCTGAGGTCGAAGTATGACTCCAGTCGATGAAGCATCATCGATGGCTGGAGAAGAGATCGGAGGCTGATTTGGTTTTCCGACCATTGAAGTCTCGCGCGTCTGCATTGTCAGTAACACAAAGCCGAAGAACGAAGGCGTGTGCGTAAGTGGGATGTGTGCTCGGCGAGCGAAGAACGTGGAAGCTCGGTGCTCATCCGCCGTGGGTGGTGGTGGAGATGGGTCGGAGGGCGACAAGGTTTGGAAGAAGGAGGAGATATCCGAGGGCTTCGCGTGAAAGGAGGATGTGTTGCGGAGCTTTTGAGGGGATGAATGGAGGGTGAAGACGATTGAGGAGGCCGAATTGAATCAAAGAAATTGAATAAAAAGACAAACGAGGAAGAGGGGAACTTACCGGCGATCGGGCAGAGGAAGTGGCCTTTGCTTGAGCTCCGAGAGGAACTCGGGGTCTTCGCAGGTGCTGGGCGGCCGTCCCAGCGAGCTCGGCGGGGCCTTAGCCACCGCAGCTCCGCCTTGATCAGCAAAGGGTCGACACCGGGGAGGAAGGGTCGTCGTCGCTCAATCACGCCGCCTCCCCCTGTCACAGGGAGGCGGAGGAGGGCTGGGCCCTCTCCCGCGTAAAGGTGGACAAGGGCGAAAGAGGAAGATGGCGGTGTATTTGAAGAAAGGGTTCGGCGGTTAGGAAGGTGGGAAGCGTGGGTTTAGAGGGTGATATGGAGTGAATGGAGAGGTTTCATGGGGTGTTGGAGAGTTCGCGAGGTAGAGGAAAGAGTGGGGAAAGTCGGAGGGCAGTTGGCGATGGGCGAGGTCGTCGGAGATGGCAGGAAAAATAGGAAGGGGCAGGCGCATGAGTGAGGTGGAGATCGTGTGAGAGAGGGGGGTCAGAGGTTGATGACGACCGATAGCCGTTGGATCTAGAGATCCAACGGCTGTCGATGAGGCGCGAAGGGACGGTCTCGATTAGAGTTGGAGGCGATGTGATCAAAGGCAGATGGGCTGCCACGTGTTGAGCTCTGGCCGCGGTGCTGGCGAGCGACTTGGATGTGAAGAAGTTGTTTCTCGAAAGGCTGAGGATTAAGCGATCATGGACGGCAGAGATCAAGACATCATGGGCGTGATCGGACGGTGTGCAACGCGCCACGTGGCAAGCTGTGGGCTTGGCGCTAACGTGCGGTGAAGATGGAGCCATGATGATCATCCGATGGCTGGGACATCAGCGTGCGTGGAGAAGGCCTGGTCGTTGGATCAGAGGGAGATCCAACGGTCTAGGAAGAGGGCGGATAAGACAAAGAAGACCGGGCCACGTGGCTCACCCAGAACGGGCCACGTGGCCCAATCAGGTTATTCCGAGGTTATGTTTGATTTTTGAGGTTTAAAATGGCCGAATTTGATAAAACTCAAAACATGAAAGTTGTAGATCTTGATGAGATCTATAAGTTTCATGTTGACCAAAACTGGAGATGAGATCAAACAAATACTCGTAATATTTTTGAGGGTATTTTTAAGTCTAAAAATACCACAAATTTTTATTTTGCAATTTTTGTGGTTTTTAATTTATTTGAGACTTTGATAATTACAGAACATTGACGGGGTTTTATTGAAACCAAGCTTAAGCCAGGGGGTTAATAATTGGGAATTGTGATGATGAAATCGAGTTTCATCAATCCACCTTGGCCGGATCAACCTCCATGCCCATGTTGGAGATGATAGCCAAGGACCGTCCCTTGAGTCACCATGAAGTGACTCTTCTCCCATGATAAGACAAGGTTGATCTCTATGCAGTGCTGGAGCACACGGTTTAGGCAGTCAAGACAAGCATCAAACCCATCGCCATAGACCGAGAAGTCATCCATGAAGACCTCTAAACAGTCACCCACCATGTTCGAGAAGATGGACAACATGCACCTTTGGAATGTCACCGGGACGTTACACAAATCAAAATGCATCCGTCTAAAAGCATGTGTCCCAAATGGACAGGTGAATGTCATCTTGTCTTGGTCTTTGGGCGCAATGGGCACTTGGTTATAGCCGGAGTACCCGTCAAGAAAACAATAGTGACTCTTTCCAGCTAGCCTCTTGATAATCTGATCAATAAATGGCAGTGGAAAATGATCCTTCTTGGTGGCCTGGTTCAATCGTTTGTAGTCCACACAGACCCTCCAAGAAATGGGTACTCGGGTAGTTATCTCCTCTCCAAACTCGCTCACAACTGTAGTGATACCCGTCTTCTTGAGTACCACATGTAATGGAATAACCCACTTGGAGTCAGAGATGGGGTAGATAAAATCGGTGCTCCACCATTTTGATATCTCTTTCATGACCACATCTCGAATGTTCGGGTTCAGCCATCGCTGGAACTCACACGAGGTCTTGGCATCCTCTTCGAGGTATATATGGTGGGAGCACAGAGCCCGACTAATCCCCTGGAGATCATCTATACCCCATCCTATCGCCTTGCGGTTTCTTTCAAGAACCTCCATCAAACGAGATTCTTGCTCTCCAGTCAAATCTGTTGAGATAATGACTAGGCGTATATCTGGCTCACCCTCAAGGAATTTATACTTCAGCAACTGCAGCAAGGGCTTCAGCTCTGGACAACTGGGAGCTGGCAAATCTGGCTTCTGATATGTCTGAGTGAAGGCTACCAAACTTGCATGTGAGAACTCTTGCTGTGCATGAAAATCTGACGAAGGGAACCCTGTTGGAATATCTGTAAGCTGTGCTGGATCGCTACCCGTCCTAGTTGTCGGTTCAGAAGGAATCAGACATGGTAAATAATCATTAAAGTCATCCCAATCAATGTCTAAGTCCGAGGGATCTGAACATGAAGAACACGAATGAAACTCTGCTTCACCAATCATCCCCCAACTATCGGCCTCTAATGTGTCCTCTGCCAGGGGTGTGCTTTCCAAGCTCTCGATTGCCATAAGCTGAATCTGTGGGTAAGGAGAGGGCTTGTGCAACAGGATCTGTTCAAATGGCTTCATCACAGGTCATCACAAAGTCGTACTCCTGGTGGACGTCTTGCTCAACCTCTATTATCTGCTCGGTGTCACTGAACTGCTCAGAGCAAGTTGAATCTCATGCTCCGGTCTCATCGATCATCTCTATTTGTATACTTTCGCCATGTATGCGAAAGTACACCTTCCCCTATCATGGTCGATCACCGCCTTGGTAGTGACCAAGAATGGGCGTCCAAGTATGATGGGGGTATTTGTTATCGACTCAGGGATCTCCAGGTCCAGTTCAACAAAGTCTACAGGCAATTTCAGACCCTGAATGGTAACGACCACATCTCTCAACAACCCCTTCGGCCTCTTAATGGACCTATCAGTAAGCGGAAGGACTGTCCTACTCCGATGGAGAGGGCCAAACTCAAATCGGTCAAGTAAGGCTGCCGGAAGAAGGTTGATAGAAGAGTCGTTGTCTAATAGAGTACGATTGAATTGCTTCTCTTGAATCTCGCATCTGACATAGGGAGCTCCTACATCAGGTCTCTTGGTTGGCAGTCCGTTCTGAATGGCAAAGCATGTGGCACGAGTGAGCACATGGATCTCTCCTCTATGGTTCCTCCTCTTCCTGCGTACGATAGTCTTCTCTCTCAAGTTCTTCTGGAAAAGGGGTATGTTCTCTAGTGCCTCCTGTAGAGTCAGTCGAATCTGAAATCTGTCAATCATCTGTTGGCTGAACACTAACTATTGTGTCTTTTTGGAATTTTCTCTTTTATTCCCCTTCGTCAAGCGGAGTGCTTGAGGGAAGGGGATGGTTGGGCCCTCCTCAGTTGGAGGGCTAGGAAGAGGTTCCTACGCCTGTGAAGGAATGGGATCCACACCAAAATCATCATGCAATACATATGGACTCTGAGAAGATGAAGAAACCTTTCCTTTATTCATATTTTTGGTCTTTTTCTTGTTACCACAATCCTGAGATACAAAAGGTGGCAACACGAAAGATGGAAACAAAACTGGAGTATAAGTGGTGGCATCAGTATCACCTAGGGCATCTGTCTTCGTAGCATCAACACTGCGCTCTGGCTCAGCATAAAAAATGGTGGCATCAGCACCACCACCTGCATCTGGAGTCACGACAGCCTCAGTACCGTTAAATGTATCTCTATCCTTGGTGGCATCAACACCACCGCAATCAACATCATCAGCGGCATCATCATCGCTATCCTCCTCATCTGACGCTCCCGGTTCCTCATGTGATTGTCGCTCAGATGAGACGCCACCGGCTGGCATCCTACCGCTCCTAGTTGTCACAAAATCATCATCAAACATACAAGAAGACATGTAATGCAAAGAGTCACTAGGAGTGGTATCCTCTGTAGATTGAACATGCTTAGATTTTCTCTTCAAATAGTTCGGTTGGGTTTGATCTGAGATGGTATGGCATCCTTGCCCTTGATGATATCCCTCATCTCCTGCCGGAACTCGTCCATTTCTCATCGGAAGGATGCCTGCTGTTCAGAAAGCAAGTGGGAGAGGTCGTCAAGAGTCGGGTTCTCGAAGGTAGGTGCCTGAGAACCGAATGTGTTCCCATGCTGGACATGAGGCTGCTGCTATTGTGAATAGTGAGGTGGAGGATGAGAGTATGACTAGTAAGGCTGCTGACGCTACCTCCACTATTGTCCCTGATAAGAGGGACGGGGACCCTGGTGGTACTGCTGGTGAGAGTAATAGGGCTACTGCTGCTGTTGGATGTTCTGGTTGCCCTGAGCAGGAGGCTGCTGTTGGGATGAGGTGTGTCTGATGGTCCAACAGAATCCTGGATGATCACGATGAATCCTAGTCTGCTGTGGATACCAGTAGTACCAAATCCCATTGACTTCCATCAATGGCTCCTCCTCAAAGGGTGGTGGAGGTAGAACTGCCAGTGGCTGATCCGACTGGTAAACCACCATTTGAGTGTCCTGAGATAGTGGTTGCGACGGGTAATACTGTAGCTGTTAGACTGGCTCTGCCTGTATATGGTGAACCTGGTGGTGTGTGGCAGAGGGCTGGGTGGAGCTGCTACTGCGAAGATCAGTACGTGATCTGGGAGGCTACTGTGTGGACATCGATGCTTCCTGAATACACAAGATCTAGGTTTTCAGGTCGCTCGTAGTCTTTGTCAGCTGGTCCATCTGTGCAAGCCCCTGGCTCTGCTTCTTCTCAAGGATCTCGATGCGATCCAACTTCTCGCTAATGATCCCCATGTCAGCTGCGACAGATTCAGTCTGAGATGTTGCTGCTGATGTAGTGTGGGAACCAGCATCGATACATACAATTCTCTGATATAACCTGCACCTTGGGGGGCCTTTGACTATGTGTAGACCCAGGCTTGGGACATCACTGTCGAATTTTCTGCCATCTCCTCATAGATGGCCCAAACTTGGTCTTCACCCTTGGAGAAGTATGACCCACCACAAGAGCCATTCACTAGCCCCTGCAGCTCCGGTGTCAGCCCACAAAAAGAAACTCTGAACAAGGTTGGGCTTTGATATATCATAATGTGGACACCGACCAATGAGCTCTCTAAATCGATCCCAAGCCTCATGGAACTGTTCATTCAGGATCATAGTGAAGTTGCTGATCATAGCTCGTGTTGTGTTGGTCCGGCCGAGTGGATAGTACTTATTCAAGTACTCAGTCCGGAGTTGCTCCCAAGTTGTGACATACCTTCCTAGATGCTTCAGCCAATAGGCTGCTCTGTCAACCAATGAGAATGGGAAGGCAGTCATCTTTATCATGTCCCCGCCTACCAGTCTGTCGTGGACAGTGCTACAAATCATCTCAAACTCCTGCAAATGGAGATGAGGCTCCTCGGTGGTCAGCCCATGAAACTTGGGTAACAACTAGATAGTCTGGGGGCAAAGCTCAAAGTTCCTAATAATGGGAGGAAGCTGGATCCATTGGTGAATGAGAGTTGCACCAGGGTTGTGCAACTGTCTCTTAGTCCTCGGTGGTTGGTCCTCCTATTGTTGGTCTCCTCCTGCTCCACCTCCTCCTTCAGCTCTCTTCACCGTCCTCAGATCTGCCTCCTTTGTCCGCTCGCATCTGCACCAAATCTCTCATGATGTCACCTATGAAGGCTCCCTGATCTCTAATCTGTCTCTACATAGTCTCCAGGGAAGCTAACAATGAATGGTTGATGGCAATCTGATCATAAACATACGAAGGTTGTCCCTACTCATGTGGGCATCCCTCACTGCTGGCCATATATTGGGTCTCTGCAAAGGCAAAGGTACCCATCTCAGGTGCCGTCAAATGTCCAAAAATTTCTTTTGCACTACACTCTGACACCACTTGACTAACAAAAGAAGAAGGATGATCGAGGGGGAAAAGGGTGGATGTGAACTCAGGCTCGGAGAGGTGGGTCTAAACTCCCCGAAGCCGACCTAGATGAATAGGGAGGAGTGCTCGATAGATGTGTCACCAGAGGCGGCCTAAGGGATCTCCTTCCCATCATCTTGATTTGGAGATAACGGTGGATGATGAGATCTGGAATGCAAACTAGATTGGCAATCAAACCCCCAATTTTATTTAGTTGTCACCTACGCAACTATGAGCTGATGACCGTGAAGGTTCGGTCGTTTATCTTGTCAATTTTATTTAGGTGATCAATCAATCTATCAGAGCGATTAAGCAAGCTGTTAGGAGCCCAACTCTCCTAGCCGATTGTCCCAATCCCAAATGAGATCTTTCCCAGCTAGTATGAATCGCATGTCGCTTACCGGCTACTCGATCAATTCAATCTGTTAAGGACGTCGCGATCCGCTTTACCGGTTACCGAGGAGATCCTCACTGGAGAACGACTCACCAAGACCATTAGTCAACTATAATTTCAAGCGTGGCTCTAGCCTAATGTACGGGTCACTCTCTCGCTGCAGATAAATCAACCAATGAGGGGGTTACTCTCCGCAAGGCAAAAATTTTTGGTGAGGTGAGTTTTAAGGTCAAGTTTGCATTATCAGTCCTAATTTTATTTAGTTGTTGCTTTTTTAGGGATTTTTCTGATAAAGACCTAATGAATTTTCCGATTTCCTTGGTTATTTTGAGTCCAATAAAATGGGGGAGGAAGTCAGAAAAGCCGATGTGCGATCAAACACTATGATGCATGCAAAGTTAGAAATGTGTACCTTGCTCCAGCTCTCTACATGCAGGGTGATCCGCGCATAAATTTAAAGACATGAAATAAACTACCTATATGATGCATGAGAAAATCATCCCTAGATGAGCAACTTCTATTAATCGTGAAGCACAAGTAGCTATGACAAAGAAGAGAGACCGGAGTCCGGTCTTGGGAGCCGATCGGTGTCCACCACAATGGATCCTGTAAGCACTGTATACGACCTCTCCCGACACGTTGTCTCTAATCCAAGTCAAATAGCTTTTTTAGATGAATTATTAGTTAAGTCCAATTACGATCTATAGGTGCAGGCAAGATATTAGGTGTGGGGCCTTAGCTAATTACTTCTCAATCAATAAAAACTCCTAGATCTAAGGGCTAAGTCCACGTAAATCAAGCAGATAGTAAAATTGATAAAACGATGAGAAAAACCACGAAAAAACGACGAGGCCTCCAAGGGAACAATCCCTCGGACAATGGATCTCATGAAGCGTAGAAGTGTCCAAGTCCAAATTTTTACAAATAAGAGTCACTCTCTCACTTCAAATTACACAAATGATGTAATGAAATTAATGGTGCTAATCTACAAAACTCTCCAAGTATCCTAGGTGCTAAGTAGCAAGCTGAAGCCGGCTTCACGTGGGTGCGTAAGCGCCTAGAGAGAGCCTCCTTCGATCCGTGGTACCTCGCACAAAGTCAACAAAGAGAGGAGGTTAGATAGCTCAACAAGATATATCAATAAATAAATGAGACAAAAATGTAGACAAGTAATCATAATAAATCACAAATAAATCCAATCTATACGATGTTGCTCCCTGACAACGGCGCCATTTGATGAACCTAATTTCACGAGGGTCAAAATATGTCTCACACAAGGCGGAGACAAAGTCTCTGTGGCGACCGCTCACGAAATCCAGGTCAATAAACAATTAACCCACAATAATGATTAAACAATGTAAAGAAAGATGTGGAGTTAAAATTTATTATAACTCTACAAAATATATGTATAGTGCAAGTAATGTAGAGTGTCGAACACAAGGAACATGCAGGATAGATCGGGGCAAACAAGCTCAAGAATGAGGGTGATCAAATGCCTATGCAAGTGCTATTTTATGGGTTTTTAATTTTATATTTTATATTTTATATTTTTGATTTTATATTTTTGTATTTTGATTTTTAATTCGCTTATTTTGTATGTTCTTTCTATATTTTATATTTTGTATTTTTATATTTTCTTTTTCTTTTGATAAGGAAATAAAACTATATAGGATATATATGTACAAGAGAGATGAAAATAGGTAAAAACCTTCAAATTATAAGAAATGAAATATTTGTTTGCTTTTTATGTTTTTATGATGTTTTTCTGATTTTTCTATATTTTTTTCCTATTTTTCGGCATTTTTAAAGTCAAAAAAACTGAAAACAATGAACAAAATTAGTGGCTGAAACTAAAATGGAGATGAAAAATATCAAACAGTATCAATAATTCTCCAAATTAATTCTAAGCTAAAGATAATAGAATAGAGAAAATTCAGAAATAAGAACTATATTTTTTGTATTTTTGTGGAATTTTTAAAAGTTTTCTGAAGATTTTAGGGTTATCTAATTTACGAGTTTTCTTTTGCATTTTTTAGTGTTTTTTGGTCTGAAGTTAAAACATTCAAAAACACACAAAATCTGATTTTTTTTTCAGAATTTTTCAAAGGGTTTTAATAATTTTTAGTTTCTAATGTAGACAGTAAAGAAAATGCATGTTTTTGAATTTTTATAAACAATAAAATGCAACAAAAATCAGAATTAAAAATGTAGCACGGTAAGCAATGAAACAGTAACACAATGATATTTTTTTTGGAAATTTTTAGAGATTTATAGATGTTTGAAATAATTAGAGACGACAAAGAGAAACTACACTATTGGCAAGGGCATATTTGTAAATATCCAAAACATCCAGGTCCAAAGTGTAATTTTTCCAGAAAATATATACTATAATGAAAACTTTATGGACTAAATATTAATCGCCAAAAACTCATGGGTTAAAAATGCAAAAGTTCAAAAGTCTCGTGTGGAAGACACGTGACTAGCAGGGACCTAAAAGCAATTACCAAAATCTGAGGGGCTGAAATGTAAATTTTCCAAAAATATTACAACATTACAAAATAGTTACTGGACTGAAATGAAATAAAACAAAACACAGGGCCCCCCGCGTAAAATGCCCTGTCCCCCACGTGCACGAGCCATGTGAGGTGACGTGGACAGGGACGTAGATGCAAATACTCGAACTACAAGGGTGTTTTTGCAAAATGTCCAAAATAAATATAATCTCAGACGAAAGTTTTAGTGCTAGATATTAAATATAAAAATGACCTGGGTTGAAAATGCAAAATAACCAGGCAAGGCGCATCCAACGGTTGATCTTCTTTCACTTGCACACGTGGCGCGCTCGCAATGGCCGATACCGATACGACCTCAACGGCTAGGATTAGATTTTCCCTGGAGAATCTGACGATCGAGGCTGGCGGAGATCGAACGGTGGTTGTGCGATCTGGAGCGGGCCCAGGATTCGACGACTGGAAGACGATGACGAAGAACGAGGAAGAAGGCCTCGGTCGGTGAACTTCCCTAACTCCGTTTCTCTTCCTTCGTAATGATGAAAGCTCCAAAATGGGCCCGGTGTCTTCCTGCAGAAGTCTCCGTTGACTGGTGGCTTCAAAAAGTGCCTGTGTCCACCGGAGTGCGCCGGTGGAGGTGGAGGAGCGAGGCACCTCCAGGTACCTCCGGCGAGCTCCCAAAATAGCCTCCAGGTGCGCGTTATGCTCCCAGTTCCTGCAAGAAATGGTGACACTGTCGAGGGAAAAATGCCTCGACGGTTGGCGAAGCAAATGGGTGCGGGGGATGGCGATGTGAAGGACGGCTGGAGGTAGCTCCAACGACGGGGGAGATTGATGGTTAACAAGATGAAACACAAAAATAAAGATATAATTCTATTCCAACGACTGTGGTGAATGAGAAGCATGATGAAAAATGAAGAAAAATGAGACCTCGAAGGTGGTTTTCACCTGAGATGAAGACCTCGACGGAGGAGCTCACCGGAGGTGGTGGAGCCGCCTCGACCCTTCCTCGATCCTCCTAACACTGGGAAACGGGAGCTGTCACCTCCCTCCTCCGATGGGGCACAAAAGGTGGAGAAGAAGATGGTCAAAAGCGGTTCAAAATCGAGGAGGAAGGTCGGGGGTCCATATATGATGGGTTGACGAATGACTCCATAGATCGAGGGAGATCTGGCGAATCGTTGGTGATCAGCCCAAGGACAAGCCTAGGTGTGAAAGAGCGATGAACGAGACACAAAAGTTGTGGAGAGAGTAACATGAAATAGTGCAAGGCCTGACCTCGAAAAAATAGAGAAATGGTGTCAAAACCAATGTTCTGACAAGGCTGTAGGGCGAAGGACAGTCAATTGATCGAGGTCAACGTTTATCGTCACCTGGTTGGTCCATGTGGACCAACCGTGAAAAAGCCCTGAAATATTATTTAAATTTAAAAATAGTAAATGATTTAATTTGTTTTAGGTTATAAAATAAAAAATGTTTATTATTTTATAAATTATTTTATTATGATTTTTATTTATTTTTTCGAGATTAAAAATTACAAGTTTCTTTTTATAGCTTATATACATGTATATTCATCTATTTATTTTTATATTTTATTCTTATTTTGTATATTTAGTTCTATTATTTTTGTTTATCATTTTATAAATTTATAACTTATTTTATGGACTTATATATATATATTATTTTCCTGTTGTGTTTTGTACACTTAAATAAATAGAAGTGTTACTTATGTAGATATAGTTATTGGTATTTCATCTATGTATTACACACATGTATTTTATTTTTATGCTTTCTTTATATTTTTATTCTAGTTTTAATCTACATAAACATTATAAACTATATTTACAAAATTATAAAAATATAAAATTATAAAAATAATAAATAATAAATAAAATGAATATTCTAATCGGTATAAGTATACAATAGGGGGTCCGAAACTCAACTTTCAAATCATAACTCCGAAAAAAATGAAACCACCTTCATTAAATAGCTTATTGATAGATTTCAAGTTTTTATTTGTGAGATACAGGTCTGGGAAGTTAGGATTTTGGAATTTTATTCAGATCATAACTTTTTATCTGTACATTATTTTTGTATGAAATCAATTTTGTGAATTTCTATATTTAATTATCTACAACACTCATGTACACAGTTTCTTTATTTGAGGTATAAAAAGTGGAACTAAATAGGTCCCAAAATGAACAAGGAATGAATACAATAAAAGATATTTTTATTGTATTTTTGGTCCTTATCTCCCCCTACTTTATTCCTTGTCGACCCAGTCATCGAGATGCCTAGGTATCGGGGTTTCGGGTCATAAAATATTTACAATATTTTATTCTTTTTCTTTACTTTTCTTTATTCTATAATTTTGGCTTTAAAAAACGTATTTCGTACATTATTTATACGCACATGCATGGATGCTAAAATACATGAATTAAAGATATTTACATGTATTTACTAGGGTTTTTAGGCCAAAATGATAGAATAAAGATGATGAAATGGAGATTCATCACATGCCTAGGCAACATTTCAAGGATCATTCCTATCCCTCCCTCAATATTTATACATTGGGGAGGGATTGTGATGCCGGAAGCAGATATTGGCCATTCATGTTCAATTTTATGCGGTTGGATTAAAGTTCATTGCCGATGCCTTTGATTTCACGCCTTGTGGTGAAAAAGTGCACGCTTCTTATTAACTTGCTTGTCTATATAAGGGGGTACCACATTTCTGCGCCCTTTAGGAGTATTACCTACTAGATCCTTGGACGATCGCTCATGTGCTCCTCTCATGATCCGACCCAGGTCTGGCATGACCACCTGAGTTGTTTACGCAATGCTCATAGAACTCTATCTTGGATCCTTTGGGATCCTCATGAGAATTTTGATTTGAGGAAATTCATCCCCATATGTCTCATGTGCCCTAATCGATATGCTACAACTCTAATTCTAATTTTATAGCTTGGAATACCAATGTAAATGAAACGATAGCTATAGACCCATGCATATTATATAGCATATTTAGGCTTGTGGTGACCATTGAATTTTACCAGAAAAGATTAATTTTTAGTTAATCTTTTTATTTTTATTATTTATACTCCTAAACAAGATGTATAGTGTCAAGTATGGAAGTGTCGAACTCAGGGAGCAAACTTTTTGAGACTAGGGTTAAATTATAAAAAAATAGGGTTTTTTAGGATTCATAATTTGTATTTATTATTTATTTTTAAGATTTTTTTGGATTTTTTTTGAATTCTAATGAATTTTGTATTTTTTTGTGTGTTTTAAGTATTTTTATTATTTTCGAAAATATTTTGTAATTTTTATTTTCTATTTTTATGATTTTTTAGAAATTTTTAAGTTTTTTTATGGATTTTGAATTATTGTTACTGTTGAAAATTCATTTTTGAAAACAAATTTTTATTTTGGATTTTTAAGATAGTAAATAGTAGCAAAATATTTTAATTTTATTTTTATTGCAAAGTAGACAGAATTATCTTTAAAACGATAGGTTGTACGTTTTTAGATGATTTTAGTGAATTAGTTATGAAACTTTTGAAGTTTTAATGTATTTTATATTTTTGTGGATTTTAATATTTGATTTTTATTTTCTTTTTGGTTTATTGTGTAAAATATGATAAAATATACTAAAAATAATTTTTGTAGGATTTTAAAAGGTGTTTTAATATTTTTATGAAGTTTAAAGTTTGTTATATTTTTATGTTTTTTAATGATGTATTAATAAAAGAAATTTTTTTACTATCTTTTTAGAACTTATTTTAGACTGTATATAGTATAATATTGTCTTACTATATTTTTATTATATTTTTTATGTTTTGTATTTTATTATTACGTAGTATAATACTATAGTATTATATACATGAACAGGGACATAGATGTAATAAAACTAGAGACTAGGGGCGCATGTGTAATATGCAGAATCTGGAGGGGTGTCAGTGCAACAACTCCAAAACTACACGTGCAATTCACGTGAAGATGCCTATCCCTGGACATGTTAAGAATTAGTCAGATTTCGAGGTAAAAATCGAAATTGTGACAGAAAAATCTCGGGTGCATGTGCCGCTCACGTGCTCTGCTGAAGGAGTCGAACAATGGGGTCGATATGGCAGCGACACTTGGCACTGCTTATGCCATTCGATTCGTGGATGACTGGAGGGATGCTGTAGAGTCTGGACCCTGCCCGTGTTCGTCTCCTTTTATTTCAAACGCAGGTAGAGGACCTTGATTGAATACGACAGATCGGATTCTATGGTGGTGCGATGCTTGTGTTCTTCCAGATCAAGTGGTTGGCGATGGCTTCGGCTTCAAGGGCAGCATCATTGGTTGATTGATGCTTTGTTTCAGATATGCACATGCTCGATTGTTGCAATTCTACAGATCCAGGCGACGTGTTCTTTGTGGTGAATTCAAATCGAGTGTAGGTGCTCGATCTGATCTATGTTCCTCAATTTTAATCAAATCCACCTGAAAGAAATTCCAAAAAACTTCATTAAACAAATCTTTGATGTCAGAAACTGAAATCAATCACAAAAAAGAAGATTGACAGATTTTTGAGGTCTGAGTTTTGAAGATCCAGGTGGTTCGCTTCCTAATGCTCGATTTCAGATTGTGCACAACGCAACTGCTTCTCAATCGTTCGTGCTAACTCCAGATTGTGTTGCCCTTCGACTTTAATTACCGATCGATGGCACGAGTAGAGATGAAGCAGATGGGATGGTCCTCAATGCACCTAATTTTGATTGGAATTCCTGCAAGTAAAAAAAACTTCACGATTCGATTCGAATCGGAACTCAAGATGGGTAAAGCAAGCCGATCTTAGATCTTGATGCAATAAAACCAAATTATCAAAAAAAGATTAAAATCAATTTCAATAAACTATCTAGCATCTGTAATAATGAATCCCTTCAGCGTGTCAATCAGATTTCATACCTTGATCTTTCATCACAAACCAAAAACGTGTTGGAATTTTAGAAAATAGAGATGGATCTTAGAAAGGTAATGGATTTGATTTGTGTGAGAAATTGAATGGATGGATAAGTGTCCAGATCCTTATTGGACTAAGTTAAACATATGGTGAAGAATAGGCACGTGTGTGAATGATTCGATCAACTGTTGCAGTGGCGAAGGATTTCGGATCTCATTCAGATCTGTGTTGACTCTGAGGTGCGCATGTGGTTAGGGCTGTCAGGAAAGCTCGAGCTCGATGAGCTCAACTCAAACTCGGTTCATTAAGGATTCGCGAGCCGGACTCGAAATCTTAATGAGCCCGAGCCCGAGTTGGGTTTTATGGCACGTTAGCTTATCGAGTCGAGTCCGAGTTGGGCATTATTCAACTCGGAAACTCGACTCAATAACTCGTTTTTCCTCTTAATAAAAAAATTAAAAACATATATACCAAAACTTCCATATTGAGTTTGATATAAAATAGAGGTTAACAATTTTCTTGTCCAAAAAGCTACAGAAAAGAGTATAAAAAACCAAAATTACAAATGTCATTTGCATAATTTAATGTATAAAATAGAACAATGACTCATTAAGAGGTTCATGAGCCTTCTCATTTTGAGGCTCATGAGCCAGCTCAAAAACTCATGACTCGATAAGAGGCTCATGAGCCAGCTTATTTTGAGGCTTGTGAGCCAGCTCAGAAACTCGTGGCTCGATAAGAGGCTCGCGATTCAACTCGAACTCGACGAGTTCGAGTTCGAGTTGGTGATCTAGGGCTCGATCCTTATCGAGCCCAAGTTCGAGCCTTAAGTTTCTTATCGAGTTCGAGTCCGAGTTGAGGCCAAGTCAGCTCGTTGAACTCGATAAACACCCCTACATGCGGTGAAGGAAAATTGTAGAAGCGATTTGTTTGTATTGCAGACAATTGAATGTGGAATGGAATGCTCCAGCTGGTGATGAAGGAAAGGAGCACGAGTTCCAACAATCTTTGTCGAAGAATGCAGATATGGTGGGAGAATAATGGGAACTGGAGAGGGAGGTTGGCGAGGTGATCGAGGTCAATTTTGGATCGAATGAAAGGTGGAAGATCTCTGATCACAATGGATTGGAGGTCTCATAGATCAGATTGAGAGGAGAAGATGAAGAGAGAAAATCTAACCTGGACAGAGATTGCGGTGTAGTCGTTTGAGAATCTGGATCGTCGCCTCCACGGACGGCATGGCCGGAGGTTCTGCACGGCGTAGAAGCTTGATACCTGCGATGATCACGTCGGATCTATTCTATTTTTCTTCACTCAACGACGCACCGGGAAGCTGTCACCTTCCTCTCTCATGGGAACTCGGAGGTGGAGATGAACCAAATGGCAGTTGAAATGAAGGTTGGAGGGAGATGAGTCTTGTATAGGTATCAGAAGAAGGGGTTGCTGAAGAAGCGGTTGGGCTAACGACTTAATGGCCAACGATCGGGCCATTAGGCCGTTGGCCGGAGGAAGAGAGGAAGAAGGGAGCGGCGACGTCGTGCGTAGGGAGAAAAAGCATACATGGAAGAAGAAAGAAGAGAGAGAAAATAAAGAAATAAAATAAAATAAAATAATTAAATGGAATTAATAATTAATAATTGGTTATATTAATAATTAACTAATTTAAAATATAATTAAGTATTAAATGGGTGATTAAGTAATTAAATAAATAATTAGGTATATAATTAAATAACTACTTAAATTAATAAATAATAAATAATAATTAAGTAAATAATTTAATAAGTAAGCAAATTATTTTTATTTTAATTTAATTAGTGATAAATTAAGTATAAAAATATATAAATTAATAATAATAAGTTGCTATTTATTGTACAATATACCAATACGATCCCGAAATCCATGTTTTTCATATTAACTTCGATTTTGGTGAAATCAATGTCATTTTGTAGATAATTAAATAATACGAATTTTAAAGTGGAGTTTTCCCAATTCAGAGTTATACGATGGAGATATGAGTTCTTGAAGATTTAGGTAGCGACTTCGTTGCTTCGGGTTTTATTACTATTTTGACTTAGTTATATATATAGAAGATTTTCAGAAAAGAAATTAAGTTAATTGGGTTTACGATTATTTAATTAAAAACCCTATAAGTTTCTACAAATAATACAACGGACCCAAACGCTAAAACTCACCTATTTTATTCTAATATTTTTTTTATATTTTGAATAAATAATATTATTAATAAAACAAAGTTTAAAAGTGAGTTTGGTCCATTTTGAGTTTTCTATAAATAGTAATGAACCTAAGAAGTCTGCTTTTGTGGCTTTTACGGTTCATTGTGATATTTTATTTTCATGATGATTTATTTTTTAATATTTTTATAAAATAATATTATTTTGTTAACAACTTTTATAAAAGAAGTGTTTTGATTCGGATGATATAAGTGATAAATAAAATATGTGAAATATTAACAATGTGGAAAATGAATAAATTATAATTCTGGTCTTGGTTTTCTTGATATTTTTATACGTTAGGATCCTTATCTCCCCCTAGTTATTTATTTTATCGATCAAGTCAATATTGACCTGGTCTTGAGGTTAGGATCAATCTGTACATAATTATGTCTATCCTTCTTTTCTTTTATTTTCCTTTTTCTCTTTATTTTTATTTTGGATAAAATAAGTGTTAAATATATAATATTAATATTTGTGATTAGAATAATAATTATCTAGAATTAATGATTATTTACATGCATTTTATTAAAGATTTTAGCCAAAATGAAAGAATAAAGGCGATGAATTATGGATTTATCAAGTGATGAAATAATTTTAGATTTTAGTGACTCCACTTAGTACACTAATTATGCAATCTTTGTTGAAATGTTGGATATTGATATGAATTAGATTGAGAGACAACGAGAAGATTGGATAAACTATCTTATATGATCAGACATCTCTGAGAGGTCTTCTAAATATGTATATGAGACAAGATCTCATTATCCAAGTCACTATATATGGTATATACGGTCGCCCTGACCTTATCTCTAAGTATCCATGGAGAAGGCACATTATTCTTTAAATATTTCAAGATTATTTCATCTAAGATATTTTTGAATATTAAGAAAAGAGGAGAATTTTAAGATGATTAAATTATATTTAATTGTCCTCGATACCATTATCTTAGATAGTATTATCCACATTTATCGAAGAATAATATGATTAAGATTAACATTATTTTGGATTTATGAATAGAGGATTTTGAGAAAATTAAATTGGATTGCTATCCTTGATAAGATAAATGTGGATAGTATTATCCACAATAATCGTGGATGGTGTGGATAAGACCCACGCTATCTAACTGAGACTTAATTATGAACATGACTCATAGATTTGATATTAATGTCAATTAGATTCCCATTATACAATAAATATAAATATAATTTATATTTAGTTTTGAACCTTTAAATATGATTTATATTTGTTGATGGCTTATTGGCAATTAACACAAATAATTTGATGCTATTTTATGATAATTGAATTTCAAAATAAATCAATGAATAAGGATTTGGTTGTAAAAAAGGATTACATCAAAAAATAAAAAGAAAATAAAAAAGAAAACTCCTAATAGGATTGGACGTCCAAGGTGGGAGCTACCATGGTTAGGGATGTCAATATGGGTCTACCCATTGGGTACCTGAACTGAACCCGCTCCATTTAAGGACTCGAAACCCGTCCCATTTACTTTTGAACGGGTTTGGATTTTGAATTGACTACCCATGCGGGTATGGGTACGGGTTTTGGATTGCCTTGTGGGTACCCGAACCAGAACCCGCCCCAAACCCGAATACAATATATATACATATATATCTGTGTGTGTAGATGTGTATGTTGCATTTTAATAAAACTAGACCAAAATCCATTTCACATCGAATATGTATCGATCTACATGTATAAATATCAAACTCAATTTTCTTCTCTCCATCCATTTTTCTTATTTAACTAACTTTTTGCATCTTCAATAATAAAACTATCAATACAAAAGAGTTAAACAAGTAACATATATAAACATTTAACATTCTCTATAAATTGCACATTTTTATGAATCATCATATTACACAATCTCACTCTATTTCGTCTATTTGTGAAAATCTTGTATACATTTACATACAACTTAAGATTTAATATGTCGAAGACATGGGTACCCATTGAGTACACAGGTATCCGATGGGTATATGGGTACCCGTTAGAAATTACTCGTTTAATAAATGGGAGGGTATGGATAGTGATATTATAAATGGGTATGGGTTTGGGAATAGTAATACCCGCCTCAAACCCGACCCGCTGACATCCCTAACCATGGTGGATGTCCATCCTATAGTTGATTACTTCTCTCTTTTTCTCTTTTTATCCTATTTATTTGTTGGTTATCTTGTTAAGAAATTGATTGGATAATTAAGTTGATAATATGCTATCAGTTTTTTAGTCGTAAAGGTGGTTGTAAGTTCCTTTAATCCTTTTCACTAATTCAATAATGACCGTCCAAAAAAGTATAAAGGAGAGACAAATAATGCCTTCCTAATAAGTTGCTTTTAAGAGTTCAAATCACGTCTCTCTCTCTCTCTCTCTCTCTCTCTCTCTCTCCTCTCACCCTGTGATGTCCCGTGCCCCAGGGCTCTCCACCATATGTCAGGTTGTTCCCTTTGTGGTATGACATGCTATTGTTCTATCAAATTGGCCAGATTAATCTTGTGGACTTCTTCAGTGCCCTGTGCTCTTAAAGAAGAAGTACCTCGTTCGACAAAATTGGGAGTCATCTCCTTCAGATTATCTCGTCGGATTGCGAGATTAAGCAACTCATATCCATGCTAGCAAGTGACGTCTGTGCAGATCAAACTTGAGACAAGATGTCTCTTCACTTAGAGACTTGTAAATTGTGATCAGTCTTCAGAGGTATGGTTCAAACTTGTGTGACTATGATGGAACAGATTGGGAATGGCTCCCAGTCCATGTTGTTCAATTGAAAGTTTTTTAAATTACATGTGGTATCACGACTCATACTACGAGATCATTTTTATCAAGTTTGATTCGATGCTCATGTGATGCACGAGGCCTAATCACAACACTTCAAGTGGTATAGAAGCCTTGGTAGGCGGTCTTAGATATTATCCGTAGTCCTTGGAAAATAAGGGTATGGATATCATATTGCTTAAGAACTTGTTCCTCCACACTTGTGAGATTTTGAATTGATTTTCCAAACACTTGTAATTTATGCAATTATCTCCTATTATGAACGTGCTTTAAGACTCTAAATCATGATTAGAATGTATAAATATTATCTCAAAGGTCAGGTCAAATGTGCCCATGATCAGATATGAGTCAAATATAAAAGTTCCTGTCGTTTCTTGTTTTTGTATAAATTTAGTAAACAATAATTATTGAATTTTTGTTATTGTTTTCTATCATGAAACATGCCAAAAACACGAGTCCGATAACCCAAGATATTAAATATCTAGTTAACTAGGGTCGGAGGATGATTAGATCATCTTATTGACATTCTTATTTATATTTATCATTAAAATTAATCATGAAAATATGTTGCATATCTTGATTAAATGTTGAATTAAATAATTAAAGAGATATTTGAATTGCCAACAACTTTTTTAAATGACTGCTTGAAGATAATCCTGAATTTTAATGCAATTGTAGTAACTAAATAAATTGGATGCAAAAATATATTGTTGCTTGATATAATGGAAATTTGTGGATAGGGTTTTATATCCAAAATTTCTTCGAGAGATTATAGTATAATGCACGGTCGAAAGACTGATAAAACCACAAATACAAATTGACCCAATTTTGTTATCCTGAATTAAAATGGGGATGGTGTCTAGGTTGGATATGTTGACTTGGTGAAATAACTAGCGGCTTGTAATGTAAGGAAATGCTCCCTCTCAGCATATTTGAACATCTTGCCAAATCTGTTTCAAGGAAGGAAAACATGAGTAACTAAGTCATACTCTAACAACTAAAATTAGAATAAGATGTTCTTGTGAATGCATATATTGTATAATAAAAAGGTATCAAGCAAGAATTGTTGGTTGGTTGAGTTAGATTAATAATTTTATAGTAATAAACATATTATCTAATATTCACATTCCTCAATTAAAAATGATTGGATTTCAGATGGAAGGATTGATCATGTGAATATAATTTGAAATGATCAATCAACGATTTGAATGTGATATAGAGGATCATATGATAACATCCATGATGTCCTATCAAGGAGGAGGATACCGTCGCCTTGGATTAATGGTGGAGTCGCCTATGCAAAGTCATACCTTCAATGTACAAGCACACATGAATCAGACTATCTGCTTCTCAAAAGACACATGTCATATGCGTAATGACCCCGGTATTGTTCCTCATATAATCGAGGTAGTATTGGATTGTGCATAGTGACATATATTCTTGTCAACAATTGGTTCAATTGGCAACATATCAATATAACGTTAGTGGTGGTGGGCTCACGTGTCACTAGCACCTCGAGTATTTATGCATGGTCTCTATAGGACTGGAATCTGACTGCCTGTATGATCATGGTGAGTAAGCTGACTTAGATTCTGGCTTATGTGCGAGGTCTTTGACTTGAATATACACCTCTTGCTTTAAATGTTCGATAAGGTAATGAACTTTCAAAGTATTAAAAATCTAGACAACTTTGATTAAAATTCTTTAAAAAATGTATATATTCTCTACTTTTTTTAAACATTTGCGTCCTTGTTAACTTCTGTAATATCAATTATATCCCTCCTTTTTTGTAATATTAGTTCCAACCGAATAAAGAATAGCACAGAACCATCATCTATCCCTTCATATCCCAGAGACTTGTATCCCTTCAACCGAGTAGAACCGGGAGATACAGCAATTTAGTCCGTCCTTATCCTACTACTGAATGCCCCCTCAAAGAACCAAAGGGGTATCATGAGAAATCTCTCCTACGTCATTGCACATTTTGGTTATGTCGAATTCGGAGGAAATCAAAGTTTGTATTACACCACCCCTCTCCCAGATCATGCTACATTTTCTACCATTGATGGTAACCCATATTATTTCTTGCAATATATACCTCGCTGCTCGACTACAGAGAAGAGGTTGTAACCATGGTAACATTAGGGACGAAGAGAGCTGCTGTCTTGTGCTTTAACTAGGTCTTACTTCGAAATTTTTTTGTTGTGGTATCCCAGTTATATCATAGTTTCAGCAGCAAGCTCTCCAACCTTTTGTGGGAGTTTCTTCCCATGATTTTCCTTCAGATTTTTTATTTAATACCTTCACGAGGACCATGAGGCATGAGCTCTCTTTATCTTCTCTTTTATTTCTTGTCTTTTCCTGCTTGTCTCCATTAGCACTGGACTTACCCCCAGGTTAAGAGCTTCAAGTGCCAACTAGCACCTTCCTACTCATGGTCCTATGTTGATCCGTTACTCCAACATGACGAGGATAATAAATAAGTCATAAATTATTAAGTAATCTATTCTACGTCAAGCCCTCTTCCGAAGTAGTCGGTCATGGTATGCGTGTTGTAAAAAAAGCCAAATACTTGGAGTTGTGCTTCTTTCAGAGATCACAAAAGCGTGATAGTCATTGCCCAAAATTTACAAAACTCTCCAGTGAGGACGACTATAAGCATTACAAAAAAATAGCAATAATCGAGGAGATAGACTAAAGAGAAGAGGAAGAAGAGAGCGATGACAGAGAAGATCCGATCAGGCACATCTGACGTTCCTGCCCGGACCTCCGTAGTAGAAGTAGTTGCCCCATGCATTGTTCCTCCCCCCTCTGATATCGTAGCAATTCGGGTGATCGGCCATGAACTTGAGCTGGGGTATCGGTATGAGGTTGTTGTCCCAATCCACCACTTGGAGGTTCCTGAAGTAGGATGCCTTCCTGAATCCCTCCCCCGAGAAATGACCGCTTCCCATCTGCGTGGACGTGTGCACGCCCCCACCGCTCCGTGCGTTCACGATCTCGCCCCCGAATTGCACCATGTTCGCGTGCTCGGCTAGGTGGCTGAACAACATCGACGGCCAGTAGCCCACCAGCAGCCCCGGCCCAAACTCCAGCCACCAATGCCCATGTTTCGGATCCTATGTCATCATTAACATTCAAAATTTCAAAGAAATCAACTTATATAATTGGACTAATGAAAAAATTAAATCGATCATATTTATATATGTGATGATTTTTCTTTCTTTGTCTTGCCGTGATATCTAAGATCTTATCTAACAACACCATAATCCTATGATCTTTACAATTTGCAATATTATAGGTGGTTATGGCGTAATTTAACAACAATTTTAGGGGCATCATGTAGAAATCTCTTTTGATGGGAAAGACACTATAACAAAAATAGACATAATAATAATCAAGGTTTTAAAAATCGAACCGAACCGGTCAGTTGAACCGGTTAAATCAAGAACCAATGGAAAACGATCCAACCAACAGATTTTTATTCAGAAAATAAAAACCAGTAAAAACCAGTCAAAATCCTGTGGAACCGCTTAAATCCGGTTGGATTAATTGAACCAAATCATCGGTTCAACCTTATATTTTTTTGATAAAAATAATTTCCAAAAATTAACAAAATTCAAACTTTTCAAGAATACTCATAATCTAGTCTCATTCTAACCTATAGTATAGTACCGCTTTATATGTTCTACTTGACATGTGTCAATGACTCATTATCGCGTGTCCCTTCCTGCCATATGGGCATCACCTCTCTCTTCACACATTGTGTATGGGGTTATCCACTTATAATAATAAAAAGAGAGAGGACATGGTCATAATCATACTATGAAAGGCAATAAATCAACAATACTTGTCGTTAACTAGAATTTAAATAGTTTTAAAATTATTATTGCTTTACATCACATATATGTATTTATATAGATTTTACGAACCATGATTATATGCCCTTTGTTATTAAAAAATGATTATATGCCCTTCTGAGTTTTTTAAGAACGCTTAAACCCCTAACTTTTTAGCAACTTCAGTTGTGCTACTATATTTTCTTAAATAATTCACAATATCATCCTTGTGTTGGTATAAAATGGGAGCACAAGTATACTAATGTAATGACACTACTATTGATTTTGTAAAAATATAGGGGACACATGCAACTGTATTAAAAATAGGGATATAAGTGTTATTGGGAAAAAACTTGGAAGGACACGAGTAAACAAATCCTCAAAAGGTATGATGTCGTATTTTTCTTATTTATTTGTATGATATACCGATCTAACTCAGTTCGACCTGGTTGAACTGTACAAACCAAACCAACAATACAATAGTTCGATCTTTTTCTGAATTTTTTGAATTGCTGATGTTATCACGGGTTTGACATGTCGGTCCCATTGGTCTGACCATAAAAACCAATAACCGATACATTCTTGGTTTGAGGCTCGGTTCGGTTTTTAAAACCTTGATAACAATTGATGGAAAAGTTGCAAGAAATGTCCGAAGATTTAACTTATTTATAAAGAGTACAAAAACTTGAGATATATGATCTCAGGAGAAACTCCTCCTCCAAGAGATGATACCATGGGCCAAGTGACACGAGCGTCGAGCTCTTGCCCACGTGAACGGGGCTCCACGACTCCCTCGCGACATTAATCACGCAAGCCCACTAAAGGGAATAGTAGCAAAATGGTATATATGCTCTCAAGCACATATATAGCACACATAAATAACATC
Source organism: Ottelia alismoides (assembly GCA_037367405.1). NCBI lineage: Eukaryota > Viridiplantae > Streptophyta > Magnoliopsida > Alismatales > Hydrocharitaceae > Ottelia > Ottelia alismoides. The sequence goes on along the minus strand of JAZKJV010010928.1, from coordinate 329,582 downwards.
ACACATCCCCACTATCCAACCCAACAAACTATGGTGCACCCCTATTTACTCCTCAACCCCATTTCGGATATCCACTTGAATACAGCACAAGCTGTCCGAACAGACAGATGATACACACACCATTTTCGATTTGTGGGCATAACTGGAATAGTGGCAATTAACATGTAGAGACGGAGGTGGTAGTTGAGAGATAACATGGATATGGATGGAAGATGGGAGGCATTGTGGGAAGTTGGGTCCTCTCTGTATTGTCATGTAGTGAGATTCTATCTCTTATTAGGGGGGTCTTTTGTGCGGATCCCTACAGATTTGTGAAAGGTGACAACTTTGCTTGAGAGGGGCGCAGTGTGCTGCTCTCCACCAAGGAAATATGTGGGGGCAGCACTGCAGTGCAGCACCTTCACCAACAACTGTTGGGTGAGGGAAGATCAATGGACCATGTCCCAAAATGTTACTGTGCTGTAAAAATTAAACGTGCCTTATTTGTCCTTCTATTCTGCTGTGACTTTTTTTGGGTTATGGAGAGCTTGGACAGTGTCCGCTTGTGGTTGGAGGAACCATACCTTCCAAACCATGATGCTGATATCGAACTGGCCACCGTTGTAGTTGGAGATGGGCGAGATGGCCGCACCGATGGCGATCCGGTTGGTGGTCTGGATGAAGCCAGAGCAGAGCAGATTGTAGCAGCCAGTTGCTTGGTAGGCATCACTCTGTGGAACCAGCAGCCATTTTAATCGAGTGCCATTAGTGTTGGAAATTTGATTAAGTTTCTATGTGGGCCACCTACTCACCGTCCAGTATGTGAAGAATCTAGGACAGTCATCCCCATATAGCTCTGGACTGACCTGTCAAGATGCAAAAAAATCAGAAAAAAAGGACGACATCAACCGCACAATGTAGTTTAAGTTAGGATTGGCTTGAGTGCTTCGACGTAGTTCATAATGCAGGAAAAAATGTCCAGCTCAACTCACTTGAATGATTCATGGTTAATTAAGTTGACCTTTCTTCTAAGTTAGATCTTATGCTTCTCAAGAGAAAGCGTCCAGCGCAGCTGATAACAATGGTACTTAGATATTGGTTAACCTGTCGTGATAGTCCAATATATTGGAAACAGACAGATGTACTCGCGTATGCTCTAAGCATTTTTTGCGTGATCTTTAAGAATTGGGCTAAATCTTGTCTTGGATCCTTTCTGGGAACTGCTTTGGAATTTTGCATAAAGACATGGTTTTGTACATTCTATCTTCTGTATGAATCAGAAGTTTAAACATCTAAGTAGAACATCAAATTTCTTGGTAAATTTGCTCATCTCTCACCTGCCATCCGGCTTCGATGGTGTTGAGATCCTGCCCGAAGGATCCGGAAATGATCCAAATCTGGGAGAGACTGAACTCCGACCGGTCGGTCACCTTAGGCGCCCACACGTTCAAGCTCGCCTTCGCGCCGTAGTACTGCCCTCCCATTGCATATCCAACTGCATGCTGCAAGATAAACAAAAACAAAAACAAAAAATGTTGTTCTCAAACAAACACATGACACTCTTCCTTCCCATCTTTAATTTCAGAAAAAAAGCAAGATTTGTCCATATCGTCTACAATCTCCTGATATCAAGAAAACGAACATGGTTCTACGAAGTATAGAACAAGCAACTCTGCAGAAACACATGGAAATAATAACTCTTTTGTCTGGCTCTCCCACTCCCACTCCATGTGCTGTACATGAGATTACGATTTAAATAAGATGGAAGTTGGTGACGAAAACATAACATACGACGTTTGTAAGCGATCGTCCCATGAAGAACATAGATAAAGGAAATTTTAATTTGGATATTTGTGTGTACATCACTGAATAACTACCATTTATCTCTGCAAACTGACCTCATGCCCTCCACCTGAAGAATCACGCCTTACTCTCACAACTCTCTTCCTCCCATAAGTTCCAATGGAGCTAACTCTCAGAAGATCCTCCTCTTTTGTCCTCCGGATTGGTATCGTTCCCCACGGGCACTCCTCACCGGAATCCAACCACTTCTGGTAGCTCTCTGGCATCAAAGCAGAGAAGTTTCCACCTCTGGGCCTCTCTGGTGGATCCTGGTTCCCAACAAGAAAAAAGTCAACGCTTCCGGTAAAAATCCAAACTTCGAAGAACCCGCAATGTAATTTAAATCCAGAGACCAATGGCTTCTGCCCTCTCAGCTTGGGGTGATCGAACGCAGGCTGGAGGTGGGAGGCAACGCAGTCTATCAGATCACCATCAGGACTCTGCAATTAAGCAGTAAGGTAGCAATGAGCCAGTGACCAACTAGTGAAATCTGCGAAAAGATCAGAACCTGGGAATTGGGTGCTCACAAGAATGGTCTTTGACGAAGGTTTGTTGAGTCTTCTGAGATGGGCTCTGATCCGTTTGAGCGGGAGGAGCTCGCGGTGCGGCTGGAGCGTGCAGTTCGTCGCGGCGGTGCAGACGGGAGCAAGTAGGAGGAAGCCAACAAAGACGGCAATGATTGCGATCAAATTGGAGCAGCAGCTACACGCCATTGTTGGAGAATTTTGGAGCTGTGATCCTCCTTCTCGACCTGTCCGTATCCGCTCTCATTGTAGTGGCTGTCCTCTTGTTGATAGCTTGTGCTCATATGGGCTTCTCCTATTATTAAATGTGCCACTGCTCTACTCTACGCTCTCTTTTTTGCATCTCTTTTCCCTCACTCAGAGACCCATCTTCAGTGCCAAGACAACCCCCACTTCCAGCACACCTCACCATAGAAATAGCAAGTAAATAAGTACACACACCCCCACCCTTTCGGGTCTTCGTATTTATGCTATCCACGTCCTTTGGGCACATCCCTCCATGATGTCCCAATTGTTTCGGGCCCTGATGTTTGCACCTTTTTCAGTGATAATAAAGGTGTGTAGATCATGATGATGGCATGTGTTTTGTTGTTAAGAGGAGTTAGAGGTTGTTGGGTGATGGCCCTCTAAACATTTGATGTTTGGTGGGTACCTCATATCTTTCGTATTCACAATGGGTATCTCTACGGAGCTCCCTCTTCCAAAAATCCCCCATACTACCACCCAAAAACTTGTGTTTGAAAAAAATGTTGTTTTTCTACTCCTACCAATCCACCTCAATTGGTGATCCATGTCTCATTGATGTCAAGGGAGTGATTTGTCTTTTGTTTTGGCATTGCAATTAAATTTGAAGGCACTATACCAACTGTCCCGTTCAGACGAGGATAAGAAATATGGTGAGATAAAAGTGAGATCCATCCATTGTTCTTTTTTAGTTGAGTTTCATAGATAAAGAACAAATAAATATTATAAATAGAGGAATAATGGATGACGTGATCATGATTTTACAACTTATTTCGCGACAATTTATCTTGAGATAAAGTATCTTTGTCTCAGGATAAATGAACGTTATCCCACACTCAAAATAAAAGTAGTTTTCATATTCTAGAGGGTTGATGAATAACATTAATTTTATCTTTCCTCTCAATGTGATAATTGAGCTAGCGACCCATCCTCCAAAACATTGTAATTAGTTGTCGGTCTGTTTAATTTTGCCTTTGCACTAAGACCCTTTCGCCTTTATCCATGCCTCTAAACTTTACCTTGTGCATCCCCTTTATCATGATCGTTAAGATTTCTAATATTGTATTATGTTGATGTTTTTCGACGTTCTTTAACTTTGCTTTAAAATAAGTTCTATGTTGTGTTTATCAACATTGATTTTCTTAAAGAATTACATATATATTTGGGTGCTTATGTGAAGGTTTTCTTGCACTGATAATATTCGTAAGTTTTGTTCTTCTACCGTACGTGTGTAAGGAGAAATAAGATGGCATATTGAGTGATCAAATGTATCTTGTTAGTATACTCAGCAATAAGCAGGTTATTATTACTATTACAATATATTAATGTAAATGTGATTCCTTTGAGTTTATTTTATTGTTCTCTTCTTTTGATAGTCATATATCATTTTCCCCTCATAGTACTCCTGATTTGAAATTTCTTGAGCTTGTTATGTTAGTTTTTTTTATTTCTCTAAATAGAATTCGTACCTATTCTCGTATTATTGTGGTTTTAAGGATGACATACACTCATCGAAAAAGTTGCTCACATAATATGTATCTCTGATTTGCAGGTTGTAGGGTGTTTCAATATTCAAGAAGACATCACGAGGAAATACTTGATTCAAGAAGTTTCACATTCTTGAAGTAATTTGATATATAATTGTATTGCACAAGTTTATTTTAAATTTAACATCGTCAATATAATTTTCCTTATCAGAACTAACTCAGAACTTGCTCTTGGTCCATCAACTTCCAACTCTTGATCAACCTATAATTGATTGACCAACTGTAAGCATTTATCGATTTACTAACTCTGAACCATGATCCATAATCTCTTGAACTCATATCCAATGGCTCCTAACAATTACTTTTTATCAATCAACTGAAGTTGATGTGATCGATTAACCTTTCATGATCGCTCAACTTATGCATAGTGATCGATCAACAAAACAATATCTTCATTATTTCTTACTAGATTTGTCTTCAACGATCGTTATTCTTATATTTGGCAATACCATTATTGAGGATCCTATATTGGAAGACACACGACAACACACAATAAAAAACAAAGCATTATAAAATTATTTCTCTCTCTCTCTGTGTTCTGCATATTCTTGAGATTTTAAGAGATATTTCAGGATCCGAGGGCTACTCTGGTTAATCTACCTATTAAAGCTTCAAGGTCAGCATTTGACCGCCTCTAAATTCTCTCCTTTATGACTAGTCAAAGATATTATGTGATATTATATTATTTACCAGTGTAATTTTGTCGGAATATTATATTTCTTGTGCTCATACTTATATAACTTCTTAGCAATATATCGTTGTTGATGGTTTCGTAAACGGTTTTTATATTTCTTTGCCTAGATAACAATTTATGTAAGGATAAGAGTCTTGGTGGTAGATCTAAGCATTGCAAGTTTTTTGGATAGTCAGAGTCTGAGTAATCCAAGAAGGCTAAAGGACAATCATAGTTTGCCTAATCCTCACTGTCGCCATGTTGTGTTGATATGCTTGTTTTGACCTTAGTGTATTGATCCAAAATTATAAAGTATATTGGAGTGTAATTCAAAACTTTGTACATGGTTGGTTTTTTTGTACAAAAGAAAATCCAAAATCAGTGGACTTGAATCGTGCTTTTCATTCGCATGGATTTCCATGTAAATAACTCTATGTATTGTTGTTGACTACCTAGTTTGCTTGTTCTATGTCACAAAGTATTTTAAAGTGCTATAAAAAGTTGGATTTTACTATTTTCCCCACCCCCCACATAGTGTTGCAATCCTACATGCACTCTCATCTTTATCCCAATAGTAGGGGAACTCGAGGATTCCCATTGAGACGATAAAAAATGACACGTGCTTTCATTTATAGTATAGCCAAAGACATGGCCTCTCTCTATGTCCGTCATTTAGTTGGTCCTCAAAGAGTCTCTAGAAACACATGGAGAATATACAAGTTGTATGTTCCTGTTTAAATTACTTTTCGCACAGTTAATGATGTTTTCATGGAAGACCAAAACCTATACATTGTCATTAGGAAGGGCCAATGCGCACGTAAAATTCCCACAAAAATATGGATGCAAGATGCACCTCATTTCCAAGGAAATGTCCATGCATATAGACAGATTGCTGAGAGTACAAACATATATCTCAAACAATTAATAAAAAGAATTTCAATCTTTGAAACTTGTTAGGAGGTTGATGAATCGCTAATCGGCTATCTTAATATGACCTCGTTGCAATAGAATAGGTTAGTTTCTCAACAGAACCAAGTTGAGTATCTATGTGAAGAGAGGTTGGCCTAAATTTATCTTGGATAAGTTCAGGGTCGAACACAAGGACACAAGCTATTGGTGTACTTAATTAGATGTTTAGATACCTAAGTTGAGTAATAAAAAGTGTTTCCTTGGTCAATGTTACAACATTATGTATACACACATTTTTTATTGGTTTTATAATGCAAGTCAAATGTTAAAAAAAGCTATATAATGAAATGAATTACAACAAGATATATATGCATATATAATTACACTATAAACTCATGAAATAAATACCTAACATATGAATCTTAGATTTACAAACTATTGATCTCTATTAATACTCAATGTGTTTCTCTATCATTTTATGTTGTTGATTACATATATAATTCATTCAATACATAGTCATTTAGTAATTGATCTAGAGATTATAATTATAATTCAATCAATCAGTCACAACATAAAACTATATATTAAATGATCAAATCAAGGTGTAATAGAAGCACTTAATCAAGAGAGAATGAAAAGTTAATTATCAAATCAAGTGATTGTACATGACATAACTATCTGATTTTCAATTCCATAGGTACTAATCAATCGGGATATAATTAACATCAATGTGTAGAGCATAAAAATGGATTTCAATAAAGATCAATTTCATAAAAATTTGATTTTATATGCGTAAGTTATTCAAGTTCAAAGACAAGGGTCTAATTACAATAAACTTGTGTAATTAATGAAAGCCGACTGGGTTGGATATGTAAATAACTCTGTGCAGTGTTATTTATGTAATTAAATATAGTCGACAGATGAAAAGTGCAAAGAGACCAGGAGTGTCATGTGTAGCACGTCAGGGTGGGATTGATATGCATATTGGAGAAGTCATGGGTGTTCGATTGCAAATTACCTAAGACCCACTTATAACTTGGAATAGGAGAACCTAGCATCTGAACTTGGAGGGCTTGCGGTGTCCGACAAGTCAAATTCATCAATCGTTGTATCGACACCTCTCTCAGATCTCAACACCCAATCAATCCGAATAGATCAACAATCAACCCATGATATAGATTAAAAAATGTATAAAATACAGGGTGAAAGTTATACCCTATAAATAAATGCGTGCAAGCAAGTGTAGGGGTCGAACCACTAAGCCCAAACGATGGATATGTATAATTATTAATAATTATTAAAAAGTAATAATAATTATTATTTTTGTGTTTTTATCTTCTTTTTCTTATTTTTGAGGTTTTAATTATATATAACTTTAATTGATTTTAGTTATTTTATATTATTTTTAGTTTTAAAATTTTATTTTTTTAGTTTTGCAAAATTTTAATTTCTTTGATTTTAAAGATATAATATATATTTATATGTAATATTAATGATATTATGTATATTATAAATAATATATAAGAAATAAATATAAATATATAAAGGAATATTCCTTTAAATTTATAAAGGTTTTAATTATGATATGCTTGTTTATAAGTAATAATATGAATAATAATTAGTATATAAGTATTATACTATATATAGTATATATATAGAGTTTTATACATTTAAATATATGTAAATATACTTAAAATTCATAAATCAAATTTGTTTTTGTCTTCTTAATATATTTATTTATTTTTATGGTTTTTATTTGAATTTTGCTAATTCCTTATGTATTATAAGGTATTAAAATGTACAAAATAGAGAATAAGATAAATATGTCGAATTATTTTAGGTTTTTAAAATAGGTAACATGTCCAAAATTTTCCAAAACTATTTGTAATATATACTATATATAATAAAGATAAAAAAGACATAGAAAACTTTTTTTGGATTTTTAATGAATTTTTACTATTTTTATAGGATTTTTAGGGTTTTGTGATTTTTAGTATTTTCCTTTTATATTTTTTATTTTTGGTCTGAAGATAATATATAAAAAATATATATATATTATAATTTTTGGAATTTTAAAATTTGCATTTATAATTATAAGGGTTTTGTACGTAAGAGAACAAATAGTTCCTAAATGAGTTTTAATAAATAAAAAATGCAATAAAATGCTACACAAATATCAAAGTGCATCAACAAGTCCAACGACATCTGCTACAACTATTTTTCATTAATTTTGAAGTACGAGAGCTATTTTATAAAAATAAAAAGCCATAAAATTTAAATACAACATATTAAGGACTATTTTCAATTAAAATAAAGTTCCAAAGCATTTAAGAATATGCTAAAGTCTAAAAGGGTACACTTGCAATTTATACAACGCCTCATGTCGCGCTACAAGTGAGGCACAATGACCAAAATGTAATAAACTTAAACCATTTGTTCCTTGAAGCAAAATTTCTAAATATTTTCACAAAGCAATGCACAATTTTTCAAATAATTACAATAATAAAAAACGGTGGGGGCTTGGAGTAAGTTACCCAAGAAAGGCACGCATCATATAGTTGAGCGTGCACCACGTTAGGTCACATGGTCAAATCGAACAATCAAGGAGGGCATCGTTTTGCCGCAGCTTTAAGGGCACAAATTAGATCTGGGCCTCATCCATCATCTAGCAACTATGAGATGGTTAATAAGAATGTGAAAGAACATGTTCTTCCTTGAATATGTATATTTGATTCCTTGTTCCTTCGACTTCCTTTGACGTTGATGATAATCCCTAAAGCTTCCTGGAGATCCCCTATACTTGTAAGTGCCCTTTAATAGGTTCCAGGTCCCCTCGAACAGGACCCGGAGTCTTGTTCACCTTCAGATACCTAGAGCTTCAAATGAGGCTCTAGATCGGCTCTAAGAGGTTCCTCTAAGTATACATCCTACACAAAAATGATCCTCGATTTAAGGAGAGGTGCTTCGACTAGATATTGAAGCTAAATGCAAAGGGAAATGTATTGGTGAAGAAGCTCTGAATGATGGTTGTAGATGAGCTTCAAGGACCCATGATCCTTATAGGATCAAAGGGGGATATGCGTGTGTATGATGGAGAATATGTCGAGGAAGGAGATGAAGGTGACAATGAGTCAAAACAAGGCAAGATTCATGGTGAAATAGAGCTGGAGCGTAAGGCGAACAAAGATCGTAGAAATAATGTTAAACTACCAACTAAATGTGAGAGTTAAAGAATGTACACCAAAGATGGCATGCGATGATGGCTTGGATTTGTCCTAGGAACGCTCATCCTCGTTGTGAATTACTGGAAACACCTCTTATCACCAAGTGTACACTCTTATGGTTGGTCTGCGGGGATAAGACAAGCTTCAAGTGGAATCAAACCCAAAAAAATTTGCGATGTTGGGTTATTTATGCACAAGGGTGGTGGGTGAGATGGATCATGACATGGTGCCTAATTCACCAAGAGTTTGGATTGTAAGAGAGAAGGGCATGGTTCATGATCATACAACACAAGTATTCGATAAAATAGGCGTGGTTGCGATCACTAGATCTCTAAAGCAAGAGGTCCTCCTGACTCAAGTCCGATCTACGAAGATGGCACTTGCAGGAGCGATGATGAGATGTGTTCCTCCCACAATCCTCTATGAAGATCCGAGCCTTGAATCTCCTTATTTCATCCAACGAAATCCGACGATGGAGATTCACGAGCAATCGAAGTGACAGCACATCGACATAGAGATGATTGCTTGTTCCCTCAAAACACAAGGTGGACGGCCACCTTAGAGAGAGAGAGATGGCGAGAATGAGAGAGAGAGAGTAGGCGTGTAGAATATTGTCATTTAAAAGGGCTAGGGTTTCCCTCCTTTTATATTAATTTGGGAGTCCATGGATCACAATCCATGGCATACACAAAATCAATGGTTAGATTGATATGTGTATTAAATCAATGGCCATGATCTTTGTTGTTCAAAAACAACAATTTATTAATTTATATTAAATCAAATATATGTTGCATTATCATCAACATAATTTCATTTAATAAAAATCAATTATCATAAGGTAATGATATAATAATTAAAATATGATAATAATCCACCCAAAATCATGGGGCGTCACCCATGACCAAGTCATGGGTGACACCACCTCATGATTTGGTGGATTATCTCCTCCTTTTAATTCATAACATTATCTCTTATTTATTTACAATAGTATCCACTAAATTAATTGCCAATTAATTAGTGTATATTTATTGCAAAATTATCCACTAAATTAATTCCCAATTAATTTGTGAATATTTCAGTCATGCCATTGAAAATATATGAATCATATTCATAGCCCAAACTAAATTGTAAATTTCATTTCCAATTAATTGCTTAATGTGAATCCAATTCACATTAACAATTAACAAATGCTATTTACAAAGATGCTCTCTCTAATATATTATAAATCACATTTATAATATATATATATGTATACGGTAAAAAAATGTACGCCCCCTAGGGGGAGCTAACTTAGCTACCCCCGCACCTTTTTCACAAAACTTTTTTATTTTTTTGAAATCTAAAACCGTGTAAATTCATTATTAAATCCTTATATTATGTCATTCAAATTTCATGCGAAACAGAGACTCCTACGACCTCCATCCAAATGGGGTCGATTTAAAAAATCCAGTTACAGTTAAAAAATGACTATCTGGATGGAGGCCGTAGGAGAGTCTGTTTCGCACGAAATTTGAATAGCATAATATAGGGATATAGTGATGAATATTCATGGAAGAAATTTTCAAAAAACAAATAAACAAATGGTGAAAATGGGGCGGGGGGAACCAAGTTAGCTCCCCCTGGGGGCAGCCCCATTTATCCCTATATATATACACATATATCATGGATAGCACTATCCACAATCTGTATTCCTTGATAATCAAACCCCATTTAATTATCTTGGATAATCATTCTCACAATATGAATTTTATTCATCATATTGTTCTTGATAATGAAATCTCATTTAATTATCAACGTCTTGTTGCTTGGATACATAATTCATCAAACGAATTATTCTTGAACTCCTTCAAGAATAATGTGCATTCTCCGCAAATACTTGGATATTAGGACAGGGCGATTGTATTGTTCCACGTATAGTGACTTGGATGTTGAGATATCATCTCAAATCCAGATCTTACATCCCTCCCACAGATGCTTGATTAAATCAAGACCGCAAATCTAATCTTCTCATTGCATCTGAATCTCATTCAGACCAATGTCCAACACTTGGACCAAGATCAGATTGCTTCTCTACTGAGAGGAGTCACTAAAATCCAGACCTGTTTCATCACTCCCTCGGAATGGAAGCATCATGGTTATATAATCGTTTATGATCACATTGCCCTCACGTATTCCCAACACCTGTACATCCTGCATACTGGAAGACCCATGATCAACCTGAAGATGTAGATCAATTTTACACTGTCTTCTTCAGGGTTTAATCACTAAGTTTTTAAATCTTGGTCTTTGGGAATCGGTATCGATCATATGCTTTCCCAAAGCATATATCATACCTTCAAATTTTTGTCATGCTTCCGAAGCACGATGACCATGCATGGAATTTGATTGGTCCCAATACCTCATGAGTGAGTTCATGTCTTCTAGTTCATAAGTGAACATGTATTATTCCTTTGAGAGATCGCATTACTCATATGTCCTTACATGCACTCCAACGCGCCGGTGTATAGACCTTGGTTAGGTCATCAACCTACTGGTCTGGCAAATGTACACACTCAGACCTATAGTAACACATCTGTCTCTGGTCAGAGGATGTGTGCCTATGCTGTGACAACATTCAACATAGGACTTAGGTTATCTCGATCTCGTTAAGTCAACCCTTTGACCTAACTAATCTGACACCTCCGAATCACTATTCCCATGCAGAGGACCTTCATCAAGAGGTCGGTAAGATATCATCCTATGTGAGAAAGGATTGCCATCTCCTACTCAGGCTGGAGATCATCTCTTAATAATCATTTGACAGTGCTTGATGAGTCATCTATCTAACTCTTTAGATATTCATCCAAACACCAGCCTCTATGATTATTTTAATGAATCAACAACTATATGATCATCAAGATGGTCATGGTACATAAACCTAATTGTATAGAGGGACCTTATAGTGCATTCATTCATTTAATTTCAGAAAGGGAGTAAAACATCAATAACTTTTATTGATAAACATATATATATATATATATTACAATAACATTTATTGTAAGAATGGTTTGCCCGGGGCTCACATGTCCAACAATCTCCCACTATCCCTCAGAACCATTCATGTACAATAAGCAAGCCCATACTCATTACATGCTGGTCGAAAACCTTATGTATCAGAGGTTTGGTAAGAGGATCAACAACGTTGTCGGCAGAGGCCACCTTGGTGGTGATGATATCACCATGCTTTTGAATCTCCCGAATGATGTGGTATTTCCTTTCCACGTGCTTGCTCTTTTGATGCCATCTGGATTCCTTTTCCTGGGCAATGGCTCCCTTGTTATCGCAGAGTAACAAGATAGGAGTATCATAGGAAACTACGCCAAGCTCCAAGATGAAGTTACGCAACCACACCGCCTCCTTTGCAGCATCCGATGCGGCAATGTATTCGGCTTCTGTTGTTGAATCTGTCGTAGTGTCCTGCTTCTTGCTTCTCCAGCTCACAGCACCACCGTTCAATAGGAACTTTCGATCATCAATATCCGATTGGAAGTCTGAATCTGTATATCCCAAGACTTGGAGATCACCATCTCCATAGACCAAGATGTAATCTTGCATCCGTCTTAGATATTTGAATATGTTCTTTACTGCATTCCAGTGTTGCGCTCCATAGCAGGATTGATAACGACTTACCACTCCCACTGCATGGCAGATGTCTGGCCTAGTACACATCATGGCATACATTAAGCTTCCTATAGATTATCCATAGGGGAATCCAGTAATGAAGTAATACTCATAAGTACGAGATTCTAGCTTACTTGCGTCCACGTTCTTCGCATGGACGAAGCAACCCCAAACCCTCAAGTCTTTAACACTAGGCTTGGTACCATACTAGAGCTCGTAAGGAGTCTTGGGTACAAATTTGCTAGGAATCTTGATCAGGATATACATTGCAGTCTCTACTGCATATCCCCAGAAACTAAGAGGTAAACGTACTTTTCTCGTCATTGAACAGACCATGTCCATGATGGTCCTGTTGCGTCTCTCAACAACACCATCATGTTGGGGAGTTCCAGGGGGAGTGAGATTGGAGACAATTCCATTCTCTTTAAGATATTCCTTGAATTCATCTGAGAGGTACTCACCACCTCAGTCAGATCGAATCCATTTAATCTTCCTATCGGTTTGGTTCTCAACCAAGCCTTAAACTCTTTGAACTTTTCAAAGGTTTAGATTTATGACGTAGTAGGAAGATAAACCTGTACCATGAATGGTCATCAATAAACGTCAAATAATATCGATATCCATTTTGAGTCGCGATACTGAAGGGACCACACACATCAGTATGTATTAGGTCGAGAATACCTTCGCATCTCATAACCTTGTTACAGAAAGGCGTCCTGGTCATTTTACCTCGAATGCAATGTTCACAGGTAGGTAAAGATCGAACCTGTAGAAAATCTAAAGGTCAATCCTTTATCAATCTATTGATCCTATCAACAGATAAATAGCCAAGCCTTTGATGCCAAATCATATTCGAATGATTGCCATTCTCCCTGGATCTTTTAGGGTTTTATTATCAGTGGCAGTGACATTCATGACACATTCATCAATGAGCAATTCATAGAGTCCACCAGAAGTCAAAACACTATCCGCAATAAATTTATCATATTGATTAATGACTAACTTATTACAGAAAAGGAAGGAATATCCATGTCTAACAAGCTTAGATACAAATATCAAATTCCTTCTGACTTTAGGTAAATAAAGACACTTTTTAAGTACTAAGACTCGACCACTAGATAATGATAGTCGGTAGGTCCCGATGGCGACTACCGCAACACTTGCATCAGATCCCATCTGGATGACTATCTCCACTTGCTCCAGATTCCTAGTTTCCTGAAACAAATGCAACTAATTGCATACATGAACAAAAGCACCAGAATCTACAACCCAACTTCCTTCTTGTCCAACGAGAAAGCTAGTTTCAATGATGAAAGTAGATTTCATACCTGCTGGGGCTTTACCTTTGTCAGCAGACTTCAGGTATTCTGGGCAGTTACACCGCCAGTGCCCCGGCTTCTTGTAGTGGTGACAGACATCGGTTTTCTTCGATGTCATTAATGTGGAAGCACTATAAGATGAACCAACTCCTTGATTCTTCTTATTTCTCTTCTGGGCCAGGCCCTTCTGAGAACCTTGCTTCCGACCATGCTTTCCCTTTACTTGTGCAACCATTTCACTAGTAGAGGGGTTGTCCTTCCTCATTACGTCTTCTGCAGAGTTTAATGCAGCTAACAACCTAGCATTAGTGAAATCACCTTTGCTCATGTGATATGTCACGACAAAGTTGTTGAAAGACTTAGGGAGTGACAGGAGAATAAAATCAACCTGCATTTCAGAGTCCATGTAGGCTCCCAGGGTTTCCAATTCAGAGAGGTACCCAAACACTTTGAGTACGTGTTCTCTAACAGAGGTCCCTTTCTGCATCTTGCAGCGAATAAGCTCTTTCATCACATTATAGCGCTGTGTGTGGTTTATGTCACCGAACATTTCCTTCAGATTCTGCATGATCTCTTGGCAATGGTTCATTTCCACATGCTGCTTCTGAAGCACATTGGACAATGACCCAAGAATATAGCACCTTGCCAAGTTATGATCTTCATCTTCATCATATTTTTCATTAAAAGATTTTTCTGTAGTCTTAGGTCTATCTTGTCCTTGGATATCACATATGAGATGTGCTTCATAGATAGGACAAGATCCAAATTTTGGATCCAATCTGAATAATTTGGTCCGCTCAACTGATTGACCTCCAGGAGCCTGCTCAGTGGGTTCATGGATTTCATTTTCTGAAATTAAGAATGCATTATATTAGAACATATAAATAATTATATATTCATTTTCAAAATATTTGATTAAGGCATTTTAAATCAAGTTTGTCTTGCTATGTCAACTTTGAAAGATTATTCCCTTATTGTCTTTCAAAGTAAGAGATATACTTACCTCTATATCTCAAGTAAGATCTGGGATCTCCTCTCTACTTTATCACATCCCATAATATGAGAACTTGTGACTCGAATAAAGAGAAGCGGGAACACATTCCGCCTTGCAAGTCCAACTTGCATTTCCCAATTCGGTCTTTAACATCCGGGCCCACCACCTCTAAGATGATGTTGACCCGTTGTTAATTTAACCAGCCGTCAACATGCTTAATACTCGCTATACGCAATCCAATATCGCCCCAATAATATGAGGACTCGATAGGGGTCACTACGTATACGACCTTACTCTTTCGAGAAGTAAAGAACCCGATTCAAATAAATCATATATAGGATCTGTCACTTCGGACAGGCCTCCCCTATATATAATATATGGCGACAGAATCCCTTGCCTTGACGGGAGACCATGGATGTCACTTATATGATCCTCCACCTCATACTCAAGTTGTAATAATTAATTATCGTGAATCATATTCACATAATTAATTCTTCCAAGGGAAATACACATCTATTCATAACATAGTGTTTATTAGATATAATTAATTTAATCACATTAAATTAATCATCAATCCAATTATCAATCAACAAACTTGATTATTACTTGAATAGTAGGTATAATATCAAAGTACATATTATTTGAATTTTAATAATTAGAAAAATACACTTTGACTTCTCCAGCATTATCGAGTCCCTACCCGCTGTCATGGCCAGTACCGACTGGAGTGGGACGGATCACATCCGGTGCAACCTGCTATCCCAACGCTCCCCGATTAGACATCATATCCACCTCAGGAAAGGATAATGCCAGATAGATCATTATGTACTTTGAGATGCTCATCGGTTTTTCAACCGAAATTATACCATATAATATTCATCAAAGTCACTTTGATAATATTATAAGGAGATTTGCTAAACAAATCCCCAATCCTATTCAAGCAAGAGAGTTTTGCATGTAAAAGTTGTCCTACAACTATTGTAGGATAAACTAGGGTTTTGCATGAAAACAATGTTTGTTGATGATTTCATATCAACCAATTAATGATCAAGATTAACTATCTTATCATCTTGGTTAGTGAAATGTCATTCAATGAAATAATAATATCTATAAATATTTCAAAATTATTTATCACTAATTATTTTAGAAAATTAACAATTAATTTTCATCAACTTATTTGAATAACTATCACATGGTTCATGTACAAATTCGTCAATTTTCAGCAGTGACCCTACTCACTAAAATCAACATATCTCGACCAATTTAAATCCAAATTATGAAAAATCAGTTTCCTAAGATTGCTAATTTGATTTATGACAGAACTCAAGTGATATTTCACGCATTTGAGGCACATCAAACAGTAATTAACTCATTAATCAGATTCGCAGTTCCCACAACAGTGAATACATGTTTATTCAAAGGGCCATATCTTGAGCAAATGAAATCCAAATTACATAAACTAAGATCCTATGGTTTCCTTATTTAATGGGAAACAAAATACAATTGAAAATTTTGTGTTTAAACAATTTAAACAATGCGAAAAATTCAATTAAACAGAGGTGCGAAAATTGAAATGCAGTAAATATTTTCGCACCCTTTCAAACCCAAGTTGTCCTAGGTTTACGGATCATATTCAAAACCTTTTCGACCAAAGGCTCTGATACCACTTGAAGGATACAAGGAATCCTAAAGCACATCATGGAAGCGTGTTGATCGCATTTCATGCGATCGGGACGACTAGTCGCTAGATGCAGCGGAATTTTAAAAAAATAAATCGAGAGATGAAACCACATGATAACAAGAACATTTCTTGGATCGTTTCATCTAACCACAAAGTATTAGAAATACCTCTTGAAGTGTGGTTGCGATCACTAAATCTCTAAAGCAAGAGATCCTCCTGACTCAAGCCTGATCTATGAAGATGGCACTTGCGGGCGCGATGATGAGATGCGTTCCTCCCACAATCCTCGATGAAGATCCAAGCCTTGAATCTCCTTATTTCATCCAACGAAATCCGATGATGGAGATTCACGAGCAATCGAAGTGATAGCACAACGACATAGAGATGATTGCTTGTTCCCTCAAAACACAAGGTGGACGGCCACCTTAGAGAGAGAGAGATGGCAAGAATGAGAGAGAGAGAGTAGGCGTGTAGAATATTGTCACTTAAAAGGGCTAGGGTTTCCCTCCTTTTATATTAATTTGGGAGTCCATGGATCACAATCCATGGCATACACAAAATCAATGGTTAGATTGATATGTGTATTAAATCAATGGCCATGATCTTTGTTGTTCAAAAACAACAATTTATTAATTTATATTAAATCAAATATATGTTGCATTATTATCAACATAATTTAATTCAATAAAAATCAATTATCATAAGATAATGATATAATAATTAAAATAGGATAATAATCCACCCAAAATCATGGGGCGTCACCCATGACCAAGTCATGGGTGACGCCACCTCATGATTTGGGATTATCTCCTCCTTTTAATTCATGACATTATCTCTTATTTATTTGCAATATTATCCACTAAATTTATTCACAATTAATTAGTTTGCATTTATTGCAAAATTATCCACTAAATTAATTCCCAATGAATTTGTCAATATTTCAGTCATGCCATTGAAAATATATGAATCATATTCACAACCCAAACTGAATTGTAAATTACATTTCCAATTAATTGCTTAATGTGATTCCAATTCACATTAACAATTAACAAATGCTATTTACAAAGGTGCTCTCTCTATAATATATTATAAATCACATTTATAATATATATACACAGATATCATGGATAGCACTATCCACAATTTGTATTCCTTGATAATCAAATCCCATTTAATTATCTTGGATAATCATTCTCACAATATGAATTTTATTCATATAATTCTTGACAATTAAATCTCGTTTAATTATCAACATCTTGTTGCTTGGATACATAATTCATCAAACGAATTATTCTTGAACTCCTTCAAGAATAATGTGCTTTCTCCGCAGATACTTGGAGATAAGGACATGGCGATTGTATTGTTCTACGTATAGTGACTTGGATGTTGAGATCTCATCTCAAATCCAGATCTTACGTACCTCCCATAAATGCTTGATTAAATCAAGACCGTAAATCTAATCTTCTCATTGCATCTGAATCTCATTCAGACCAATGTCCAACACTCGAACCAAGATCAGATTGCTTCTCTACTGAGAGAGGTCACTAAAATCCAGACCTGTTTCATCACTCCCTCAGAATAGAAGCGTCTTGGTTATACAATCGTTTATGATCACATCACCCCTAGGTATTCCCAACACGTGTACATCCTGTATATTGGAAGACCCATGATCAACCTGAAGATGTAGATCAATTTTACACTATCTTCTTCAGGGTTTAATCACTAAGTTTCTCAATCTTGGTCATTGGGAATTGGTATCGATCATATGCTTTCCCAAAGCATATATCATACCTTCAAATTCCCGTCATGCTTACGAAGGACGACGACCATGCATGGAATTGGATTGGTCCCAATACCTCATGAGTGAGCTCATGTCTTCCGGTTCATAATTGAACCTGTATGATTCCTTTGAGAGATCGTATTACTCATATGTCCTTACATGGACACCAACGCGTCGGTGTATAGACCTTGGTTAGGTCATCAACCTACTAGTCTACCAAATGTACACACTCAGACATATAGTAACACATATGTCTCTGGTCAGAGGATGTGTGCCTATGCTGTGACAGCATTCAACATAGGACTTAGGTTATCTCGATCTCGTTAAGTCAACCCTTTGACCTAACTAATCTGACACCTCCGAATCACTATTCCCATGCAGAGGACCTGCATCAAGAGGCCGGTCAAATATGATCCTATGTGAGAAAGGATTTCCATCTCCTACTCATGCTGGAGATCATCTCTTAATAATCATTTGACGATGCTTGATGAGTCATCTATCTAACTCTTTAGATATTCATCCAAACACCAGCCTATATGATTCATTTAATGAATCAACATCTATATGATCATCAAGATGGCCATGATACATAACCCTAATTGTACAGAGGGACCTTGTAGTGCATTCATTCATTTAATTTCAGAAAGGGAGTGAAACATTAATAACTTTTATTGATAAACACACACACACACACACACACACACACACACACACACACACATATATATATATTACATTAACATTTATTGTAAGAATGGTTCGCCCAAGGCTCACATGTCCAACAATATTTATTTAGGAAAAAATCAAAACATCAAAGTTTCTTGTTATTTTGAGGAGTATTTTATTATGATTTTAATTTTATTTATATATTTTTCTGTATTTTTATTTATTTATGATTATTTTGTAAATAATATTATAATTAATATTTTATTTATTTATAGAATATTTAAATACAAATTTACATATTTTGTCATATAATTATATTTTTGGTATATACAATTAAATAAATGTATGTATTATGTGCATTGGTATATTTTATCTATATTTTGAAAACTCAATAATTATTTAAGGAATTTTTAATGTTTTTATTTTTATTTCTTATTTTATTTATGCTATATATAGTATATTTGTATTTAAAAATATAAGATAGATCAAGATATGAAGAATGAATAAATTGACTTTTATGTACAACTATATAGTATAATCGGGACCCAAAAGCCAACTTTTGCAGCTTAAGTACAATTTTAATGAAATCACCCTCATTAGATAGGTAATTGAATTTTATGAATAATAAATGTGATTTTGGTCAATTTCAATTTCATATGGAGAGGATTTATGTTTGTGGAGTTTTATTTATAGCTTTTTTTTCGGTGTATCATAGTGACATTGTGCATTATTTTTCTATATAGTTAATTTTATATTTTTCTATACATTATAATGTACTAGTTTCATGTTGAATGTTTATTAATTTAGGTGTATAAAATGAATAATAAACTGGAGTAAAAATGGCTATTTTACAAAGACTAAATTTAGGGGTTTTAGCGATTTTTTGTATAGTTCTTGGACCTATCTCCCCTACTTTATTCCTTATTGACCCAGTCAGTATTTACTCAGTCTCGAGGTCTCGGGTTATTCAGTGTCTTTGACACTTCAATATTTATTTTTTTCTTTTATTTTTTATATTAGAATTAAACACATGTATTTATCTAGTGTTTGCATGTCTATTATTGAGTGTTATTTCTTATAAACTAATGCTATTTACATACATTTAACTAGGGATTTGAGGCCTAAATGAAAGAATAAAGGTTATGAAATAGAGATTCCTAACCCTTTTACTTGCCTTTGCTCCCTAGAAAACACTTATGACAATGAGTGTATAAAAATAAAATGAAGAAAAGAAAAAAAATAAGTTGGATTGAATTTATCCTTTAAGCTTATCTTTATAAAATCAAAGTTTGGAGCTCAGATAGACCTTTAGGAATTTAAGTTTGGTCAGAACCTTCTTAGGAATTAGACTTGAAACTCAACAACCTTCAAGAACCACAAAACTCTGTCCAGGTCTCCTCAAAAGCCAGGTCAGAACAAGTCTATATCATACATAGACCCTTATGATTACGAATCTATCTTGTATAGTGTAAGTGATATGTAGCTCCTCTCTGCTGAGGCGGTAAAGAGAAAGTCTTCTAAAACATGGCGACCCTTATTCTCCAATCCAATAACTCTTTCCTCGAGGAGTGGCGTATTCCCTTCTAAGTTCAAGTGCAGCCGGCTCAAGAAGAGAAAGTAGAGAAGATAATGGACGATATATAGTGTAACTACTTATCCTAGGATGCTTGACCAGTGTAACCAAGTCATCCAGCTACAAGCTTACATGTATCTTTGACTTTGAAGCACAAGCTTATTTATTGAATACATAACTCCGACATGAATTGGTTTCTCTTTGATTTTTGTCCATTTAACTTTTCAGAGTTTTTTACTTTTGCAGTTTTTGAATACTATTTATAACATCATTTACATAAGGATATTTTCTTCTTGAGCAAGTATAGTATCCCTCTTATGAAACTTTATTGCAACCCACAATATCCTATCCTAGGACCTTGTCACTACTGGATCGGGTTGGGGTACAATGGCCACATATTGTGACTTCATATGTTTCCATTCACCGGTGTCTTATGCCAACAAATCCATCCCTCTACCACTTCAACTAAGTTGAGCTAAGTGTAAGGTGCATGTGTTCAAGTTAGGTCATTGTTGACAAGAATCAGACGTGTGTTTCAAAATATTGTACTTATGCAATCAAGATGACGTATGAACCTAGTCTTGTGGTCTCAAAAGAATTAAGTCTAGAAGTCCTGAAGCACCTCAATTCTAGTTCCTATAAGGTTCCTACGATTAAGCGGATTAAGGTCCATCCAAGCTTCAATCTTCAAATTTTACTCCAAACCAATTCAGTTATCATTATTAATCAGAATAAATTCAAAGGTAATGTAAGAAAATCTTTTTGTGAAACTATTTTTTATTTATAACTTTTTATGGATTTTTAAAAAGTTTTATGCAAATTTGAAAACATTTTATAATTTTTATGGAGTTTTGAAAATTTTGAATTAGGGATTTTCAATAAGGGTTAGTGGATGGTGTATGTACAAATATTTACATGAGAATGCATATTTACCATAGTTGGATGTGGAATTTATGCTGGGAATTTATATAGAAGTTAGTTGTTAGTTGTTATTCACATATTCATATACAAGGGTTATCAAAGTTTTTTGGGTTCTTATTCATTACAATAACGCTCTCAAAATAATTTGAAAACCTTTTTGCAAACCTTTTAAAAACTTTATTTTGCAAATAATTTTTACAGACAGTTTACAAACATTTGCAAAGTTTGAAAATCATTTTGTAAAGATTTTTCAAAGGTATGGATAGATTTTTTAAAAGATTTTCGCAATCATTTTCTAATTCAGTTGCAAAGTAATTTTCAAAACATTTTATTTAAAGAAATGAAATAAAATTTAGCAAATATTTACAAAAGATTTTAAAAAAGATTTGAATATATATGGTTATATATATGTATTACAATATATATAGTATATATATTGTTTTATAAATTTCAATATATGTAAGTATATTTAATATTTTTATATATGTAAATATATATATATATAAGTATATATATTTAATATTTAAATTTATGTAAATATATAAAATTTATAAAAAAAGGTTTTGTATTTTTATATGTTTCTATGTTTTTGTGATTTTATATGATTTTTACTAATTTTTATGTATTTTTAAGGTATTAAAATGAACAAAATTGGGAATGAGATAAATATGTCGAATTGTTCTGGGTTCTAAAAATAGAAAATCAGTACAAAAATTTCCAGAACTATTTTAAATGTGTACTATATATAATAAAGAAAAATTAAGAATTAGAAAAGATTTTTTGAATTTCAATGACTTTTTGTTGATTTTTATAGCCTTTTAGGGTTTGTTATTTTTAGTATTTTCCTTTTATATTTTATTGTGATTTTGGGGTTGAAGATGGTATATAATATATATACTGTATTTTTTGGGATTTTTAATGATGGTTTTATATTTTTTGGTTTTTTATAAGCAAATAGGGAATAAATAGCTCCTAAATAATTTTAATAAATAGAAAATGTAATAAAATGCCACACAAATATCATGCATGCATCAACAAGTTCAGGGGTATGTGTTATTATTTTTCATTAATTTTAAAGCATGGGAGATATTTTAGAAAAATAGAAAAGCAGCAATAGATTAAGGACGTGTTTGTAATTAGATAAAGTTTCAAAGCATTTAAGAACAAGTCTGATGTCTAAAAGGTTCACTTGCAATTTACACAATTCCTCACATGGCATTATACGCGAGACGTGAGGAACAAAATGTAATAAACAAAAACCATTGGGTCCTTGAAGCAAAAGTTCTAAATATTTTTACAAATCAACATTCATTTTTTCAAATAAAATTACAATAATAAAAACCGATGGAGGCTTAGAGCAAGTTACCTAAGAGAGGCATGCATCAGAAGATTGAGCACATGCAACATCTAGTCACTTGAGTAAATCAAGAAGTGAGGGAGGAAATTGTTTCACCACCGCTTTAAGGGCCCATATTATTTTTGGGCTTTATTCATCATCTAACGTCTGTAAGATGGTTAGCAAGAATGAAGAATAGCACTTTCTTCCCCGAACTTGGATTGATTCCTCGTTCCTCTAAACTCTTCTGACATTGTCGAGAAGATCTAAAGCTTCCTTAAGATCCCCTGCACTTGAAAGTGCCCTTCGACAGGTTCTAGGTCCCCTCAAATGGGACTTGGAGTCTTGTTCGCCTTCAGCTACTTGGAGCTTCAGTGAGGCTCTGGATCGACTCTAGGAGGTTTCTCGAAGCATGCATCCTGCACAAAAATGATCTTTAGCTCGAGGAGAATCACTTCGACTAGATCTTGAAGCTAAATGCAAAGGGAAATGGATGGGCGAAGAAGCTCTGAATGATAGTGGCAGATGAGGTTCGAGGTCCATTGATCCTTGTTGGATCAAAGGTGGAAATGGTTGTGAATGACAGAGAATATGTTAGGGACAGAGAATATGTTAGGGAAGGAGATGAAGGCGAGGATGAGTCGAAATAGGGCAGGATTCACAGTGAAATAGAGCTACAGCGTAAGGCTCCAACGAACGAAAAATTATAAATTACGTTAAAATACCAATTAAATGCGAGAATTAAAGAACATAATGAAATCTAGAGTACAAACTAACCTAACAATGCTGAAAAATAGCCTCGATTGGGTCCATGGACCATATGAGATGAACCACGAGAGACGAGCTTCGATGATGGCTAGGATTTACCCTAGGAATGCTCCTCCTCGCTGTAAATCACTGGGAACACCTCCTAACACTAGGTGCACACTCTTATGTTCGATCCAAGGGTCTAAGACATGTTCCAAGGGGAATCAAACCCATACACTTCGCGAGGGGGGGTTATTTATACACAAGGGTGGTAGGTGAGATGGATCACAAGATGGTGCACGATTTGCCAAGAATTTAGATCATTAGAGAGCATGACGTGGTTCATAATCGTAAGGTGCAAGTTTTCGATGAAGGAGGTGTGCTGATCAGAAGTATGGTTCGAGTGTGAGAATTGGTTGAAGATAGACGAGTTGGTGAGCGCCACAGGTGGCATATAAGGTCTGCAGGTAGGATGGATAGTTCACTTGAGATCAGCTATCCAAGCCACACTATTGGTATTCGTAAGCTCGGATAAAGATAAAAAAGTATGAATAAAATAAAATAGTTACATATTGATTTAGGAAAAAGTCAACATATCAAAGTTGCTTGAACTATTTTATAATGATTATGATTTTTACATTCATATTTACTATGTATAATTATTTATATACTATTTTCCAAGTATATATATATATATATGTATTTTTATTTATTAATGGTTATTAGTATTATTAAATATTTAAATTATTTATAACATATTTAACTACAAATTTACATATTTTCCCATATTTTTATATTTTTTGTTTGCTCACTTAAATAAATGTATGCATTATGTACATATATATATTTTATCTGTGTTTTAAATACTTATTATTTATTTAAGGAATTTTTAATGCTTTATTTTTTTACTTATTTTATTTATGATATATATAATGTACTAGTATTAAAAATATAAGATAAATCAAAATATAAAGGTTGAATAAATTGAATTTTATATACATGTATATAGTACAATTGAGACCCAAAAGCTAACTTTTGTATCTTAAGTCCAATTTAATGAAATTGCCTTCATTAGATAAAAAATTGAAATTTATGAACAATAAAGGTGAGTTTGGTCAATTATGAGTTCATATGGAGAAGATACATGTCTGTGGAGTTCGGTTTAGGACATTTTGTTCTATGTGTTCTCATTACATTGTTCATTATTTTTCTCTACAGTTAATTTTGTATTTTTCTATACATTATTATATACATGTTTCATGTTGAAACTTTATGAATTAGAGGTGTACATTTATAATAAAATAGGGTAAAATGGTTATTTTATAAAGAATAAAATTAGGGTTTTTAGCGGTTTTCTGTACAATTCTTGGCCATATCTCGTCCTACTTTATTCCCAGTAAACCCAGTCAGTATTAACTCCATCTCAGGGTCTAGGGTCATTTAGTGTCTTTGACACTTCATTTCTTTTCTTTTCTTTCCTTTCCCTTATTCTTTTATTTTGGAATTAAATATATGTATTTATGCAGTATTCACATGTCAATTATTGAGTATTATTTTGTACAAATTAAAGCTATTTACATGCATTTAACTAGAGATTTAAGGTCAAAATGAAATAATAAAGGTGATGAATGGGAGATTCATCACCCACGGGCAATACACATGCAAACTATGCCCCAGGCTTTGTTTGGTAAGTGATAAACCTCTCTTTCACCACTTTAATAGTCGTGCTTTATTACAGTACATGTGGTGGAAATGATTCATGCAAAAACCACGCCTTTGAATATGTGGCAGTAATTTTACTTGGCAAGATACCAAGGTCGAACAGAGGTACACGAGCCTCCTCCTCTATTCATCGAAAATTATTGATTAAATAATGCGTAATTAAATTCATAGGCCCAGGTCTTTAAATGCATGCACGCAAGCGGTGCACAAAATATAAGTACAATGCTATGCATGGAAGATATGCAATTTTTATTATATTTTATGCAATATAAATGAGACACAATGCAATGATATGCGAGAGATGATAATGTAACCTAAAAATGGATCCAAAAGAAATCAAATAATGATTAATTTCAGAGATAAATAATGCATTAAAATGATCAAATGTCATTTTAAATTAATGATCAAGGAGCACTTTATATTTCATAAATTAGCATACTTAAATAAGCGTCAAAACATGAAATAAGTGATGTCATTTGATAGAGCATAAAGGTAGCAGCAAAATGGAACTGGAATCAACTCATTTAGAGTCCAGATGCTCAAGATATGAAAAAAAATAGTTCAATGGCATAAATGTTGTAAAATTATGAAAAATAAAATGATAATAATTTTAAATAGGCCCCTGGAGGGCCTAATTGTAATTTATAAAAGTCGTAGGGGCCTACCTATAATTTTTCCTTGGGGGGGGGCATTTATATAATTATCATAAACCAGAGGGGCTTTCTTGTAAAATATCCAGGCACACACGTGAGCCACATGTCTGGGTGGACCTTTCTGCAAAATCAAGAAGCATAAAGGGAGTGCATGCAAATAGCTCAGCCTGCACGTGCATGGCACGTGCACATGCTAGGCTAAAGTGGTAGCATTAACGGTGCGAGACGCGGATCGAGACGGTGGCTCGAGCCACGTGGCTGCCGCTGGCACTTTGGACGAAGGCTCGATGGTACCGATCATTTAGGGTCGACATGAAATCTCGGGGTGCATATGAGTCATCCAATCCAGATGATCGGACGGTATCTGAATCTTCATGCTCTGCCTCTTGTGGTGGCGAGGAAAGTTGGCTCCGATGACCTCCACCAAGGTCCACCACGTTCCTCCATGGCTGGTTGAGATCCTTAGAGATTCTTGGGAGCTTCGTGATTACGGTCAACCAAAAGTGAAGCTACGGGGAGGCTAGATGAGACGAGGCGATGTAGGAGAGTCAACGTGGGCGATCGAGACCGTAGCTGAGTTGCTAACTCCAGTCATTGAAGAATTTACCTACAAGGGGGTTTAGGGATATATGAAGCAAGTGTGTATGTGGAGTTGTGAGGTAAATGGAGGCATATGCATGGCAGAGAAGGTGGAGGCCTAGCAGCTCTTCTGCCATGAAGGCGAAGAAGGTGGGTCTACGTGGAGGGGGAGCTAGAGGAACGGAGAATGTGAGCGAAGTGGTTGGAGAAGCTACTAGTGATGTAGTGAAGGTGAGTGTGTAGTCGATTGATGATGAAGGTGGGTAAGTGTATCGTAGTAATTACGAGAAAACTAGAAGAAAAGTAAAAAAACATAAACTGCATGGTTGAGGAGGAAGAACACGGTTGAAGATGGCTTGGGTTGAGGGCCAAATTGGTCTTCTAGTCATCACTCAGACCTGCGTAACTGATGAATCTCAGATTCATCACTCTAAAACTCATTAATTAAACTCAAATACCTCAAAATCATTGGCATTTCTTCATTTATTCATCATAATTAGCATTCACGCCTGATAAGAATTGCATTTCAGCCCTTATTTTTGCACAAAATAAGAAGCCAAAAATCCCCGCTAAAATTTACTTGTAAATAGTCTAACTTCCCTGATTTTTTAAATCATTCATGCTAACTCTGAATAACCCAAATCCACTTCCTCTATGTACATATCACTAACAAGAATAAAAGAAAAAAAATACAAAAAATTTACTAACCCAAATAAGTGGACCATATACCCAAATCCTAGTTCTAGGATTTCCGGTCTAGAACCCTCATATCTTCCCTATTTAGTGTCCGTTTTGATCCTACTCACTTTTGAACTAATGTACATTCAATTACCTTCAAAACAAGACTAAGTTCAAGTAAATCAGAGCTCATATGCGAAAGTTGGGTTTGGGCCTCTTTTGTACATTTTGTATTTTAGCGTTTTTTACCTATTAGTTTATGTACATAATTAACTATTTTAGTTTATTTATTTTTCATTTGTCTTCTTTGATAAAATTTTTATTAAAAAGAACAAAAATCCAAATCCAAACCGAGCTTGAAATCAAAGAAACCAACTGAGTCCGAGTCTTCACTAAATGTCTGTACAAAATTGGACTTTTTCGTGTTTTATTTCTTCTTTTTCTTAATTAATAAAAATCCAAAAAAATTATATTAATGTGTAAATATTTATCTGTGATTTTATCATATTTTTTCCGGATTTTTATCTGGTTTAAAAAGAATAAAAAATAATAAAACCCAAAAATCAAGGTATTCTATGTATATGGGATACCCCAAAAATATCACTATGTACAATTGATCGATTTTGATTTTGGCGCCTCCATAAAAGTTATAGATCTCATAGAGACGAGCAATTTTTTTGAAGAAATTTTTCAATCCGGGTTTGTTTGCTATTTCTTTTCTAATTTCTTAGTATTAATTTTTCGAATTTTGTGGGGCTGACACGTGACCGCTCCTGGAGCCGCCACGTGTCACCCATTTTTGATTTATTTTTATTTCATTTTAAAAAATAAAAAGATGCGTGTGCGTAGCACGTGCTCCGCCTGCACCACCCCTATTGTCGCCACGTATCGCAACATCGGTCGCCCGATCTCGACCGATCGGACAACCGAGGATCATCGTCTCCGCCTTTCTCAAATCAGGCGACACCGCCCCGCAATCTCCGCCGCACCACCTTCCATCTTCGATAGTCAACCGCATCGCGATTTCCAGATGTTCCTGAATCTCATCTCCACGAGGGGATGAAACCGTCTAGAAAGTACTAGAGCAAATGGCTGAGATAAGCTGCTCACAGATTGCCAGTAGGGCGTACACCAATTCCTTGAATACATTTCAATCTAAAGGGTGAAGCAAACTGTTGTAGAAATAACAGAGTATTTGATTCCTAACATGAACATCATCGCTGATAAATTGACAGTAGTGGATCATATTTATAAGATGATGAATGACACCGACAACAGGATCTCCCAGTTTCCTAAGCAAATGGAGGAGCTGGCCGAGAAGGTATCCAAAATAGGGATACCTACTGCACCTATAGTTCCGATCTATCGTATACATCATGTCCAAGAAGATCCAGGATCAGGATAACAATAAACATGGGTTCAAGACCAATCCTATACCCAACCGTCCAGCAGTGACCTTCATCTGCCGTGATTGTTGAAGAAGCCCTGCCTCCTACATTCGAAGTGAAGGGCATCTAGTATACTCAAGACACTATGACATGGTAATATGGGGGACCGTCAGCCTTACCAATGTCTACCCACTTTCTATAATGCCACGTTCCCACCAGCTCCGCAGCATGCTCAGAACACCGCATCATTCCAGCATCAGAAGCAACAACAGCATCCATACAACCGCAAGAACCAGCCTTAGCAATATCGACAGCAATACCAAGCTCCACAAACTCACTCCTCAAAACAACCATCTCAACCATCCAACTCTCAAGAATAACTCGTAGATATCCAGAGACAGATGCTCGAGGAGATTCGTAACTTTTGAAATGAACTACATGATCTACGGGTTGATGTTAATCGCTTGTCTTGTTGGAGAGATGAACATGCAGCTCCTGCTATAACTATTCCTGCCCATGTTCAATCTAATCCTAATAGCTTGAACAAATCTCAATCCTCTCAACAAAATGGCTAGGTATACTATTCAGATTTTCCCATATCTGAACATGAGATCCTTTCATTTGACAATATCAATGCTATGTCAGTTAGGAGCAGAAGGACTGTGGACGTACCTGATCAGGCATGAGAATTGGATCGAGAAGACTCGGAAGATCAACTGGAGTATACCTCCGAGAACGAAGAAGGACACCTGAATTCAACACCAGTGAAGATCCCAACACATGAGAAAGGAAAAGCATCTATGGAGTCTACAGAGGACCTTGCACCTCTAGTTGCTACAAATATACCTTTGTCACCTTTTCAGCAACATGGCTTTTATTATTATCAGAAGAACAATTATTGTAATGAGAACTCAATTTCTAATAAAGATGCTTTTATTTATGACTCTGGTTCTCTATCCCCTGTCTCAAATGCTTCCATTCCTTTCCCCCATGCTCTTAAGAAAGGAAAACCAAAGAAAAACATTCAAGATGATCCAGAAATGGAACGATTCTGCCAGGAAAATATCACAGTCAAAATACCTTTTGATCAATATGTGGCCAACAATCCAGCATTTCAAAAGTACTTGAAAGTGAAATGCATGCCCATCAGGACTCACTAAAAGAAACCAATTCAATTTGTGGAGACTCGTATCTTGACCATTGCAACTACCAAATGTGTCAAAAATCAGCATTTACCAAGAAAGAAAGGGATCTGGGTGCTCATTATGTGGAGAGTTGCATTGGCGACATTGCATTCGCACACACACTACTCAATAATGGTTCTTCAATCAATCTTCTCCCCTTAGCTTTATATTACAAATTTGAATTAGATCCTCTCAGAAAATCATTATCTCTACTCCAATTTGCAGATAAATCCACGAAGAGACCTAAGGGAGAAGTAAAGAATGTAGTCATCTTGATTGATGGTACATAATACAAAGTGGACTTCACTGTCCTTAATATGGAGACCCCGAACCATTGGAAAGAATCCTAAATCATTCTTGGAAGACAATTCTTGCGAACCTCTAAGGCAGTATTCGATTACGGTACAAGAATGATGAAATTACACTCTCCAGGCGGAGAAGTGGACTTGGAGATGAATCAGACAAAGTGGCAAAGAACAGACTTCGAATCTACCACTGAATACTCAGAGACGTCAGAATGCAAACTCATTAGCACTACTGGGCCTTGAAATCAGCTTCTGGAAATTCAATGTGAAAGCCCCTCATCAGAAGAAGAAATAATGCACAATACAGTTTGCAAGATGTTGCCAAACCTATCTAAACACACAGATTCCTATCCCCTTGATGACACAGAAATCCTTTCGGATTTGTTAGTCCCATCCTCATCGGGACAATCAAGAAATATCGATGACGAGTAGGATGCGGCTTTGGCCGAATTATCGCACTACTTTTGCGATCTGACTCACCTTTTGTCAGAATTGGTAGCAAGCACATCATAAAATGATTCACCGCCAACCAACACAGAGCCAGACTCAAAAGCCATTCAACCAGACCTAATTGATGATTCGGACTTGCCGAAACTGAAACCACTTCCTCCTACACTCAAGTATGCATTTATTGTGGGACCCAAAGAGAAATTTCCTGTGATCATTAGCTCATCTTTGACCATTGATCAGGAATCTAGATTGCTTGAAGTTCTTGAGTGGAATTGAAAATCCATTGGTTGGACCGTGTCGGATCTCGTGGGAATCAATCCCACTCTCTGCTCGCACCAAATTTATGTTGAGGATAACGCAAGACCTTCCCGTGAATTTCAGAGAAGATTAAATCCCAATCTTCATGAAGTGGTTAAGAAAGAGATAGAGAAATGGTGTAAAGCAGGGTTTATATACCCTATTTCTGACTCCAAGTCGGTGGCCCCCTTCATGTTGTTCCGAAGAAGTCGGGAATCTAGATGGTTACTAATGAGGAGGGGGTAGAGATCATGACCCGAGTACCCATGTCGTGACGTGTCTGTGTCAATTACAAGCGCCTGAATGCTACGACCAAGAAAGATTACTTTCCACTACCATTTACTGATCAAATCTTGGAGAGACTTGTAGGGAAAGCATTCTTCTGTTTTCTTGACGGGTACTTTAGTTACAATCAAGTAGCCATCACTCCCGAGGATTAGGAAAAGTCCACATTTACATTTCCTTTCGGCACTTACGCATTCAAGCGTATGCTATTCAGGCTTTGTAATGCCCTAAGCACATTTCAATGGTGCATGATTGTCGTATTTACCGAAATGGTTGGTGATTTCCTGGAAGTCTTCATGGATTACTTCTTGGTCCATGGTGATTCATTCGATACATGTTTAGCGCACTTGGACCGAGTCCTCAAGAGATGTAGGGAGGTTAATTTGGTACTCTCCTGGGAGAAAAGTCACTTTATGGTGATAGAGGGTATCGTGTTGGGGAACGTCATCTCCAAAAAGGGAATGGAGGTTGACCTTGCCAAGGTGGATGTGATCAGGAAACTTGAGCCACCAACCAATGTCAAGTCAGTGAGGTCCTTCTTAGGACATGTTGGATTTTATCGAAGATTTATTCCTGATTTTTCAAAGATCACCTGCCCACTGACTGATCTCTTAGGAAAAGACACCGAGTTTATTGTAAATCACAAGTGTCTAGCTGCCTTCGAGCTCTTGAAAAAGAAAATATGTGAATCGTTGATATTACAAGCTCCCGAATGGTCTCTTCCCTTTGAGATCATGTCTGATGCATCAGACTTTGCTGTTGGGGTTGTGCTTGGACAAAGAAGAGATGGGATACCTTATGTGATTCATTACACAAGCAAAGTGTTGGATCCTGCACAGAGAAATTATACGGCAACTGAAACGGAAATGCTCGCGGTAGTTTGGGCCCTTGAAAAATTCAGATCATACATATTGGGCTCCAAGGTGACAATTTTTACTGATCACACAACAATTAGATATCTAATGGAGAATAAGGATGCCAAAGCATGGCTTTTGGGATGGATCTTATTCATCCAGGAATTTAATTTGGAGATCAAGGATAAACCTAGAATAAAGAATGTTGTTGATCACCTTTCTCAAATTGAACAAAATGATTATTTTGACATTGGACCAATTAAAGAGACTTTTCCAGATGAGTCAGTTTGCGTTACTGACTCAGTCCCATGGTACTCAATAAAGTGAACTATCTTTGTCTTCAAGAAAGTTCCCTTGGTTGGACCAAGAGAATGATTGATCAATTGAAGTCAGATTCAAGAAAATACCATTGGGATGATCCTTTCCTTTCTATGAAGGACCGGATTGCGTATCGCGAAGATGTATTCCTCAAGAGGAATACGAGAGTATCCTCACACATTGTCATTCTCTCGAGGTTGGAGGACACCATTCGAGAAAGAGAACCCCGCACAAGGTACTCCAATGTGGATTTTACTGGCAGACCTTATTTCAAGATGCTAATGATTTTGTACAGTAATGCCCGATTTGTCAAAGAATGGGAGCGATTATTGGTTATAGAGATGAACTGTCCATGCAACCAATGATTTTCTGTGATGTTTTTGATGCATGGGAGAATGATTTTATAGGACCTTTTCCCAATAGCCATGGATTTGAGTACATCTTGTTAGCGATTGATTATTTATCGAGATGGGTAGAGGCTATTCAAACCCGAACCACAGATAGCAAAATTGTCTGTAACTTTATCAAGGATAATATCATTGCAAGGTTCGGAGTACCAAGAGTCTTGATTTCTGATGGGGTGGCCACTTTATAAATAAGGAAATGAGATCTTTGTCTAAGGAATATAAATTTGAGCATAAAATAGCCAACCCATATCACCCACAATCTAATGGTATAGCAAAGGTTTCTAATAGAGAGGTGAAGGGTAATTTTCAGAAGTTGGTTCATCCAGATAGGAAGAACTGGTCTAAACTATTGGACTAGGTTCTATGAGCCTATAGGACAGCCTACAAAACTCCACTCGACACTTCACATTTTAGGATGATCTATGACATGCCATTCCATTTACCTGCAGGGCTAATTGAAATTCGAAACCGGACATATGACAATAGTGTGATCTATAAGGACAAGTCAAGAGATGGCATGACAGACACATTAGACATAAAACGTTATTCTGGGCAGAAAGTGTGGTTGTTCAATGCTCGGTTGAAGATTTTTCACGGGAAACTCAAATCAAAATGGATGGGTCCCTACATTGTCATCGATGTGCATGCCAATGGAAGTGTGGATATTGCCGAACTCAAATATGATGCACAACCTTTCTCAGTGAATGGGAAATTGCTGAAGCCATATATAGAATCATACAAAGAGAAGATAAGTCAAGTTGAGGCCATCTACTTCATGCAGAGCGAGCACATTGAAGACTCATCAGCTCACCCTCCCTCCTGACCCCATTGGTCTCCTTGTACATCTTCTTCCTCTACTTTGGCCAAGGCCTAAGTATAGGGGGGGGGGACTGATGTCATCTGTATATACCATTTCCCTCATCAAACTCCTTCTCACGATCGCCTCATTTCCACCCTTCTTCCTAACTTAAGATGAACAGAGCCTAAGTATAGGGGGAACTGATGCTCATCTGTATATACTCTCCTCATTCACATATCCCGATCGCTTCATTTTCGCTCTTCTTCTATACTTAGATTGTTCACAGCCGAAGTATAGGGGGCAGACTGATGTATCTATCTTTTTCTTTTTCACTCTCATACGCTTAGCCCGAGCTATGTCTTCTTTACGCTTATGGTGCTCTAAGGACATGACACTCGCTAAGTATGAGGGGTCTATATATACACAGTGTATATATTTTACCCATATCTCATACTTTCGTGTAAGTCTATATGTATTTACAGGGTGGGTAACTAACTTGAAAAAACACAAAAAATACACAAACAAAAAACAAATAAAACAAATAAAACTAATAAAAAAAGAAAAAGAATTTTGCTACTAACACTAACTGTGTCCAACCAAAATTTTTGGGAAAAAAATGGCTTCTTATTCATCTTTGCATAAATTTTTGAAAATTCAAAAAAAAAGAAAGAAAAAAAACTTGTGTCTACATTTCACTCACCTGTACTTCATCCAACATTACATTCATTTGCATCTGTGAAAAGTCTTTGGGTTCTGAACTGAGTTATGAGCAGAAACTGAGAGTGGTCTGGACTTGACCTTAATCCACCTAATTTTCAGATGAACTTCATCGAGAAATAGGATTTTAAAAGCTTCAGGTCTTTGACTTAATTCTTTGAGTTCCACATGACAATGTGCATCATTTGACTCTTAGTGTCTAACCTGGTCTCTTCATTCTGGGTACGACTCTAGAATAGGGAATTAATTTGTACTCTCGCACTATGCACTTAGCTCAACTCAGACAGGGTGTTGGAAGAATGTGTGAGTTTCTTTTCTGGTAGCGTGGAAATCTAAAGACCGGAGTATGGGTTGAAATAAAGCTTCGGTCTGGTAGCGTAGAAATCTAAAGACCGGAGTATGGGTTGAAATAAAGCATCGGAAAAGGGATGGTTGACTGGGCACAATTTTTTATAAGACCCCAAAACATGTACGGAAAAAAAGATTCTATATCCGTAGGGGCACAACAAGATCCAAGCAAAATAACCAAAAATCCAAATACAAAGAAGCATTCTACAAAATAAATATTTGACCAAAAAGGTCCAAGCTTCAAGAAAACTTGAAGATCTTGGTGAAGACTCGGCTACATTGGCCAGCTTCACAAGCAGAGGTGACTACACTGGCCCCCCCTCCAATTCTTTTCTCCTTCTTCTAACTTCTCCCCCATTTCGATTGTAAACACAACATGACAGACCTTAGAAGGAAATACCTGACTCCCCGAGGATGAGTTACTGGACAGGAGATTTTTATGGTAGTCCGGCATTATGGATGGGAAGAGCTAAAACCTTTCACTCACATGAATTGATTGTTCAATGTTTATAGGGTATGCTTTGGGAGGAGGATCGATCTAAGATGACTTTTGAGCTGAAACCGTGACAATGACGTGTTGAACTTGAAGGTTGTTGATTTTAAAATTCTAAGTCTCACAGATGTTCCGCCACACTAATAATCCAAAGGTTGGGTCTAGATTCATTTTCACCTTCATCTCATGGTCTTGGTATGGAATCCAATCTCATTTCACCTCATGACATTTCTTTTGATGCTCAGAGACAAGCATGGTTTACGTATAGGGGGATGATGGATCTCAGATTCATCACTCTAAAACTTCATTAATTAAGCTCAAATCCCTCAAAATCATTGGCATTTCTTCATTTATTCAGCATAATTAGCATTCATGCATGTTTTGATTAGAATTGCATTTTAGCCCTTATTTTTGCACAAAATAAGAAGAAACATCCCCGCTAAAATTGACTTGTAAATACCCTAACTTCCCTGATTTTAACTCATTCATGCTAACTCCGAATAACCCAAATCCACTTCCTCTTTGTACATATAACTAACAAGAATAAATGAAAAAATACAAAAAATTTACTAACCCAAATAAGTGGACCATAAACCCAAACCCTAGTTCTAGGATTCCCGGACTAGAACCCTCATATCTTCCCAATCCAGTGTCCGTTTTGATCCTACTCACTTCTGAACTGATGTACATTTAGTTACCTTCAAAACAAGAATAACTTCAAGTGAATCATAGCTCATATGCGAAAGTTGGGTTTTAGGCCTCTTTTGTACATTATGTATTTTAGCGTTTTTTGACTTATTATTTTATATACATAATTAATCTATTTTAGTTTATTTCTTTTCCATTTGTCTTCTTTGATAAAAATTTTATTAAATGCGCAAAAACCCAAATCCAAACTGAGCGTGAAATCAAAGAAACTAACTGAGTCCGAGTCTTCACTAAATGTTTGTACAAAATTGGTCTTTTTCGTGTTTTATTTCTTCTTTTTATTAATTAATAAAAATACAAAAAAATAGATTAATGTGTAAATATTTATCTTTGATTTTCTCATATTTTTTTCGGACTTTTATCTGGTTTAAAAATAATAATAAAATTATAAAACCCAAAAATCTAGGTATTCTATGTACATGGGAGACCCCAAAAATATCACTATGTGCAATTGATCGATTTATGTTTTGGTACCATCATGAAAGTTGTAGATCTCATTGAGATGAGCAGACTTTTTGAAGAAACTTTTTCCATCCGAGGTTATTTTTTGTTTCTTTTCTATTTTTCTTTGTATTTATTTTTCAAATTTTGTGGGGCTGACATGTGGCAGCTCCTAGAGCCGCCATGTGTCACCCGTTTTCGATTTATTTTTATTTTGTTTAAAAAATTTAAAAAGCTGTACGAGTGTAGCACGTGCCGCCTAGGCACGTGCACGACACGTGCTCCGCCTGCACCGCCCCCATTGTCACCACGTGTCGTAACGTCGGCCGCCTGATCTCGACCGATCGGACGACGGAGGACCATCATCTCTGTCTTTCCCAAATCAGGAGGCACCACCCCGTAATCTCCGCCGTGCCGCCTTCCATCTTCGATAGTCAACCGCATCATGATTTCCAGATCTTCCGTAATCTTGTCTCCTTCGATTTCACCTCCACTCATCGATTCCGCCACCTCCGCAAATCCTCGGTCATCCCAATCACATCCTCGATCGCCTTCCATATCTAGCGACCCTTCCTCGGCATATAAAAGCTCCTCTGCCATCCCCTTTCGAAACCCATCAGCCATCAACTCCCAAGGTCCTTCTTCGGTAGTGACAGTTCGACAATCTTCCTCCATCGGCGTGATCCGGGGTCCCATACCTCGTTGCATCCTCATCTTCCGAGGAGCTGCTTAGCTCCGACATCTCGCAATCGAGTCCACTCTCAGGTAACCTCCTCCGCTACTTCACATCACCCCTCTTATCCTTTACTTCGAATCCGTCATCGTCCCCAATCCCTCCTACGACCTCTTCATCATCATCTCAACCACATTCGCAACTCATCTGCTCCGGCATCTTAGATTCGTTGAGCTCCTCCGACAACTACGGTATCTGCTTCAACATTACTCCGATTTCATTCAACGTTGGCCACCACATCACATCTATCTTCTTCGATAAGTGCGTCGACTTCATCTATGCCATCTTCATCGTCTCCCATCTATATCTGAAGCCAAAAGCAACGCCAACCTACTACGTTCCACCGTACGATCATCATTAACACCGTCGTTTCTTTGCGAACTACAGCGACTCTGGCCCGGCCTTCATCGATTGCGTCTTCATCGATTATCATCGACCATCATCAACGAGGCACCATTAAGCTTCTCCGAGCACTAAAACTTCACCATCAACTCCGTTCTGCTGGTAGCCTCCAGCCACTGCCCTGATGCCCGCCAGCCATGTGTCGGTCAACCACACCTGTCAGATCAAGAACATTCTTCATCTGGACCGTTAGAAAAACCCCAATTTCGGGCCCTTGGATCATCGACATCGGGACGACTCTGATTTGCACCGATCCTATATCTGAACCAACCCTCCAAGCCAGGAGCCTCGGACCAAGACAAAGCATGCCAGCACGCCACGTGGACAGTAGGAGCTCGAGCCATGCAGGTTTGGATCTACTCACGCCCCACGTACGTGGTCAGCAGTAAAATTACGATGACCCCCTGTGGATTCTCATATTTGCAAGGACGCCCAGAGCTAGAGGGCACATGCTATGCACATGACCCTCAATCGAAATTACAGACAAACCCCCTGACTTATCGGTAATTGCACTATAGTCCTCGCTTCTGCATATTTATAGTTATTTTTATTTACTGCTTTGTAGAAAGACCCATGTATTCCTTTATTATTTTGAACCGCTTCATTGCACTTTCTTATTCATCAAAAATTGGCATTGTGTTATATAACTAATTTTCTTCATTATGGCATATGTCTGATATTTTCGTGACTTGTGGTTAATTACTAATTAATTATTTTGTGATGAATTGCATACTTTACCAACTTTGTCCTCTGATTTTTATAATTAATTAACCAATGATCTAAAAATTACTGAAAAATCATGGATTGTAGAATTAATTGTGTTTAATATTGTACCCAAAAAGAATTGCATTTGCATGCATCGTTTTCCTCAAAAATCATTTTTCATATTTTAATATTTAATTTTTAATAGGTATTGAATCTTGCAATTTTGAGGTTCAGGATTTTTCTGAGATCCATCACCTAGTGATAGATCTTGGATAATTTTATCCCTTTAAAACAATTAGGTATAATATTTATTATAATTAAATATTTAAATTCACTTTGTTTGCATTTAAAAATTCATAAAAAAATTCATCTTGCATCTAAAAATTCCAAAAAAATTACAGTGCATTCACTTCATCATAATTACTATCTTGGCCAAGTTTCATATTTTTCGAACATTGTTTGATTGATCTTTATATTTTAGTCCCTAAAATTGGCCAGAATTGCATTTTGCATCCCTAATTGCATAAACAAATTACAAAAAAACACCTCAAAAATTGCACGAACTTTGATAGACAAAATTCGAGGTTGTTCCTTTGCCTCCTTGTGTTCGACCATGGGACTTGCCCAAGTAAAAGAAACATAAAACCACTTCGAGTAAAATTGACAAAAACTTTTTGTGGTTATTTCTTGACCAATTCCGATTGCCTGCCTACAACGAAACAAAATATTTTTAAGCAAACGTTAATCCATCGTGACATACATTTTAACACAGGCAATCTTGAACTCGTCAATAGGCAAGGTAGGGAGATCAACGATGATGAGGATGTTGTTACATGGTGGAGATCACCGTGGGTCAACACCAGCCTGAAGATCCCATTTTACCCCCCTGTCCGACCTATATCTATCACAGGGAGGTGGAGAGGGGCTAGCGCTTAGGCGTGTAATGGTGGACGAGGTGTGACGGAGGCAGAGCATGTGGCTTTATAGGGGAGTTCTTTGGCGGTTACATTGGTGGTGGGGACAACTTTTAACGGCTGGCTTGAAGAGCAGGAGTGATGGTGGAAGCTATTAAAGGCCATGCGAAGATCATGGATCCTAGGGATACATGGGCGAAGTGTTGAATTGAGGAGAGGGGGATCGAGGCAGCGACTAGAAATGTAAGGGAGGGAGTGGCCTTGGCGAGTGTAATTACTGGGGAAGGGAGCATTTGGAGTAGGAAACATGGGCCTAACCATTGTATTCTATGATCCAACGGTCATGAATAGGACATAAAGTGAAGGATAAAGATATGATAATCAGATCCTACGGTGGGTAATAGGGTGCAAGTGTGTAGTGCAGATCAGATCTAGAGATCTGATTTGGCAGTGGAGATACAAGCAATTATGAGCAGCCCAGATGCGATCTGGAGGATCGCATTCAACGACCATGAACGTGTGCACTAACGAATGGCTAAGATGCCATCTTGAGTGAGATCGAAGGGCTCACAAAGAGGTGGAAGTGAATGGTGGAGATGAAGAGGCTTAGAGTTGATCGAAGGGTTGTAAGAAAGGGCAGGTGGATGTAAAGAGTTGAGCCACGTGGCTCAATCAGAGGGAGCCATGTGGCCTAATGAGAGAACTAGAAAATAGGAAAATCAAAGAAAAATCCAACTAAAATAATTACAAGATTAATTACAATAATCAAAGCATGAAAGTTGTAGATCTCGATGCGATCTATGAGTTCCATGTTGAACAAAAAGTCAAAAGAGGTCAGGAAAATAAAGAAATATTTTTGGTGGTATATTTAACTTGTAAAATATTGTTTTTGATGCTTTTTTTTCTATTTTTATTTTATTTTTATGAAAAAATAAAAATATACAATATTTATTATAATTTTTTAGGGATTTTTAATAAATAAGAAAATAAGGGAAATATTAGTGATAATTATAGATGAATGTTTTATTAATAAAGATGATCTATTAATGAAGATTTACAATGAAATCCTTATTCTTTTATGATAAAAAGATAGAATAGTGATGATCCATCTAAGATTTATCAGACGAGGCAGGTGGCTCGAGCCACATGGACAGCTCGAGGGGTTTGACTCGAGGATTGGTTCCACCAAGTCTCCTAGCTCATGATGAAGGCTGAGGGTGTATTAGGTCTATTGGATCGACACTAATTGGGTATGATTCAATGGTATTTGTAACAAGTCTACAATTCCTTCTCCTTCATGATGCGACAGAGGTATCAAAACTCTTATAAGGTCCTTGGTACTTCTCCATACTCCCCATGTTCAGATGAAGGACATGAAGGTTTCCCTGGAGCTTGGTGAAGACGAGTACCAGTCGAAGAAGGGTTGGGAATATCAGAGCAGGCCAGTCGATGCTCTAAAATAGAGGTTGGTCAAAACTCTGGCCATTTAAGGAATTTAAATACCTGCAATGTTAGGAAACATAGATGAAGCATGCGGGAGTGGTTTGAGGTGGTAGGTGGGGGTGAAAAGAGGGTTGTCAAGGTGCTAGAGATGGAGCCCTATGTAGATTCCTCCTCCTTACAAAAGGAGAAAGGGGATGAGGCAGAGTAGATGATGGAGAAGAGGTGAGATGAGGTGGAGGTGTCGGTGAAGATCATGGATGAATGGTGTAGGTGTACTACTAATCAAGAGGGTGGAATAATGTGCGTACATGAGTAGATAAATTGGAGAAATTAAAAGAAAATAAATAAAGAGGATTATCCGAAGGTTGAATATGGTTTCTAATGAAGGAGATGGCTTGGACATGAGGCTCAATGAGGCCTTGGGTATTCACTTGACTTGCACAGCCACTTCGAGAAGCTCGAATAGTCATGACCATGGCTATATACATGGCCCATCAGCCATGGATCAACATCGAAGGATGACCTTATCTTGATCCCTCGATCCTCGCCCTCGCTGTCATTAGAGGAGGAAAAGGACTAGGGCAATCCCTCTCGTAAATGTGTATTCGAAGACAATAGACATAGGTGGGGGTTTTGATCAGGTGAATCAGGTGGTTGAAAAGGTAGTTTCAATCATCTGGAAGTTGGTGTAGGCTAGAGGAGGTTGAAGGGAGAATTTCTAGCATGCATGAGGGTTGAAAGCGATCATGGTGGTACTAGAAACATGAGGAGGTGACAAGTGGAGAAATGTGAAGAAATAGGAGAAGTTGACATCAGCCAACATTCGCAACCCTTGGGGCTGCAACTGCCCAAGGAAGGCGATGCACATACATATTTGGATGAAGTGACCCAACGATATGCAATTAGGCATGATTGGATGACTAGAGATCACTTGATCAAATGATCTAGTAGTCAGGATCAAAGAGGATTCGGATGATCAATGTCGTCAGATCAAGAGATCAAATGGCTCAAGATGGGGTGGGGGTCAATGAAGATGCAATGAGGTTTCAATTAGTGATTGAGACATGCAGCCCAATCAAAAATACATTAAATACAAAAAATAAAATTAAAATTAAATAATAAAAGATGTTTAATATAAAGTGTTCAACGTGAAATTGTATATCTTTTAAAAATCTACAACCTTCATGTAGAATTAAAAGCGAAAATACATTATATATACAAATTTATTATTTTTATAAGTACTTTAAAGAATAAAAATACTTCCTTTATTTATTTTATTGCATTTTGGGTATTTTTATATAAACATATATACAAAATATTACATTTATTCTAATTTTTATTTGATTTTTCATAAGGAGAAATGGAAAAAAATAAAAGGAACCATATACACTTCGATACTTAATTAGATACACTAATTATCCTTATTTTTATAAAGAGTTAAATGTTAAATTGAATGAATTATTAATTAAATTAATTGAATAGTTTAAGATAGAGTGATAATAAATCTAAATAAAGATGAGGAATAAGGGATTCATCATCCTCTTATACTTAACTTTGCTCATCCTCGAGCAATTAAAGAATGAATAAATTAGTGAATATCTAGTTGTGCTTGTGATGAACAAGACTTGATATTCCAAACACAAGTTTCATGTGACTCTCAAACTCTAAGTTCAACCAAGTCTTGGTCAAAAGGTACTCAGCACCCCTAATGATTATACTCTTTGTAGACACACACACACACACAAATATATATATATATATATATATATATATATATATATAAAGATTATGAAATTTAGTGTTGACTATAATACAAGTGTAGAGTCAATGCTTTGCCTGAGGTCCCAGTCTAAAAGATCTTCCTAAGGACCCAACCCTCTGCTCTGGGGAATAAACAGAGTATCACTTCATTTTAATTGAATAGTTTAAGATAGAGTGATAATAAATCTAAATAAAGCTGAGGAATAAGGGATTTATCATCTCCTTTATAGTTAAACTTTGCTAATCCTCACGCAATTAAAGAATGAATAAGTTAGTGAATTCCTAGTTGTGCATGTGATGAACAAGACTTGATATTCCAACCACAAGTTTCATGTGACTCTCAAACTCTAAGTTCAACCAAGTCTTAGTCAAAAGGTACTCAACTCTCCTAATGATTATACTCTTTGTAGACACACACACATCAAGAGTACGACATTAATGTTGACTAGATATACATGTGTAGAGTCAAAGCTTTGACCAAGGTCCCAGTCTAAAAGATCTTCATTAGGACCCAACCCTCTACTCTGGGGAATAAATAGAGTCTCACTTCATTCCACCATCTCTTTAGTTGTCAGACTTAAAAAATGTCAGATGGAATGGCCAGGTAAGGAGTATATAGGTTTATGTTGTTTCTTTTCTCCTCTCATAGGTACAAGGATCTCTCAAGTGCCTTATCAAGAAACATTTGTATCTTTGGTGTTAATTAGTATGCCCATAAAAATGCAGAGTCGTATGCACTTGTTTTTCTAGGATACATCAGGGTGTGTCTCTTTTGAGTATCTATCATACCTCCAGTACACAACTTGTATTGTTAACTATGTAGAGCCATTTTATCATGCTTCCCGACTCATAAAGCCCAATTGATTTGGTCCAAGTGGACACCTTAAAAAGGTTGTAAGTGCTCATCATTCATATAATCTCATATAATTTGTATTTGGAATGCTTGAGCTTTTCTTTAAAAAAATTCTTTTCTCTTTTCCTTTTTGCCTAGTTCCACTGCTTTTACCATGTTGGCATGTACTGTACAACAATTTTATGGTTTTAACACATATTTGCATTAGGTTTAAATCAAGATAGTATAAGAACGTTGGTCTCATACTGGCTGAAGTGCTAACACTCAGGTTTCATGAAGAAAACATTAATCTTATCCCATCCTTGAGCATCATTAAATCAAGTCCAAACTCAAACTTCTCATCCTAGTTCCTCAAGCGAAACAATGACTCATCACAATATCTATGCAATCGTACACGTGAAGTGCTGGTTATATTCTTTTGAGAATAAAGATTCTAAATGCAATATATCATGTATATCTTTCAAACTAGGGAGTTTAAGTTATGAAGTCCTAAGACCTTAATGACCAAGAATGGTTAAACTCCGAGTCAAGTGTCACTCTAAACCAAGTATCCTAAACTACACGAGTCTTGTGTGAAGTGAAAGTATCAGAGGTACAACTACTTATTAGTTAGTATTTTTAGAATTTGCAAATTTTTCAATAATTTTTGGAAGTATATACAAAAAATGTGTCAAAATCATTTATACCCCACCTTTTTTCTCAAACAACTTGTAAAACATCTTTATAAAACCATGTCACAAAGATACACAGATTTTCAAAACATTTTACAAATCATTTTACAAAACAAGTTTCAAATCCCCATTTGCAAACAATTTGTAAAACAATTTTATAAAAACCATGTCATGTATGTATATAGATTTCCAAAATAGTTTACAAATTATTTTAAAGTTAGTTCAAAAGTCCCTTTATCCATAGCCCGCAATAATAAGAAAATGTTTTAAAGTATGAGCTATTGATGAATCTCCATTTCATCACCTTTATTCTATCATTTTGGCCTTAAAACAACTAATGCATTTAATAGCATTATTTTGTACAAATTAACATCCATCATTTGTTCCATTTATTGTATGTAAAATACAAATTTTAATGCAAAAATTATAGAATAAAGAAAATAAAATAAAATTAATAAAATATCAAAGGTATTTTATGACCCTAAACCCCGAGACATGGGCATCTTGATGACCGGGTCGATAGAGAATAAAGTAGGTGGAGATAAGGGCCAAAAAATCCAATAAATTCCCATTCTTTTATTCATCAATAATTCGTTTAATCTATTTTATTTTATATTCTTCATACCTCAAATAAAGAAACTTTAAACAAGAAAAGTAGATAAAAATAAAAAATACAAATACAAATATGATTTACTCAATAAAAATCAAAAACCCGAACTTCCCAGATCCATATCTTCTCCATATGAACTCAAAATGTAACAAAATCACTTTTTATTGTGTATAACTTTTAATAAGTTGTTCAATAAAGGTCGTTTCATTTAATTTAGAGTGAACATGCAAAAGTTAGGTTTTGGACCCCTATTGTATAGTTTACATATATAAAATATTCATTTTATTTATTCATTATTATTTTTATAATTAATATTTTTATAATTTTGTAAACATTATTTATAATATATTTACATATTTAGAATAAAATGAAATCAGAAATAAAATATTAAAATTAAATAAGTATACAAAATACATGGATGAAATACCTATACTTATACTTATATATTATATACCTATATTTATTTGAGTGTACATATTATATCAGGAAAATATAACACACATATATATCTGTGTGTGTGTATAAAATATGTTTTTAATATATAAATTGAGAAAATAAACATGAGTGAATGATATATATTATTAAATATACAAAG
The DNA here is from genome assembly GCA_037367405.1 of Ottelia alismoides. Taxonomy (NCBI): domain Eukaryota; kingdom Viridiplantae; phylum Streptophyta; class Magnoliopsida; order Alismatales; family Hydrocharitaceae; genus Ottelia; species Ottelia alismoides. The sequence continues at coordinate 284,651 of JAZKJV010010928.1, read as the reverse complement.
AAAAGTACATGATTGCCCCTGTATTACTTTAAGGCGTTCGGATTGAGTCCCAGTACTTTAAATATTTGCAAAAAATCCATGCCATGATGTATTTTCTTTTTGTAGTTTTTATTTTGTGAAAAATAGCTCACATTCATCTAAATTCAAAGAAAATTTATTTAAATACCATATATGCATCTTTATCATGTATATTTTCATGGGTATTTTAAATCTATTTTCTATTTATTAAAAATCATTTTGTAAGCAAAAATTCCCTACTTACCTTATAAAAATCCAAAAAATAGACAAATGTTTTGAAAAATTCTATAAAAATTAGTTCCTATCTATTTTAATTTATCATCTATCCAAAAATCAATTAAAATATGAAAGAAAAACCATAAAAGCACAAAACATTAAAATTCTTATAAAAATTCTCAAAAATTTATAAAAACTCCAAAAATACTTTTCTTTATTATGTAATTTTCTTTTTTAAATATATTTTTATTTGAAAATATTTTTGGTGTTTCTATGGTGGTTTGATATTTTAAAATAAAAAATACTTCTTTTTGCTTCATTTTTCCCTGTTTCAACTTTTTAATTCAATAAAAAATCATAAAAACATTAGAAAATATGAAACACACACACACACACATATATTTGGTATTATAGGTATATTTATACCTATTTTGACTTGTATATCTTTAGATACATATATTATATACATATTTTTAGCATATATTATATTATTATTTTCTTTTCCCCTTTATTTTATTTTCAAAAATTAAAAATACAAAAAAATTTGCAAATATTAAAAATTAAATAAAAATTGAAAAATTAAAAACCAACAAAATTCATAAATTAGTCAAGTATTTGAAAGACAAATTCGTGTGTTGCATTTTTATCTCATTTGCTCTACACCTTCATTTCTTGTGTTCGACCCCTACATATTTGTCATTATATATCTTTAGTATGGTATACTAAATTTTAACAGAATATAATTAAGTTCTTAATTATTGTGTGTGGGTTAACTATTGTTTGATCACGAGTATTGAGCAGCTGCCTCAAGAACAGCGAGTCTGATTTTTCAGAGCATTATTAGCCAGTCGGATACATGCGTTCAACAGCTACGGATAAAGTATATATGGAATAGATGCACACCCCCCTACACTTAGCTTGTGTTATGTCCTCATATAACAACTTGAAATGAAGACGTAGCTCATACTAAATATAAAGGAATTGTACTAGAAATGAAAAGAGCACTCCCCCTATACTTAACTTTAAATAGTGTAAGTATAGGAAGAAAGTACAAAAGAAGAGGGTAGAAAAAAATAAAAGAATAAAGAGATACTATACCAACACACACTGTTTCCCTCCTATACTTAGGCTGAAGTAGCCTCAGTAGAAAGGCAAGAGCCTAAAGAGGAGGTAATCAAGAGCTAAATAAACAATGTTAGGGTTGGAACTTAAAGAATATGGGAATCTTATTAAGTTGAATCTTCTGTGGTTTGAATCTTATAAAGCTGAATGGAGTACAAGGCCCTACGAGAATGCTTATGAAAGTGTAAGAAGAGGCTCACACAAAACAAACACAATAACAAACAACATTTTAATTCACAAAATTCACACATGAAGGCCGTGAGGTTTGACCAAATTATCTTGTCTATTTAAAATGGTGAAAGTACTATATAGAGTCCATTACTCAAATTGAGTCTCCGTACACCCAACGGTACTCCTAATAGCTCTCAATCAAATGGGATATTCCCAGACTATTGAGGTAAGCCCTTGAAGCTCCCAAATCCGTGAAATTCAGAAATGGATACTTAGGGGAAAAGTCTAGAGATTTGGGTTCTATCATTAGGGATACATCCTTACACACTCATTCTGGAGATATGTACCTAGACATATTGACGGGATTACTCTCTTGTAGTACATGGTTAATTTAATCTATTTTATTGATCAACTTGCTTAAATAATCCTAATTTTAATAGTTAGGTTATCACTAATTTCAATAGTTAGGTTATCACTATATTACCGGACTACTGAGTTCAATATCACACCCTTAAAGAGACTAAATTTTAATAGTTAGGTTATCACTAATTTCAATAGTTAGGTTATCACTATATTACCAGACTACCGAGTTCAATATCACACCCTTAAAGAAAATAACATGCTTATACAACTGAAATGTATACTAAGCTTGGAGGTAAGCCCTTGCATCTCACAAATCCGTGAAATTCATAAATGGATACTTAGGGGGAAAGTCTAGAGATTTGGGTTCTATCATTAGGCGCACATCTTTACACACTCATTCTTGCGGTATCCACCTATAAAAATTGAGGGGATTACTCTCTCGTAGTACACGGTTAATTTTACTCTATTTTATTGATCAACTTGCTTAAATAATCCTAATTTTAGTAGTTAGGTTATCACTATGTTAATGTGAACATATAGAACATAGCCTAACATCCAGTTCCAGTTCCTTTTAATCCTAAGTTGCAAAGTCAAGAGGAAGAATTCAAGAAATTTTAAATGCAAGCCAGGAACAATGATAAATGCTTAGGTTGGAGAATACTTACAGTGATTCCAAGCTCTCTCTCTGTGAATACAAGGCTCTACTTAAATATAAGCTAAATGCATGCAAGTCGATAACCACACCTGAGCTAAGTTCTATTAGCGGGAAGGATGTGAAGTTATTTGGTCTAGATAGAACGAGCTAAGTACGCCTTATTATGAATATTATAAGATAAGTGAATCTTGTAAGATATGTGTGATCTAAAATTATGATGGCACATAAGTGAATGACCTAATTAAATTTCTGAGAACCATGTGTCTATCCTATTTTTGATCACTCAAGTCAAGCTCCACCCTTTGATCACAGGTGAAATAAGTCTCGACACACCATATAATAAGGCCAATGTCTTTGATTAGAATCGTGAGTTCTCAAACGAGAACTGTTGTAAAGAACATAGTGGATTATTGTAATTATTTACAACACACATAATGAATACAGAAATTATACAAAGTAAACAACTAGCTAGCTTCCTCTTGGACAACTCTAGTTGTTGTGGACTCCTTCCAGCTAGAGCTCTAAGCTCCTCTCCACTGTGTAGTACCAAGCATCCTAGCTACACAGGCCCTACCACAACAACATATTGATTAGATTCAATGACAAAGATAACTAGCTAGCAAAACCTTGACATAACATAAAAATCAAATGAAATCAACACAACATAAAATTTGACCTAAATAACCCTAAAATCACTTAACTAAATATCTAGACCTAATTAAATACATTACTGAAGTTGTGTCTTCGGCAACAACGCCAATTGATGAGTTGCTAACTGGATATCTTAATATGATCTTGTAGTAATATGGCTTGTTAGAATCTTAACATAACCATGCCGAGTATCTCTATGAAGATAGATTGGCCTAAATTTATCCTTGATAAGTCTAGGGTCAAACACAAGGGTGCAAGCTATTTGTGCACTTACCTAAGTTTTGTAATCAAAAGTGTTTCCTAGGTCAATCTTACAATAGTATGTAAGCATTAGTTTTTATTGATTTTATAATGCAAGTTAAATGTTACAAAATGCTACAAAATGAAATGCATTACAACAAGATACATATGCATGCATAATTACAATATAAATTCCTGAACTAAAGACCTAACATATGAATCTTAATTCAACAAGCTATTTCTCTCTATTAACACTCAATGTGTTGCTCTATCATTTTATCCACATAATCGAAGATATAATTCATTCAATACATAGTCGTTTAGAAATTGATCAAGAGATTATAAATTTATTTCAATCAACCAGTCATAATATAAAACTATATATTAAATGAGCAAATCATGGTATAATAGAAGCACATAATCAATAGAGAATGAAATGTTAATCATCAAATCAAGCTGTTGTACATGGCATAACTTTATGATTTTGGATTCCACATGTACTCATCAAATAAAGTATTATTAACATCAATGTCTTAAGGATAAAAATGTCTTTTAATACTGATAAATTTCATAAAAATTTGATTTAATTTGCATAAGTTATTCAAGTTCAAATACATGGGTTTAATTACAATAAACATGAATAAAAAATAACCAAAATCGTCACAAATCAGTCCAAATGGGGGGTGTAAATGTAATCAATGAAATTCGATTTGGCTGGATATGTAACTAATTCTGCATGGGGTTATTTATGTAATTAAATATAGCCGACCAATGAAGAGTACAAAGGGCACAACCGCATCACGTGTAGTGCGTGAGGGCAGGACTGATATGCAATTTGGAGAAGTAGTGTGTGCTCTGTTGCAAATTTCCCAGGTTCCGCGTGTGGGATGCATACGAACAAGGCCTGGGGCTTGGTTCGATCGACGATAGGTTACTCGGGCCATGTGGGCAACTCGAGGAGGTTGACTCGAGGATCTATTCCATCGAGTCTCCTAGGTCACGATGAAGGCTGGGGGTGTATCGTGGTTGTTAGATCAATGCCAATTGGATGTGCTCCAACGGTATCTGAAGCGATTCTGTATCTCCTTCTCCTCTATGATGTAGTGGAGGTATTAGAGCTCCAGTGAGGTTCTAGGGGCTTCTACGTACTCAACTTAATTAGCTAAAAGAGGAGGTTTCCTTGGAGCCCTGTGAAGATGATGATCAGTCCAAGAAGGGATGGGAACGTTGGAGCAGGTTTGTCAATGCTTTGCTGTCAGAGGAGATGCTCTAGAATGGAGGTTGGTCAAAACTCCCACTATTGAAGGAATTTAAGTACCTGCAACGATAGTAAACATAGATGAAGTATACAAGAGTGGTTTGAGGAGGTAAGTGAGGTGAAGGGAGGATTTTTAAGGTGCTGGAGATGGAGCCCTATATAGGTTCCTTGTCCTTACAAGAGGAGAAAGATGATGAGGTAGAGTAGATGATGGAGAAGAGGAGAGATTAGGTTGATGGGTCAATGAAGATCAAGGAGGAAGGTGGAGGTGTATGATAAATCAAGATGGTGGAATAATGTGTGTACATGTATAGGTCAATTTATGAAATCAAAAGAAAATAAACTGAGGATTACATGAAGGTTGAAGACTGTCACTAATGAAGGAGGTGGCTTGGGCTTGAGGCTTAACGGAGCCTCAGGTCCTCGCTTGTCCTGCACAACCACTATGGGAAGCGGAAACAACCACGACCATGGCTGTGTATGTGGCCCATCAACCATGGATCAACATTGGAGGATGATCTCATCTTGGCCCCTCGATCCTCGCCCTCGCAGTCACCTGAGGAGGAAAATGGCTAGGCAAGACCTCTCATAAAAGGCCGATCCGAAGATATGAGGTGAAGATGAGGGGTTTGTCGAAGTGAATTAAGTGGTTGAATGCACTACAAAAAAAGCGCGATTGGCGTGCCCTCCCAATATACTCGGACCCGATTGGCAGCATACGGGCGAGCACATAGTGTCCCAATGTGCTCGCCCACCTGCCAGAGCGACTCTCGCAGAAGCGAGCATGCACTGAACAAGAACATGTGCTCGCCCATCTGTCGGGCATGCACATGGCGTGCACTTAGAGTGCACATTATGAGCCATCATGTGCACACCAATTCCGTCTTTTTTTGTAGTGATGGATAGTTTCAACAACTTGGAAGTTGGTGTAGGTTGGAGAAGGTTGAAGGGAGAAGTTTTCATGTACATGAGGGTTGGAAGGTAATCATGGTGGTACCAGAAACATGGGGATGTGACAACTGGAGAAATGTGAATAAATTATAGAAGTTGACATCGGTAAACAATCGCAACCCTTGGAGCCTCCACTACCCAATGAAGAAAATGCACATACACTGATGGATCAAGCAATCCAACGATCCGTAATTGGGTGCGATTAGATGACTAGAGACCACTGGATCAAATGGTCAAGTGGTCGGGATCAAGGTTGGAATTAGATGATCAGGGAGATGTGATCAAGAGATCAGACGACTCAGGAAGGGGGTGGGAGTCAATGAAGATGCAGTAAGGTGTCAGCTAGTGATTAGGCCACGTGGCCCAATGAGAAAACTAAGAAATGAAATAAAACTTGTAAAATCTAAATAAAACAATAAATGATGTTAAATAAAAAAGTGTTCAACATAAAAGTTGTATATTATTTAAGGTCTACCACTTTCATGTAGAACACATGTCAAAATACATTATTTATACATACTTATTATTTTCACAAGTATTTTAAAGAGTTAAAATGCTTCCTTTGTTTATTTTGTTGTACTTTTTGGTATTTGTATATAAAGAGTACATATATAATATATTATATATAATAGTATTCTAATTTTTGTTTGATTTTTAATAAGGAGAAATATAGAAAATACATGGAACCATAAACACCAATATTTGATACTTAACTAGATACAATAGTTAGTCTTATTTATTTAATAAGGATTAAATGTTAAATTGAATTCATAATTAGTTAAATTATTGAATAAGTTAAGATAGGTGGATAGCAAATCTAAATAAAGTTGATGAATCATGGATTCATCACAGGTGGAAATGATTGCTCTTATCTTTTTGTGACACTTAGAAACTTATAAAACCAAATGATGATTAACACATGCTTCATTGTAAGTGAGTGTTAATTGTGAAGTATAATGTAGACATGTCCACTGCAAGGTACAATGCATGCATGATGGCTGAAGCCTCCATGCAAATCTATGGAGTGGGTTTCCTTGATGCATTCTCTCCAATTTTACAAGTTGGGCACTTCACATGTATTGTTATTTGTCATTATGAAAAATGAATTGTCTCTAAATTAGTTCAACACAAAGAAATCGTTACTATATAGTGGTCCTTCACAGATGGCCTATAACACTTAGGGGTCGAGATTTAAAAGTGTTAGTGAGTACAATTAATAAAGATCATGTATGGTTTTAGCCAAATTAGCTTAGTTAAAAGAACTCTAGCATATTTTTGATATGCAGTTTATTTTATTCTCTTTATTACATATTTACCCCCAAAAAATAGGGAGATGGGTTATTTATATGCTTGTATATGTTGGTGGTATTGCACTTTGCATGAGATGAGTTACAAAGTATTATTATTGTGAAGTGTCTTCCTATTAATTTATTTGTAATAAAGGATCTAGGACAATGGAGAAACTTTCTTGAGATAGAGGTTTCTTTTAGGAGGAAAGGTCTCTCATTTTCTTCGAGGAAATATGACAATAATTTTCTAAGAGACCAGCGTACTTAGAGGGTACACCAAGACTAATATCTATGGATTAATGCATACTTTATGAATGAGGATCATGTTATATAGTACAATTGATATACAATATTGGTAGAGAGTTACTAGGCCTAACATTTCTCTAGAGGCTCGTGCAGATGTAGTGTTAATTTAAGAAACAAAGTGTTCCACGACTAAGGGGGCAGGTTGGTGGGATTTGGGAGGAGGATCCTTTTATGACTTTGTAGAGGTGGAGGCTCACGGAGCAGCAGGTGGCCTCTTGTCTGGTTGGAAGCGTGACGGTTTTGATAAGTTGGAAGAGTGGAGATCTGTGTACTCCCTAACGGTGCGTCTAAAGAGGAGGTTGGATGGGGTAATTCTTACGATGACCAATGTCTACGGGCCCACATCTCCAGGTCCGAGATCTTTGGCTGCGGACCTGTCTGGGGTTTGCACTGATAGGGATATGGGTATTTGGCTTATTGGTGGTGATCTGAATCAGACTCTGTTCCCGGAGGAAAGGCCAAGGCAGGGAGGAGGGAGAGATGCGGGCTCTGAAGAATTCCGTAACCAGATTCATGCCCTTGGTCTCACGATTGTTGATGCTGCTGGTTGTACTTACACGTGGCGGAATTCGAGGTCTAGGTCGCGGCTAGACAGATTCCTCCTCTCTTCTGATGGGGTGGAGTTTTTCTCCTTATCTCGGGCGTGGGCATTGCCGCACGCTCACTCGGATCACACGCCTCTGATCTGGTCTTCTGAGGAGGAAAGTCGACCCAAATCTTTGTTCAGATTTGAACGTGCTTGGCTGTTAGAAGCTGGATTCAGGGAGGAGGTGGAAGCACGATGGAATGGGTGGCATGTGGAGGGTTCGACAGTGTCACGTCTGGCTACTAAATTGAAACTACTAAAGGAGTTCCTCCGTGATTATGGTCGCAGGGTGAGAGAGCAGAGGAGGGAACGCCGGAGCATGGCCCAACAAGGGGTGGTCAGGATGGATGCTTTGGACGATGCGAGGGACCTCGAGCAGGAGGAGGTGGAAGAGAGGGCGAGGCTTCTTGAAATTATACTTTAGGAGGACAAGAAAGAGGAAGTGGAGTGGAAACAAAGATCTAGGCAAAAGTGGCTGCAGGAAGGGGATGCAAACACAAGGTTCTTCCATTCAATGGCGTCGGGAAGAAAAAGAAGGAACTTCATTCAATCTCTCGAGATTGGAGGAGTGAGAGTGGCAGTGGATGCTTTGTTAGGCCGTGCTCTCAGGGATCATTTTGTGAGGATGTCGAGAAGGAGACAAGGAGATGGGTGGGGGTGGCATGGACAAGGGGTGGAGTCTCTTTCGGAGGCGCAGGCAAAGAGTCTAGAGTCGGAATTTGAAGAAGAGGAGGTAAGAAAGGCGGTTTTGGGGCTAAACTCGGAGGGGGCCCCGGGTCCGGATGGTTTCCCTGTTTGCTTCTATAAGGAGTTTTGGGGAATGCTAAAGGAGGATGTGCTGGGGATGCTTAACGAGTTTAGAACTGGCAACAGGGGCTTCGAGAAGATTAATCGGGCACTGGTCATCCTCCTTCCTAAGAAGGATTCACCATTAAGAGTGGAGGACTATAGACCAATTGTGTTATCCAATGCGGTATATCTTATCGTTGCTAAGGTGCTTGCTTATAGAATGAAGCGGGTGCTGGATACAGTGATCCTATAGAATCAGTATGCTTTTATCCCTGGCTGACAAATGGCGGACGGACTGGTTATGGCTTCGGAGATCTGTTTACAATGGTGGCGGGAAGGAAAAAAGGCCTTGCTTTGGAAGATTGATTTTGAGAAAGCTTATGACTGTGTGGACTGGAGGTTTCTATGGGCGTCTCTTCGATGTCGAGGTTTTTCCGACCTTTGGATCTCGTTGATAAAGAGGTGCGTCACGACCTCAGCCTTCGAGATTATGGTGAATGGTAGGCCTGATGGTGGTTTCTTCCAGCCACAGAGGGGTGTGAGACAGGTGTGCCCTCTTGCGCCGATGCTCTTTGTTTTGGTGGCATATGTTTTAGCGGTCATGTTCAGGGGAGCTGTTGAAGGAGGCTGGTGCGAAGGTTTCCGGGCGGGGTCCATCTCAATTCCATTGTTGCAATATGCAGATGACACGGTGATATTCTTAGGGGGCACAGATGAGATGAACATAAGGGCTAGGCAGCAGGTAGATGTTTTCAGCAGTATTTCTGGACTCAACATTAATAGAAGCAAGTCAGTTGTCGTACAGTTTGGGATGGAAGGGGGAGAGAGCAGTGCTAGAGCGGAGTGTCTGGCTTGCCCTTTGGGGGAATTACCCATTACTTACATGGGGCTCCCGTTAGTGGCAGGAAGACTCAAGAAGGCGGATTGGGACTTGATTCTCAGCAAGATTGAACAGAGGTTAGCGGGTTGGAAGGCATTCACGCTTTCAAAGGGCGGGAAATTGACTATGTTGAAGCATGTTTTGTCAACAATACCTGTTTTTTTCTTCTCAACTCGATTGATGCCAGCTGGGGTAAGGAAAAAGATAGAATTGATGATGCGAAGGTTCTTCTGGTCGGATGGGAAACAACAGAGATCAGGGATTCACTTAGTACGGTGGGAGGAGCTTACGCAGAGGAAGTGCAAGGGAGGATTGGGAGTTAGAGATATCAACAGTATGAATAAAGCTCTTTTGGCGAAATGGGTGGTGCAGATCTGGGGCAACAAGGAGAGTTTGGCCACTACGCTGCTACGTAACATTTATGGAGTTAGGGGCTCGATGGAGACAAGAAGATTAAGATATGAGTCCTCGATTTGGAGTGGCGTCCGTGACATCCTTCCAATGATGAGGCCGAGGATGAGACCTAAGATGGGGTCCGGGGAAGATTTTCAGTTCTGGCTGGATGACTGGACTGGGGAAGGGACCTTGTGCTCTAGGTTCCCTAGGCTCTTTGCTTTGGCGTCCGACAAGGGTTGTTCTGTGGCAGAGGCTTACAATTATGGTTCGTGGAACCTTCAGTTCATTGTTGATATCCCAGAGAGAAGAATGGAGGAATTGGCTAGACTGCAGGCTGAGATGCCCTCTCCTACTTGTATCACACAGGGAAGAGATCATTTCCTGTGGGAGGGGGGCAAATTCTCTGTGAAGAAGGCCTATGAGATGTTCAGGGGGAGTCCGGTTGCCTTGGATCCAGATTTAGTCCAAGATATGAAGATAGTTTGGGCGAGCAGGGTCCCGAACAGAGTGAAGGTCTTCCTATGGTGCCTTAGGAGGGGTAGGGTCTGCGACAAAGCGAGAAGGGCAGGCTGTTTGGAATCACAGACACAAGCTGCGATAGGTGTGGAGCACATCTGGAGGACGCGGAGCACTTATTCTTTACGTGCCCCTTTTCGGTACAGGTTTGGAAAGAGGTGGGGGCTCCATGGGTCTCTCGCACTAGTATGATGGATTTCTGGCAGATGGTCAGGACAGTAGGGGGCAATTCGACGGATGACTGCGCTATACCGTTTGCTGCACTTTGGGCCATCTGGGGAGGGAGAAATGATTTAGTTTTTAATAATCAAAGATTTTATTCAGAAAATGTAGTAGACGTGTACTTCTCCCTTTGCCGTCTTTGGACTGCAAGGTAATGTACTCTCTGTTCTGTTTTTAATATAATATAAATCTCTATTGCGGTGGGTCCCACCTTGGGACTTCACCCTCTTCTTTCTTAAAAAAAAAACAGTTTGAAATTTGAGTTAGAAAATTGAGCCAGTTCTTTGATTGACCCAACCAAGTTTATTAGGATGTAGCCGTGATCATTTTGAGATGAATCAAAGCTACTTGTGGTAAAGACTCTTTAGTAAAAGCTCTTTTATGGATGCCATTGTATGCTTTAATCGAAGTCATAGAGTATTTGATAGAGACTATGTTAATTAATGATTATTGTGTATAGGGTGGTTTTATAATTACATGAAAGAGTAAGAAACATGACACAATATTTCATTCTAGTGCTGAGAGAAAATACAAAGCCATGGCACATTAGCCTTGTAGATAATGTGGATTCGTCTAATATTTATTTATCAATATATGACAAATGACAAAAATATGGAACTATGGTGTGGTACTCGTGCCACCACAACAAAATGAGTCTATAATGATACTTTCTTTTGAAATCGGTGACTCAATTGTCTCTCACTAATTATATAAAGATGATATTATTCACTACAAAATTATTTTTTACACTTGAAATTAGCAAATAATGTTATATCTATTGGTATATTATTAGTTATGGCCTACATAATAAGAGGTAAATGGGGCTGCCCCCAGGGAGTAGCCAACTTGGCTACTCCCACCTCTATTTTTCTCTCATTTTTTTATTTTTTTGGAAAATAAAAATTTGTATATTCATCATTATATCCCTCTCACATTCTGTTAAAATTTCGTCAGAAACAGAGACTCCTACGACCTCCATCCAAATATGGTCGATTTAAAAAATCCTGCGACCGTTAAAAAAAATGACGTCTGAATGGAGGGCTTAGGTGTCTTTGTTTCTGACGAAATTTAATAGAATGTGAGAGGGATATATAATGATAAATATACAAATTTTATTTTCCAAAAAAATAAAAAAATGAGGGAAAAATAGGGGTGGGAGTAGCCAAGTTGGCTACTCCCTGGGGGCAGCCCCATTTTACCCACATAATAATGCTTATATGATATTATTTTTTCAAAATTTTAACTCATCATCACTAGCGATGATTAATTAAAATTGTGAAAAATAGCAATGGATAAACATTGTATATGGACCTTCACAAATGATATAGTGATGGATAAAAATTTAGTCCCAATTATAAGTATAAAATAATCCGCAACGAATAATAACATCTTACATTTTTAACAACAGACAATATAATGATAGATTTCTAACAAAATATAACTGAAAGCTCAATTTGTTGTAGTGTGCAACTATACATATTGTTAGCAATCTCATGTTTCATGATCACACGAAGAATATGGCAGTTGATTGTTACTTCACTAGGGATCTAATTCAGATGGGTCTTCTTCGCACCACAAGTATCCTCCCTCCAATAAACAGACGACATACATGTTTACCAAGTAACTTTCTCAAGTTGCATTTGAGAAGTGTTGCAACAAGGCGCGCATAATGTTTTCACAGTTGTGCTCTCTGCTGGGGATCAGATGCTATGTAATGTCCCTCAACCTAAGGTTAATAACATTATGAGCTTATTTCTAGCATCCAATGGAACAGTCCAGTTAAAAGTGAATATTTTTCGCATGTTTAATTTCTGTTCACGCATGACATCCATGAAAACTTTGTAGGGACATATGAGCAAAGTTTCCGATGGAATTAACAGTCAGCATGCGGTCATGGGTTTTGGAGCAGTGAGAACTGCATACAAACAAAAGCCGCACAACTCATGATTTATTGTCCCTTTGCGCATCTCTCCCCTTTCATTTTCAACTTACGTTGGGATTTTATTGCCGTTGGTAGGTGGAACGCATTCAATCCTCCTCATGCAAAACTTCCAACAGGTACCAGTGTCCACTTCAGCAGTTCTCACGCTCCCTTTTTTTGCCAGGCGAATGCATATGAGGAAGGGCTGATTAGATCATTCGGGGGTGCCCCCCACTCCACCCACCTTATTCCTTCCTTTGGTCCAAGAGAAGGGAACTGTGAATGAACATTCAGCAATTTTATTTTATTTTTAGCTTTGTTTGTCCGTTCTCATATGTTCTGGACATCCAAGTTGCCAGCGGATGTGCTTATCCCTGCGTTTAATGAGCACGGTCAATACATCATCCTTCCATTTCACTTATTTATATGTTTTTTTGGTTTTCCGTGAAGTTGGAGGGAAGTGATATTAGTTAATTGGGAGCAAATGTTTCCATGCATTCAAAGCAGTAATGCCAAGCTTTACAGCACTGCAATCTCTGGCCGTCAATACGTGAACTCTTAAATGAGGATATAGGGGAGTATAGCGCAGGGGTCCATGCATGCATCTAGTGGGTCTTTCATTATCTACATTGACTCTAACTTGGGAGACCTGTCTGAGTCAAATGATGATGCGCTGAATCACATATTTGTCTCTATGGAAATCCCGCTAGTATTCCTTTTTTCTTCAAGTTAGGGTCCATAAAAAAATTCTTTCATATGCGATTTTTGATATGCTTTGGAGCTATGTAGGGTTTTATTCCCCTTTTAAGATGTTACTAAGGAGGGTTGTGCATGGAGCAGGTCCGACGTTCGATTATGACTCGTTCCAACCTGTCAATATCGAATCACGGGTCAACACAATCTATTCCAACGGCTACCTAGTTTTACAAGTAAAGGCATTATGTGAATGGTTTACAGGTAGCTGTGAATATCCATGGAATATCATTTCAAAAGAAAGATACCATTTGATAAAACAATAGTGATAGTCTCTCCAATTGTAGAGATAGCGGTCCGTGTCACTACTGATCCTTCCCTTTTTCAAACATTCGTGGACTGAAGATTTTCACTAATGGGAGGCACCATCCAATAGAATAACACACACACAATAAATAAATAGTGTTGTAACCAAGGTCATCAATGCATATATTAAATCGGAATTACACAGATTCGAATGAAGTAACAGAAAAGCATCACAGATTAACATCATTTTAATCATGTGTTTTCATTTAGTTATCCGATTACAACATGCAAATAGGAACCGATTAATAAAGATGAAACATATCATAGAACGAGATCCAGAAAAGGTAAAACAATAAAGAAATTACGACAAACAATATGAAAGAAAAAGTAAGTCAGAGATCACCGAAGCGTCCATGAAATGGACTGTCCTTGAGAGGATATCGCCCCTCACAATACCAGTGTAAAGGGTACTAGCGATCCGCTCCTAGGATACGATGGTCCACGGTCTTCGTCCGCGCACACCGACAAGACCGTCCTCGAAAGTACCTCCGAGAACTTGCAGCCGAGAAGATCAGATTGCAAATGCGGTGGGAATAAAGAGCACAAGCGGCGACGTGAGAAAGAGAGAGTTTTTCTTACGAGTGAAGAAAAACGGCGTGGGGAAAAGGGTATAAAAAGAGGAGCTCGCGTGCCTTAGCGTCGGTAATTTTTGATTTCTGAAAATGCCCCTCAACAGGCGTGTTCCTTCAGATTCCAAACCGCGGCTAAATCGATCCGTTTGGATCGAGTCAAATTCTCAATGTGATCGAATCGAAATTAGTCTATCTGATTAATTTAATCGATCAACCAAATGAAACCCGCAACAAAAGTATCGAGATCCGAATTGACTCTCCCGAGCCTGAGTCGGAGCCGGTACCGATGCTAGTGCCGAAGCCGGAGACGGAGCAGAGTGCTTGTGCATGTGTGACCCTCCATTCCTCCTCCTTTCTATTGCTACAAGAGCTTGGGGTGTGAACTCATATTTAAGTCCACCAAAAGTTTAGAGATAGTAGGTATGTTACTAAACTTCTACCCAGGCATTTCCATTTTCAAAGTTAGGAATCACAACGTTTCCTACAAGCCATTTGGTTTCCCAATTGAAACCAAAATGACTCTTATACTAATTACATAGGTTTTTCAATTAAAACTTAAATTACTTATTTTAAATACAACAATCCCTCACGAATCCACCAATTTGAAAAAGAGAGTTAAAACACGTTTTTCGGCTGCCACACTTTATTTTTAGTAAAGGTATCGTCCGGTTTGAACCTCTACCTGAGTTTACTACTTTCACTTTAACAGGAATGAAGTGAACTACGTTTTAAACTTCAGACTTTGGGTTAAAGTATACAGTAGAAACAACAAAGCGTTGTTCTTGATACAATCTTTAGGGTTGGTGCTCTTAAAGGCCATGCACCCTAATCTTGTTTCATGAGTGTGTTCAGAAAAGACCCTCTTCCTTTAACTTCGCCCCACAGTAACACTCACATAGGTGGCATTCCCCAAGGATGCATTGCTAACATCCTGCCCAAAGGCTTGAACCCATTCAGAGCCTACGCTCATCCTAAAATTGCAGTGTAAATGACACTCAAGCTTCCAGAGATAAGACACTCATGCATAAGCTTTAAACTAAGAGTACCAACCAGTTCTCTTAAACATCTTGTTATTACCACATTGAACCTTCTTTGTGGGATCTCCACTCAGATATGTTGGGTTGCTACTGTAGAGGAACTCCCAATGGGTCTCAATCCCATCCCTAGCCTAACTTTAGGACTAAAGATCTATTAAGTCCCTTAGTCAATGGATCTGTCGTGTTGTCCTTGGATCCAACAAAATCCACAGCCAACCCATCGAGACACCCAATCCCTTAACGTCTTAAGTATGATTTGTATGTGTCTTCTTATTTTCTGATTGAACTTTGAACTCTTGATCTTGGCAATTGTGGTCATATTATCATAATGTACAGAGGTCGCAGGAACTGGCTGACCTACCATGAGAATTTTAGACATAAGTTTCCATAGCCATTCAGCTTTAATTCCAGTGGTGTCCAAAGCATACAACTTGACCTCAAAGGTGGATTGAGCTAGAATGGTCTGCTTCACAAACCTCTAGGAGACTGCACTGCCTTCAAGGGTAAAGACATACCAAGTAACACCATTACTCGCAGACTCCTCTATTTTCCCTATTTAACTTACATCACTATATCTTTCTAGTACAGATGGATGTCTACCATAATGCCAACTAAGGAAAATAGTTCTCTTCAAGTACTTTAGTACTCGATACAGAGCCTCCCAGTGAGTATGGTCAGGACAGCTAGTGTATCTACTCAGCTTTGCAACCGAGAATGAAATATCAGGCCTCCTGAAATTTGCAAGATACATTAAACTTCCTATCACTTGTGAATACCTTAGATGAGTTACATGTACTCCACTTTTATTCTTAAATAGTATTTTGGATTAATCAAAAGGAGTGCTTACAGCGTTGCAATCTTGATATCCAAATTTCTCAAGTACCTTCTCAACATAGTGAGATTGAGAAACTACAATCCCATCAGCTGACCTTGTTAGTTTGAGATCGAAGATCGCATCAGCAACACCCATGTCTTTCATCTCAAACTTGCTACTTAAGAATGTCTTAGTCTCATTAATAATCCTTATATGGGATCGAAACAACAATATGTCATCAACATACATGAACAAGACAATACACTCATCACCTTTCACATTTGAATAGACACACTTATCGTATTCATGAACCTTAAAGCCACATGACAAAATTATTTTGTCAAATTTTCATGCCACTGCTTCAGTGCTTGTTTCAATCCGTAAAGGGATTTAACAATCTTGCAAACCTTTCCCTCATTCCCAAGAGTCACAAGCCCATCAGGTTGATCCATATAGATCTCTTTCTCAAGATTGCCATGAAAGAAGGCGGTCTTTACATCCATCTGGTGGATAGAGAGGTCATATACAGATGTCAATGCTATGAGCATCTGGGTTGTGGTCATCCTAGTCACAAGGGAATATGCATCAGAAAAATTGATGCCTTCCTTTTGCCTAAAGACCTTGGAAACTAACCTGACTTTATACTTTTCAATTGATCCGTCCGGCCTAATCTTTCTCTTAAACACCCACTTTCACCCAATAGTAGAGCACCCTTTGGGTAAATCAACCAACTTCCAAGTTCCGTTAGCCATAACGGAATCCATCTCAGATTTGACAGCTTCCTTCCATTGTTTTTCTTTAGAGGAAGCCATGGCTTCCTTGTAACTTGGTGGATCACCCTCGATCTGGTAGACAACAAAGTCGTTGTTCGGATCCTTATCTATCCGAGGTCTTTTACACCTCCTTGTCTCAATCTCCTCTGAAAGGTCACTAGATTCAGGTTGAGTCTCAATCCCGACATTCGTTATCCTTTCGACTTGATCTGGAATAGATCCTGATATGGAGGCACCCTCAATGGTCTTTCTGAGGAATCCCTCTCTTCAACAGGAAGACATCCTCAAAGAAGTTAGCATCACGGAGTTCAACGATGGTGTTCACATCTATGCCAGGAATCTCAGACCGAATTAGCAAGAATCTATATACATAGCTATTTTCTAAATTACCTAAGAAGACTACATCAACAGTTTTAGGACCAAGCTTCTTTCTCTTGTGTTATGGGAATAAAACCTTAGAGAGATAGCCCAGACATTGAGATATCTTAAGCTCGGTTTCCTATTTCTCCAAAATTCAAAAGAACATTTTTCCATATGCCTTGGAGGATCCCTGTTCAGAATATGGCAAGCCGTATTCAAGGCTTCTCCCCACATATAGGTTGGAAGTCCATAACTCTGTAGGAGAGCATTGATCATGTCAGTTAAGGTTCTATTTTTATGTTCTGCTATTCCATTTGATTGTGGTGAATATGGAGCAGTAACTTCGTGAACTATGCCAAATGATTTGCGTTATTCATCAAACAAATTAGAGATATATTCACCTCATCTATCTAACCTAAGGCGTTTAAGCACTTTTCATGTTTGTGTCTCAGCTTCATTCTTAAATATAAGAAATTTCTCTAAGACTTCATCCTTAGTTTTCATAAGACACATAGAAGTATCTACTGCCATCATGTATAAAAGTGATAAAGTATTTCTTATTGTCTCGGATCAATACACCATTAAACTTACATATATCTGTGTGCACTAGATCCAAGATCCCACTATCTCTAGAGACAAACTGAAAAAATTTCCTAGGTGTCTTTGCTTGCACACATATTTCACATTTTTATGTTTTATCAATAGTGTGTTTAGGGATCGATTCTAAATTCATCATCCTTTTAATTAAATTTAAGTTTACAAGTGTCAATCTATCATGCCACAGATCACAAGATTCTAGATTATTCACAACATGAGACACAGAATTAGAACTTTCAGAATTTAAAATATTTATTTCATCAATGTTTATTGAATCGCATCTAATTCTAAATAACAAATCAAAATCTACCAAATAGCCTTTTCCATAAAAATACCATGTCTCAGAATGACAACTTTATTACATTTAAAGTTCAATTCAAAACCATTTCTAACTACGATAGAGCCAGATAAAATATTCTTCTTGATGTCAGGAACATAAAGCGTCCTATGCAATGTTCAGACATGTCCAGAGGAGAACCTCAAGTTGACTTGTCCCGACCCTAGCACCTTGCCTGCATAATCGTTCCCCATCTTCACAGTCCCACCACTGCAGGTCTAATAAGAAGAAAACAAAGTTCTGTCAGAATAAATATTTGTATTGGCTCCCGTGTCCATGAGCCACTCATTTGGATCATGAATATGATATAGTTTAGGTTTTACAGAGACATACCCATCGCTAGCCCAAGTCCCGTAGTGATCATATTCACTTGTTGACTCTCGTCTATAGCCTTAGGTTGAGCCTTCAAGGACGACAGTCCTTCTTCCAATGTCCAACCTGATTACAGTGCCAGTAGGGTTTATTCTTTTCCTTTTTCTGGATCTTGCCCTTTGGTTTCATTTTATTGTTGTTCGAACCCTTTCCCTTCTTATCCTTGCCCTTCGAGGTCATGAAATTGACCTTAGCCTGAATATCAATAGGAAGCACATGATTTGTTTCCTGTGTTCCTCCTCTATGGCAATTTCCACAATCAAGTCATCCATAGAAAATTACCCCTTCCTGTGTTTAAGGGTCATATCGAAGTCTTCCCAAGACCTGGAGAATTTTTCTATGATGCACATGACCTGAAACTTCTCTGGAAGTTTTATTTCGACATCTTCTAGACCATGGAGAAGGAGTAAAAACTCGTGTGCCTGTTCAGAAACTAACTTCCCTTCGGCCATGGAAAACTTCAAAAACTTGGCCGCGGAGTATTTTTCAATACTGAGGTCTTCGGTATTATACTTTTGATCCAAATCTTCCCATAGCCCCTTCATAGTCTGCATGGACGAATAGTATACATCAACAACGTGTTGGATAGAGCCAACAGATACAACCATGACATATACGATCACGTTCCTTCCAAGCAGATTACGTCTTCTGGCTATCGGGTGAGGGATTTTCCATTTCCACTATAGGACAGTCGGTCTCAATCATAGAGATTAATCCTATGGTGGTTAACCAGATCTTCATGCGTTGTTGCCAACGGTTGAAATTCTGTCCACTGAATTTCTCAGGCATACCGTCATATCTACCCTCGTTTTAAACATTATTTCCGACATGGTTTCAAATCCGGTTCCCGATATCCTCTGTAAGATTGTTGTAACCAGGGTCATCAATACATATATTAAACCGTAATTACACAGATTTGAATGAAGTAACAGAAAAGCATCACAGATTAACATCATTTTAGTCATGCATTTCTATTTGGTTATCCGATTATAAGATGCAAATAGGAACCTATTAATAAAGTCGAAACATATCATAGGACAAGATCTAAGAAAGGTAAAGCAATAAAGAAATTGCGGGAAATAAAATGAAAGAAAAAGTAAGTCAGAGTTCACCGAAGCGTACATGAAATGGACTGTCCTTAGATAGGATATCATCCCCACAATACCGGTGCAAAGGAACCTGACGATCCACTCCCAAGATACGACGGTCCACGGTCTTCGTTCGTGTACACCAATGAGACTATCCTTGAAAGTAACTCCGAGAACTTACAGCTGAGAAGATCAGGTTGCAAATGCGATGGGAACAGAGAGCACAAAAGATGACGTAAGAAAGAGAGAGTTTTTCTTGAAAGTGAAGAAAAACTACATGGGGAAAGGGGTATAAAAAGAGGAGCTCGCATGTCCTAGCACGCGGTAACTTTTGATTTCCGAAAACACCCCTCAACGGGTGTGTCTCTTCAGATTCCAAAATCACGGCTAAATCGATTCGTTTGGATCGAGTCAGATTTCCAATGTGATAGAATTGAAATTAATTTGTCTGATTAATTTCATCGATCATCCAAATGAAACCCGCAGCAAAAGTATCAAGATCCGAGATCCGAATTGACTCTCCCAAGCCCTAGCCTGAGCCGGTGCCGGAGCCGGTGCCCGTGCCCGTGCCGGAGTCGGTGCCGGAGCCAGAGCCGGAGCCGATGCCGGAGCTGGAGATGGAGCACGTGCGCGTGTGGCCCTCCATTCCTCCTCTCTACTATTACTACAAGAACTTGGGGTGTGAACTCATATATAAGTCCACCAAAAGTTTAGAGGTACTAGGTATGGTACTAAACTTCTATCCAGGCTTTTCCATGTTTCAAATTGGGAATTCCCAACTTTTCCTACAAGCCATTTGGTTTCCCAATTGAAACCAAATTGACTCTTATAGTAATTACATAGGTTTTCCAATTAAAACCTAAATTACTTATTTTAAATACAACAGATAGTGATCACTATATCTATGGAATTGGGTAAAGTGGAGGCATTTGATGGAAAAAATGTAATGTTTTTTGAACTCAAGGAGGCACATGCCCTACATGGCATGAACTTGGGTTCGCCCCGTCTTCAATTCCATCTATGATATGCAAAGAAAATGTTCATGAATATCATGACTTCATTATTAAGTTAACTTGCGCCATTTAAACATGTTAATAAAATGTTAAAAGTCATATCAGTTTCAGATGACTCAAAATCATATCTGTTTTTCATGTATGTTTCTGAATTAACAATGTATGGATAGTGGGAAATATGACGATCTTGATCTCATCTTATGTCGGACATGATGGTAACTGCAATTATCATGAGTTTTCTCGGTCTGAAAGCATTGGATGCTAACATGATGACTGGGAGGGAGATGTCATGTTCGTCCCCATGAGATCCGAAGAGGTTTGGAGTGGTAGAGGTGGTGAGGATGTTGACCATGGTTGTGAGGGTTAGGAGAGGGAGGAGACAAGGGATCGATGTAGGTAGACTGCTCGAGATGACATTGAGGGGAACATAGACGATGTAAAGGATGAACAAAGATGGTGTTGGAGTTGATGGGGGGGTTATGTGCTAAATGTGTATTCTATAGTATTCGAAATCAAGGGACTTAATAAAATATCATGTTTTTTAGTTCTTAATAACTTCAGAATTGTTCAAGGTCGACTCAAGAAGGCAACTATACGTTGACGTTATGTTCAGAGAATTAGGTTATCGTAATAATATCAAATTAGTCTTTCTATGGGACTATGAGGGTATTTTTTATATTTTATTTAATTCATTTTTAATCATTTTTAAAAAAAGTGTTCTTTTTTGTTATTCCTATAAGGGTATGGATATGCTTTATTTTTATATGATTTTTATTTTTATTATTTATATTAATTATATTTTAGCATATTAAAATTCTTCCTTTTAAGTATTTAATTTTTGAAAAGACATTTACTTTTGAAAAAGATATATACATAAATAGGCATTTTTTATATTGTAAAAATGTGACAAAAACATAATAAAATCATGGAATGCCATCTTCTTACGGTTCTTATATTTTAATGGTTTTTTTACTTTTTAAAAGTGATAAAAATAATTTCTGCATAGGTTAAAATATGGGAGAAAGTATTATATATATGGATAGGTGTAGTGATACTTTAGGGAATTATTTTTATTGAATAGGTAATATATGTGTCCACAAAAAAAAACTTTTACCGATTTGATTTTTAATGATTTTATGTAGTTTTTCAATGTTCTTTTATTATTAGGAGTTAGGCTTTATAATTCTTAAAGGAGTTTTGGACATGATATACTAATGATAAAAATCTATGTGCGTTTTTTCTTAATTTTTGACACAAATGTTATTTTAATGATTTATGAAGCAATGTATACTATTTTTTATTTTTTTTATTTTTAAATAATTCTAAATGGAAATAGTCTTGGTAACTAAAAAGTATGGGAAATATGTGAGTTCGGGATCATGATACCACTAAAGGGGGTTGTATAGTGGTTCAAAGCAGTTTTAAAACTTTATGCGGAATAATCAACAAGCACAAAAACAACCAGCTAGGCAATCCAATCAGCACATTTATACACTATTTTTACTAAGAATCCCATTAGGATAAAAATCACGATATGCTTCCTGACTCAGGATTTCCCGATTAACCGAGATAATCAATTGCTTCACTAAAGCCTAAGATATTTACGTGGATGTCTCAACCATTTACAAAGATGATGCTTCACAATATTAGATTAGACACCATGATTAATACTACGTATCACCCATTATAGTCCAAGCAGAAAAACAGACGAGCTTTGAATTTTTTTTTGTTCCTTGGAGATCTCACACTACAAGAATTATGTTGTTGTACTAGCATACACTTGCGACCACAAGTAGTGGGTTTGTGATCGCATTAGCCAATGTGAGCGCTTTTCCACAATTAGTGGTCGCATAGCTAAATATGCAATTGATGATGAGCAAATCAACTAGGGTTAAGTATGAAATTAATCGAATGTCGTTGTGACCCAAATTAATCAGCGCAATCAATGAGAAAAACCAACCACTCATAAAATCAATCAATCAATGTAAGTGACTTCACTATTTTATTTACTTGGTATAGCGGCCACGGTCAAACACAAGGAGCCTTATTGAAAAATTAAAAAGTCAGATCTCTATAAAAAAAATCTTTTTAGTGGTTTTTTTTTTCAATTTTTTAATTTTCAATAAAATAGCAACAAGCACTACGGGATAAAAGACAGACATAACAATATTTTTTATTTTTTAAAAATATAAAAGATGTTCGGATAATTGTAATACAAATATGTTTAGGTTCTATATATTTTAAATTGTTTTTGGTAATTTTTAAGGATTTTCAAATGTTTTTTGTGATTTTCTAAAAATCAAACAGTGATAAAAAGACTAAACAGTGCATAACCAAGAATAATTTGGAAACTAAAAATACTTAAATTGCCCAAAATTCCTTGATGGTAATTTTACGATAAAATATAAAAAATATAAAAATAGAGATTGAAAATACTATTTTTGGATTTTTTTCTAATTTTAAACTGTAATTTTTAGGGTTTTTATAAAGATTTTTATACAGAACTTTTTGTGTAATTTTTAAGAGATTTTTGAAATTTTTGTAAATTTTATAACAAAAATAGGATACTTTTAAATGGATTTTGAATTTATAATATTATAAAATGCATGCAATTCAATTCCTAAAAACTACCATAAAGATTACAAACAAGCAAGAGCAACATATAATTTTTAGACAATTTTTACGATCAATTTGTTATTTATTTCATCCAATGGAAGTTAAGAAATTTAAAGTAGTTTACATCGACCCAAATGTAAATATTTTAATTTCTAGGACCAAAGAATAACATATTAACATAACTCAAGGTCAAGAATGCAATCTTCCAGATAAATCATACGCTACACGTGATCCAGACAAGTATGGTGATGAATCTATAACTTTCATTTTTTTTTAGCTCTTCTTATTATCAAAAACATCTGTAAAGGAGTCTTCGGTGCATGGCATCTAATTCGCTAAAATGCGGTCGGATTTCAGTTTCAACATGGGACTGAAATGGCTGAAACCTTAACCTTTAAGGCTGCCAATAGCAGCATTTGTGACCAAAATGGCCAAAATTTATATCACATTCCACCGAATTCGGTTGACATTTCATTTCATCTAGTCATTGATATTATTTAAGGTCTTGCTTTGGTTTTCAACATTAATCTACGTGAAAAGTGCATGGAGTTTTAAAAAGAATGGCTTATGGAATAAAAAAGAAGGAAAGAATAAAAGTTCATTGATATGCATTATCACAATAAGCATGTAATATCTATCTTAATTGGAGTAGTGATTTATAATAATTAATTTAAAAAAATAAGTTGAAGGCATTTTTCAGCAAACTATATTCAATTAAAATCAATTTCATTCTCACGAATAAAGAGAAAGAAGAGAGACACTTTCCAAAATGAGGAAAGGAGATACCCTTCTTCCTAATTAAGGAGGGTGGCTCCTTTTATTGTAATCTTATTACACGAAATCTTTATTTATATAATTATTTATCAACAAAATATCACCAAATTATTTGCAAATTATTTGTGACAATTGCAAAATGAATATCTAAGGAGATAGATTGAGGACTAATCAAGCACCATCAAAAGATTGTTAAGAGATGATCTCCAGCCAGAATAGGAGATGGAAATCCTTTCTAATTAGGCGGATATTTGACCGACCTCTTGATGTAGGTCCTCTGCATGTAAGTAGGGATTTGGAGGTGTCGGATTAGTTAGGTCAAAAAGTTGACTTAACAAGATCGAGATAACCAAAGTCCTATATCATATACTGTCATGATGTAGGAACACATCCTCTGACTGGAGACAGATGTGTTGCTATATGTATGAGTGTGTACATTTGGTAGACCAATAGGTTGATGACCTCACCAGATCTATACACCAGCAAGCTGGTGTGCATATGAGGGCATATGAGTAATACGATCTCTCAATGGGATCATACATGTTCACTTGTCAACCGGAAGACATGATCTCCCTCATGAGGTATTGGGACCGATTAAATTCCATGAATGGTCATCGTGCTCTGGAAGCATGATAAGAATTTGAAGGTATAATATATGCTTTGGGAAAGCATATGATCGATAGTCACTCCCAATGATCAAGATTGACAAACTTGATAATGAAACCCTTAATATGATTGCATAATTGATCTATATTTGGGTTTATCATAGGTCTTCCAGTATGCAATATGTATAGGTATTAGGAATACTTGAGGCTGATGTGATCATAAACGATTGTATAACTATGATGCTTCCATTCTGAGGGAGTGGTGAAATAGGTTTGGATTTTAGTGAATCCTATCAGTAGAGAAGTAATCTGATCTTGGTCCAAGTGTTGGACATTGATATGAATGAGATTTAAATGCAATGAGAATATTAGATTTACGGTCTTGATTCAATCAAGCATCTTTAAGGAGTCCATAAGATCTGGTTTTGAGATGTGATCTCAATATCCAAGTAACTATATGTGGAACTTGCAATCGCCATGTCCTTATCTCCAAGTATCTGTAGAGAAAGCGCATTATTCTCGAAAGGGTTCGAGAATATTCCATAGTTGATTTATATCAAAGTATTGAGAAATAGATAACTAAATGTGATTTAATATCTGAATAATGAGAATTTGATTCACATTATTTGAATGCATGAAAATGATGGTCCAATATAATTAAATGTGATTGTCCTTCACAAATTTCCAATAGCAAGATTGCAATATTCATAAAATAATTATGAATTATTTTTGGTGAATAATTTACAACAAGTATTGTTGTATATTCCAAGAAATAATGCAATCTCATGAGATTGCACGAGATTCCACCTTCCATGTTGGAAGGGTGGACGACCAAGAAATCCTAAATAGAAAGGATGTCCATCCAGTCTATTACATGTGATGGTGTAATCTCCATTCTATTATCTCTTTATTTTGATTGATTTAATTTTAGGATTAATTTATATTATTTATCAATATATATTTAGTCTAAATTAAATCAATTATTGTTGTATTTTTACAACAAGATCTTGGCCAGCGAAAGAAGCACAAATCACTCTCATCCATTGATTTTATGTAGTCCATGGATTGTGATCCATGAACTCCCAAAATCCTATATAAGAAGAGGCACCTCGTGCTCTTCTAATTTACAACAACAACTCTTGGTACATCAAGCCCTCTCCCTCCTTTCATTCTCATGCCCTCTCCCTCTCTCTCCTTGGGTGGTCGTCCACCTAAACCCTAGAGGGAAGACGCCATCGTTGTCACATCGTCGGTGTGCTATCGCCTTGACTGCCCTTGGTTCTCCATCTCTATTGGTGTGCTACGCTCGAGAATAAGACATACATTCTCATGCAATGAGATCAGGAGTTCTCTTGCTTGGATCAACAACTTGGATTGCAAGAAGCACACGATCTATCCCCATGCTCGCATGCATCTCCTTCGAGGATCTGACTTGAGACAGGAGGTCTCTTTTATTAGAGGCTTGATCGCAACTACGCTACGAGAGGTATTCCTTTATCTATTGTGTGGTTTAGATGAAACGATCCAAGAAGTGTTCTTGGATCATGTGGTTTCATCGCATGAAAAATTTTATATTCCGCTGCATTGAATAACTAATGCGACTAGTCATTCTTGATCGTATATGATACAATCCTCACGCTTTCATGATGCGCTTATAGATAAGATCCTTCAAGTGGTATCATATCCTTAGGTTGGAAATTTTGGATAGGATCCATAAACCTAGGAAGTTTTGGGTTCATTAGGGTTTACGAAAGCTTTATCGCATTTTATTTTCCCATCTCTGTCTAGTGAATAATTTCAACCCTATTTAAAACGTTTAAATACAAAATAATAACTTGAATAATTTCTGCCCTATTTAAAATGTTTAAGGAAACTGTGGGATTTGAGTTTGCATGATTTGGAATCATATTGCTCATGTTATGATCATTTTCATGAACATGTATCCCCTCTTTTCGGGATGGCAAATCTTGACATAATTAAAGGGTTGATTATTGTTTTAAAACACATATAAATTCATGCTAATTTCTGTTGTAAATCCAATTATCAAACTTTAGGAACTTATTTTGCATGATTTGGGTTTGAATTGATTGAGATATGCTAATTTTAGTAAGTGGGGTTCAATGATGGAAATTACATCCTAATCAAGAACCATATGATTATCATTTAATCAATTAATGAAACTAATCATTAAATATGGAATAATTATGTCTAAATATGTGAGAAATATTTGATAATAATTATTTCCTTAAATGGCATTACCTTAGCTAATAAATGATTAGATATGATCTAGATCACAATTGACTACACAATCTTCTTTCCAACAAAGAAACTTACTTGAATGGGATTGAGAATTTGTTTAGTAAATTTACTTATAATCAAAATGGTTTTGATTATTATTATATGATATAACTTCGGTTGAAAATCCGATTATCATCTCAAGTACATAATGATCAATTTGGCATTATCCTTTCCCAAGGCGGATATGGTGTCTAGTCGGGGAGCGTTGGGTAGCAGGTTGCACCGTCTGTGGTCTGTCCCACTCCCGTTAGTATTGGCCATGACAACGGGTAGGGAATGGATAATGTTGGAGAGATCATGATGTATTTTCTAATTATTAAAAATCAAAGAAATTCGTACTTTGAGATAATATCATCCTTTCAAGTAACAATCAAGTTTGTTGATTGAATTAGATAAATAATTGATTTTATGTGATTACATAAGTTATATCCAATTAAAACACTATATTATGAATCGATGTGTATTTCCTTTGGAATAATTAATTATGTGAATATGATTCATGATAATTACTTAAAATTTGAATATGAGCTGGAGGATCACATAAGTGACATCCATGGTCTTCCGTCAAGGCGAAGGGTTCCGTCATCAAGGATTGTATGTAGGAGACGCGTGTCCAAAGTTTCAACTCCTACATACAACCGCATCTGGATCTGGCTCTTTGTTCTCGAAAAAGTAAGGCCATATGCGTAGTGATCCAATATCGGGTCCTCATATTATTGGGATGATATTAGATTGCGCATAGCGAGTTCTAATCCTGTTGATGGTTGGTTCAATTAATGAGTGGTCAACATCACCTTAGGGGTGGTGGGAATGTGTGTTAAAGACCAAATTGGGAAATGCAAGTTAGACTTGTAAGGAGAAATGTCTTCATGCTTCTCTTTATCTGAGTTACAGGTTCTCATATTATTGGGATGTGACAGAGGTAAAGAGGAGCTTCCAGTCTTTGCTAGAGATATAGTAGTAAGTATATATCTTGCTTTGAAAGTGATTAAGAGAATGAACTTTCAAAGTTGAAAAGGTAAGACCAATTTTAATAGAAATTCCTTAATCAAAGATTCCGGCTAGACCAAATTATTCGGATTGGATTTAAAATTTGAATCTTGTCCTTTCTGTTGTGTGCATATCTTATGTATTGTCAAAGCAAAAGTACATAGATCCAAAGACTTCAGAAGAAATCAAAGATAATGAAAAATATGATGAAGTTCATAATCTAGCAAGGTGTTACATTCTAGGTTCATTGTCCAATGTGTTGCAAAAGCAACATATGGAGATGAACACTTGTCATGATAGTATGAAAAATCTGAGGGATATGTTCGGTGACGTAAAGCACACATAGAGTTAC
The DNA here is from genome assembly GCA_037367405.1 of Ottelia alismoides. NCBI lineage: Eukaryota > Viridiplantae > Streptophyta > Magnoliopsida > Alismatales > Hydrocharitaceae > Ottelia > Ottelia alismoides. The sequence continues at coordinate 256,444 of JAZKJV010010928.1, read as the reverse complement.
AATATAATGAGAGAACTTATTTGCTACAAAATGCAGGAGGGGACCTCTGTCGGAGATCATGTATTCAAAATATTCGGGTACCTCTCTGAGCTGGAAATCCTAGGAGCTGACATGGATGTAGATATGCATGTCTACGACATTCTGTTGTCACTCCCTAAGCCTTTCAACAACTTTGTTGTCACGTTCTACATGAGCAAAGTTGATTTTACAATGATGGGTTGTTAGCTGCATTAAAATCTGTTGAAGACGTAATAAGTAAGGAAGTCCCCTCTCATAGTGCAATGGTTACATAAATCAAAGGAAAGCACGGTTCTCGGAAGGGCCTATCCTGGAAGAGAAAGAAGAAGATTCAGGACGTTGGCTCACCTTCCAATGCATTCACGTTGACAGTGCCAAAGAAAACCGATATTTGTCAACACTACAAGAAGCGGGGGCACTAGAAGCGTAATTTCTCGGAATACCCGAAGTCTGCCGACAAAAGTAAAGCCCCTACATGTATGAAATCTACTTTCTTCATTGAAATCAACTTTCTCGTTGGACGAGAAGTAACTTGGATTGTTGATTCTGGTGCTTATATTCATGTATGCAATTTATTGCATCTATTTCAGGAAACCAAGAATCTCGATGAAGGGGATATAGTCATCCAGATGGAATATGATGCAAGTGTTGCAACAATCGGGGCCTGTCGACTATCATTATCTAGTGGAAGAGTCCTAGTATTTAAAGAATGTCTTTATGTACCCGAAGTTAGAAGTAATCTAATATGTGTATCTAAACTTGTTATAAGTGGATATTCAATCCTTTTCTGTAATAAATTAGTCATAAATCATTATGATAAATATATTACGGATGGTGTTTTGACTTCTGGTGGAATCTATGAATTGTGGGTTGATGAATCTATCATGAATGGTACTACCACTAATAAAAACCCTAAAAGATCCAGGGAGGATGGAAATCATTCAAATATAATTTGGTATCAAAGGCTTGGTAATTTATCTGTTGATAGGATCGATAGATTGATAAAGGACGGACCCTTAGATTTTCTACAGGTTCAATCTTTGTCTATCTGTAAACATTGTATTATAGGAAAAATGACTAGGACGACTTTCTGTAACAAGGTTGCAAGATGCGAGTGTATTCTTGACCTAATACATACCGATGTATGTGGTCCATTCAATACCGCAACTCGAAATGGATATCGATATTATTTGACGTTTATTGATGACCATTCGTGATACGGATTTATCTTCCTATTACTTCATAAATCTGAAAGTTTGAAATGTTCAAACAGTTCAAGGATTTGGTTGAGAACCAAATCAATAAGAAGATCAAAGGAATTCGATGTGACCGAGGTGGTGAATACCTATCGGATGAATTCAATGAATACCTTAAAGAGATTGGAATTTTCTTCAATCTCACTCCTCCTAAAACTCCCCAACTTAATGGTGTTACCAAAAGATTCAATAGGACCATTATGGATATGGTCTGTTCAATGATGAGCAAAGTCACATTTACCTCTTAGATTCTGCGGATATACAGTAGAGACTAAAATATATATCATGAATAAGGTTCTTAGTAAATATATACCTAAGAGTCATCATAAGCTCTAGTATGGAACCAAACCTAGTGTTAATTACTTGAGGGTTTGGGGTTGCTTGGTCCATGCGAAGAACATGGATGCAAGTAAGCTAAAATCTCACTCTCATAAATGTTACTTCATTGGATATGTTAAAGATGGTAGTGGATCCCAGCTTTTATGACCCTGAGACCCATAAGGTTTTCATCTCTAGAGTTGTAAGACTTCTAGAGGATGACTTCCTTAAGGGTCAAGACAAAATGAAGTAGTGTAACTAATTAAATCTCTTGAGGATTCTGAGCTTCCTGAACCATAAACTAAAGAGGTGAATAAAGATGAAACACCCATACCTCTTCGCAGGATTTCGAGGGTGGTTGCACTACCTGAAAGGTATGGATTTCGTGTGTCAGGTGAGACTGATAATGACAAGGATAGATGGATGCTAGCAATGAAGTTATAGATTGACTCCATGCATAAGAATGGTGTATGGATCCTAGAGGATCCATCTAAAGGGGTAAAATCCATTGGGTGTAAATGTATCTTCAATAGAAAGAGGGGACCTGATGGGAAAGTAGAGACTTTCAAAGCACAACTCGTAGCCAAGGACTACACACATAGAGAAGGCATCGACTACAATGAGACATTCTCTCCTGTGGCTATGCTTAAGTCCATCAAGACACTGCTAGCTATAATTGCATGTCTTGACTACGACATCTGGCTGATGGACGTCAAGACGACTTTCCTCAATGGATACCGCGAGGAGGATATCTATATGGAGCAGAACTAGGGCTTCATAACTAAGGAAGGTAAAGTATGCAAGCTAAAGAAATCCATCAATGGGCACAAGCAAGCTTCTTGTAGCTAGAATATCAGATTTGATGAAACCATAAAGATTTATGATTTTATGCAGAATCCTGATGAACCATGTGTGTACAAGAAGCTTAGTGGGAGTGCTATTATGTTCATTGTACTTTATGTAGATTATATCCTTATCATTGGTAAGGATATAGGGATGATGACCATTGTTAAAATTTGTCTATCCCATAACTTAGAGATGAAAGACCTTGGAGAAGCCTCTTACATCGTCTGAAGATGTTCAGAAACTGAGAAAAGAGGATATTGAGATTATCACAACATGGATACATTAAGAAAATTCTAGAACATTTCCGTATGGATAGTTCCAAAAAAGGTTTCCTCCCCTTAAGACATCTTATCCACTTGTCTAAAGGGATGGCTCCTCAAAGTGTTGAGGAAAAGAAGGCCATGGTTGGATGCCTCTATGCATCAGCTGTAGGAAGCTTATTTATGTAATGATGTATACTAGGTCAGATATTTGCGATGTGGACAACACTGGAATGAAGTGAAGAATATTTTCAAGTATCTAAGATGGACGCAAGATTACTGACGAATCCGAAATTTGTTGTGTTAAATATGTGTATTTATCATTCGTATAAAAATGATTTGTCGTGCGTTGTAGGCGGCAATCGGATTCGGTCAAGAAAATAACCACAAATAAGTTGTTCAATTTCAATCTCGTGGTTTTATATTTATTTTACTTGAGCAAGTCCCAAGGTCAAACACAAGGAGGCAAAGGAACAACCTAGAATTATGTCTATCAAAATTTATGCGCGATTTTTGAAGCGGTCTTTTTTTGTAATTTTTAATGCAAAAAAGGATGCAAAATGCAATTTTGGCCTATTTCAGGGACTAAAATGTAAAAGTCGATCAAACGATTCCTGAAAAATATAAAACTTAGATGCAAAATATGATGAAATGAATGCACTGTATTTTTTTGGAATTTTTGAATGCAATATGATTTTTTTTATAAATTTTTAAACGCAAACAGAATGAATTTCAATATTTAATTATAATAAATATTAAATCTATTTATTTTCAAGGAACAAAATTATCTAAGATCTACACTAGGTGATTGATCTCAGAAAAATCCTAAACCTCGAAAATGTGAGATTTAATACCTATTAAAAATCAAACACTGAAATATGCAAAATGATTTTTACAGGGAAAACTATGCATGCAAATGCAAATCTTTTTGGGCAAAATGTCCAGCACACTTAACTCTACAATGTTTGCTTTTTCGGAAATTTTTAGAGCAACGGTTAATCGAATATAATTTTCAGAGCACAAACTGGGCAAAATAAGCAATTTTCCACAAAGCTATGAATTATTAATTAACCAATGATCACAAAAATGTCTAGTATATGCCAAAATGTAGAGAATTAATTGACAAACAAAGTACTATTTTTGGATAAACAAAATGATGTAAATAAGAGTCAAAAAATATAGGGGAACACAAGGGTATAACTGCAAAATAATATAAATAAAATGTACAGAGGGGCCTATGTGTAATTAGCAAAAATCAGGGGGCGAATTCTGCAAAATGTCCAAAGGGGCACATTCCTCTGGAGGTGGACTGATGTGCGAATGAAGGGACCTTCGGGGGTTCTTTAGCAAAACTTCCACAAAGTGACGTGCGGGGCACGTGACTTCTGGAATGGACCTTTTGTGCAATTCAGAGGTGCTCCAGGGACCTTGGTTAAAGAAGTCCCCTCTCCTCACGTGCTCCTCACGTGAGGGGAGGATCTCGGGTGGATGCCGACGTGCGGTAAATCGGAGGAGAGCGGTGGAGGGCCGGTGGAAGCCACTGGCAGTTGGCAATTGTGGGAGGGCTTCCCGGTGGAGCGATTGGAGCTGGAAGCTCCTGGCGTTGAAGACGAGGTTGGAGAAGGTGATGGCGGAGATGGTGAAGCTCGAAGCTTCTGGAGACGTTGAACGATAAAGGCAAAATCGGAGTAGAGTCGTGGCGGAGAAGAATCATTGGTTGTTGTGATAGGGGCGAAGTCGTTGTTGGGAGGTCGATGGTTGGCGTTGGCGAAGATGGCGGCGAAGGTGGAATCTCTGGAGCTTGCGGTGGAGTCGATTGAAGATGATGCGTTGTTGCTTGACGTCGAGGCGGAGATGGCGGAGGTGGAGTGTGTCGATACGAGGGAGATGATGATGATAGAGAGAGATCGAGAGAGAGAGGTCGAAGATGAAAGATGGAGAGAATCGGAGGAGGGTACCAGGAGGAAGGGGGCTCGACGACCATGTATGGCCGGAGCTGGAGCAGCTGCGTAGCGCAAGGGCTGCGACGAGGTCGAGGGGACCATAGATCATGCCAAGGTGTTGGCCGTCACGACTGAACTGATAAACGACGGATGGTCTCTGGTCGGGGCATATAGGTTTAAATAGGGCAAGGATTCGCTGGCGATGGAAGGGGAGTTATCAAGGATTTGGAGATTCGACGGGTGTTTGATTGGGATGCAGAACGGAGAGGGATTCAAGGCGAGGCGATGATCGATTGGCGATGGTAAAAATCGCGAGGCGGCAGCAAAATTATCGGAGAAGGCGGAGCTGAAGAATTGGGAAAGGTGTCCAGAAGGAAGATGAGGTCGGGGTCGTCCGATGGACCGAGATCAGACGGGCCCAGATGAGGATACATGGTAAGCTGGGGGGACTGAATGAGGAAGCACGTGCATGGCACGTGCCTGGGAGGCACGTGATTTGCACGTGCGTCTTTATATTTTTTTTAATAAAAGCGAATATATATAAATATGTGAAAAATGACTGACATGTGGCGGCTCCAGGAGCGGCCACGTGTCAGCACCACAAAAATCCGCAAATAAATACTTTGAAAAATCCATAATAAACAGCAAATGGTCTCGGATCGAAAAAGTTTCTTCACAAAAATTACTCGTCTCAATGAGATCTACAATTTTCATGAAAACGCCAAAACCAAAATCGATCAATTGCAAAAAGTGATATTTTTGTGGTATCCCATGTACCTAGAATACCTTGATTTTTGGGTTTTATAATTTTTATGTCATTTTTAAAACAGATAAAAATCTGGAGAAATATGGTAAAATCAGAGATAAATATTTACATATTAATATAATTTTTTGTATTTTATTAATTGATAAAATATGTACATAAAATATTAGGTTAAAAACCGCTAAAAATACAAAATGTACAAAAGAGGCCCAAAAACCCAACTTTCACATATGAGCTCCGAATCACTTGAACTTGATCTTGTTTTGAAGGTAATTGAATGTACATTAGTTCAAAAAGTGAGTAGGATTAAAACGGACACTGGATGGGGACAATATGGGGTTTTTAGTATGAAAATCCTGAAACTAGGGTTTGGGTTTTTGGTCCACTTATTTGGGTTAGTTATTTTTTTTGTATTTTTCATTTATTCTTGTTAGTAATATGTACAAAGTGGAAGTGGTTTTGGGTCATTCGGAGTTAGCATGAATGAGTTAAAAATCGGAGAAGTTAGGCTATTTACAGGTCAATTTTGGCTTGGATTTTTGGCTTCTTATTTTGTGCAGAAATTAGTGCTAAAATGCAATTCTTATGAAAACATGCATGAATGCTAATTATGCAGAAAAGATGCAGATATACCGTTGATTTTGAGGGATTTGAGCTTAATAAATGAGATTTAGAGTGATGAATCCGAGATTCATCATCCCCCTATACTTAAACCATGCTCGTCCCTGAGCATCGAAAATAAATGCCACGAAGTGAAATGAGATTGGGTTCCATACCAAGACCATGAGCTGAAGGTGAAAGTAAAACTAGACTCGACCTTTGGATATTAGTGTGGTGGAACTTGTGTGAGACTTAGAATTTTAAAATCGACGGCCTTCAAGTTCTACACATCTTTGTTATAGTTTCGGCTCAGAAGTCATCTTAGATCAATCCTCTTCCCAAAGCATACCCTATGAACATTAAACAATCGACTCATGTGTGTGAAAGGTTTTAGCTCTTCTCACCCAGAATGCCGGACTACCGCACAAACCTCTTCTCCAATAACTTGTCCTCGGGGAGTCAGGTATTTCCTTCTAAGGTCTGTCGCGATGTGTTCACAATTGAATTGGGGAGAAGTTAGAAGAAGGAGAAAAGAACTAGAGGGTGGCTAGTGTAGTCCCCTCTCCTTGTGAAGCTGGTCAGTGTAGCCGAGTCTCCACCAAGATCTGCAGTTTTCTTGGAGCATGGACCTTTTTGGTCAGATATGTATTTGCTAGAATGCTCTTTGTATTTGGAATTTTTGGTGGTTCTGCTCGGATCTTGTTGTGCCCCTACGGATATAGAATCTTTTTGTTTCCGTACATTTTTTGGGGTCTTAGAAAAAGTTGTGCCCAGCCGTCCATCCCTTTTCCGAAGCTTTATTTCAACTCGTACTCCTGTCTTTAGATTTCCACGCTTCCAGAAAAGAAACTCATACAGTCTTCCAACATCCTGTCTGAGTTGAGCTAAGTGCATAGTGAGAGAGTACAAATTAATTCCTTATTCCAGAGTTGTACCCAGAATGAAGAGATCAGGTTAGACACTAAGAGTCAAACTCTGCACATTGTCATGTGGAACTCAAAGAATTAAGTCAACGACCTGAAGTTTCTAAAATCCTATTTCTAGGTGAAGTTCCTCTGAAAATTATGTGGATTAAGGTAAAGTCTAGACCACTCTCGGATTCTGCTCATAACTCGGTTCAGAACCCAAAGACTTTTCACATATGCCAATGCATGAAAATGCTGGATGATGTGTGTGAGATGTAGACACAAAATGTTTTTTATGCAAGGGATTTTTGATTTTTTTATGCAAAAATGAATAAGAAGCCATTTTTTTCAAAAATTTTGGGCATAGTCAATGTTAGTAGCAAACTCTTTTTCTTTTCCTTGTTTTGTATTTTATTTATTTTTATGTATTTTTATTATTAGTTTTTTTATTATTTTTTATTTTTATTATTTTTTATTTTTATTAGTATTTTATTAGTTACCTACCCCGTAAATACATATAGACTTACACGAAAGTACGAGGTATGGATAAAATATATACACAGTATATATACAGACCCCCCTATACTTAGCGAGTGATGTGTCCTCAGAGCACAAGAAGCATAATGAAGACATAGCTCGGGCTAAGCGTAAAAGAGTGAAAAATTGATATACAATGGTCCGCCCCCTATTCTTAGACTGTGAACAGTCTAAGTATAGAAGAAGAGCGTACAAGAGGCGGTCAGGATATGTAAATGAGGAGAGTATATACAGATGGACATCGCTCCCCCTATACTTAGGCTGACCAGTATAGGAGAAGGGTGGAAATGGAGTGATCGAGAGATAGGAGAAGAATGGTATGTACAGATGGCATTCGTCCCCCCTATACTTAGGCCTTGGCCTAAGTAGAGGAAGAAGCTATACAAGGCGATCGATGTGTTCGGGAGGGAAGGTGGGATTGATCTAATGAATCTTCAATGTCCTCACTCTGCGTGAAGTAGATGACCTCAACTTGAACTGTCTACTCTTTGGGTGATTCTATATATGGCTTCAGCAATTGTCAATTCACTGAGAAAGGTTGTGCATCATCTTTGAGTTCGGCAATATCCACACTTCCATTGGTATGCACATCGATGACAATGTAGGGACCCGTCCATTTTGATTTAAGTTTCCCATGAAAAATCTTTAACCTAGAATTCAACAACCACACTTTCTGCCCAGGGACAAAGGTTTTATCTCGAATGTGTCTATCATGCCATCTCTTGACCTTGTCCTTATAGATCACACTGTTGTCATATGCCCAATTTCAGATTTCAATTAGTTCATTCAGATTTAAATCTCGGCATAATTTCTCAAGGTGACAACTCCAATTCAACTTTTTGATCGCCCATTCTGATTTGTGAATCAATTCTGCAGGTAAATGGCATGGCTTGCCATAGATCATCCTAAAAGGTGAAGTACCGAGTGGAGTCTTATAGGCTGTCCTATAGGCCCACAGAACCTGGTCCAATAGTTTTGACCAGTTCTTTCTATCTGGACGAACCAACTTTTGAAGAATACCCTTCACCTCTCTATTAGAAACCTCTGCCATGCCATTAGATTGTGGATGATATGGGTTGGCTATTCTATGCTCAATTTTATACTCCTTAGCCAAAGATCTTATTTCCTTATTCACGAAGTGGCTTCCTCCATCAGAAATCGAAACTTTTGGTATCCCGAACCTTGCAATGATATTATCCTTGATAAACTTACAGACGGTTTTGCTATTTGCGGTTGAGGCTGGAATAGCCTCTACCCATCTTGATAAATAATCCACTGCTAACAAGATGTACTCAAATCCATTGCTATTGGTAAAGGGACCCATAAAATTAATCCCCCATGCATCGAAAACATCACAGAAAATCATTGGTTGCATGGGCATTTCATCTCTATAACCAACAGTCCCTCCCATCCTTTGGCAAATCGGGCACAATTGTACAAATTCATTAGCATCTCGAAATAAGGTCTGCTAGTAAAATCCACATTGGAGTAACTTGTGCGTGGTTCTCTTTCTCGAATGGTGTCCGCCAGCCTCGAGAGAATGACAATGTGTGAGGACACTCTGGTATTCCTCCCGAGGAATACATCTTCGCCAGACACAATCCGCTCCTTCATAGAAAAGGAAAGGATTGTCCCAATGGTATTTTCTCGAATTAGACTTCAGTCGATCAATAATTCTCTTGGTCCAACCACAAGGAACCTTCTTGGAGACAAGATAGTTCATGATCTTGGAAAACCATGGGATTGAATCAATAACACAAATTGATTCGTCTGGAAAAGTCTCCTTAATCGGTCTAGTGACAGGATAATCGTTTTGCTCAATTCGGGAAAGGTGATCAGCAACAACATTCTTTATTCCAGGCTTATCCTTGATCTCCAAATTAAATTCTTGGATTAACAAGATCCACCTCAAAAGTCGTGCTTTGGCATCTTTCTTATCCATGAGGTATCTAATTGCCGCATGATCAGTGAAAATTGTCACCTTGGAGCCCAATATGTATGATCTGAATTTTTCAAGGGCCCAAACAACCGCGAGCATTTCCTTTTCAGTCATTGTATAATTTCTCTGTGTAAGATCTAATACTTTGCTCGCGTAGTGAATCGCATAAGGAATTCCATTTCATCTTTGTCCAAGCACAGCTCCGACAGCAAAATCCGATGCATCAGTCATGATCTCAAAGGGAAGAGACCAGTCAGGAGCTTGTAATGTCGACGATTCACATATTTTCTTTTTCAGGAGCTCGAAGGCCTCAAGACACTTGTGATTTACAATAAACTCGGTGTCTTCTCCTAAGAGCTTAGTCAGTGGACAGACGATCTTTGAAAAATCAGGGACAAACCTTCGATAAAATCCAACATGCCCTAGAAAAGACCTCACTGACTTGACGTTGGTTGGTGGCTCAAGTTTCTTGATCACATCCACCTTGGCATGATCGACCTCCATTCCCTTTTTGGAGAAGACATGCCCCAACACGATACCCTCAGTCACCATAAAGTGACTCTTCTCCCAGGAGATTACCAAATTAACCTCCCTGCATCTCTTGAGGACTCAGTCCAAGTGTGCTAAATATGTATCAAATGAATCACCATGGACCGAGAAGTCATCCATGAAGACTTCTAGGAAATCACCAACCATTTCGGCAAATACGGCAATCATGCACCTCTGAAATGTGCCTGGGGCATTACAAAGCCCGAATGGCATGCGCTTGAATGCATAGGCACCAAAGGGACATGTAAATGTGGTCTTTTCCGGATCCTCGGGAGTGATAGCTACTTGATTGTAGACAGAGTACCCATCAAGAAAACAGAAGAATGCTTTCCCTGCAAGTCTCTCCAAGATTTGATCAATAAATAGCAGTGGAAAGTATCATTCTTGGTCGCAGCATTTAGACGCTTGTAATCGACACAGACGCACCACGACGTGGGCACTCGGGTCACGATCTCTACCCCTCCTCGTTGGTGACCATCTGGATTCCTGACTTCTTCGGGACGACATGAAGGGGGACCACCCACTTGGAGTCAGAAATGGGGTATATAAAACTTGATTTGCACCATTTTTCTATTATTTCTTAACTACTTCCTGAAGATTGGGGTTTAATCTTCTCTGAAATTCACGGGAAGGTATTGCGTTATCCTCAACATAAATTTTGTGCGGGCATAGAGTGGGGTTGATTCCTACGAGATCCGACATAGTCCAACCTATGGCTTTTCGATTTTGCTCAAGGACTTCGAGTAGTATAGATTCTTGGTCCATGGTTACTGATGAGATAATGATCACAGGGAATTTTTCTTTGGATCAATTAAGAAATGCATACTTCAGTGTGGGAGGGAGAGGTTTCAGCTCTGGCAAATCTAAATCATCAATCAAGTCTGGCTGAATGTCTTTTAAATCTGGCTCTGTGCTGGTTGGCGGTGAATCATTCTGTGATTTGTTAGCCACTAATCCTGAAGGAAGGTGAGTCGGATCGCTAAAGTAGTACGGTAATTCGGCCAAAGCCATGTCCGACTCGTCATCGATATTTCTTGATTTTCTTGAAGAAGATGGGACTGAAAAATCTGAAAGGATTTCCGTGTCATCAAGGTTATGAGTATCTGGGTGTCTAGATATGTCTGGAAACATCTTGCAAACTACATGGTGCACTGTTTCTTCTTCTGCTTTGGTGTTATCAATCTGAAGGTCTGGCAGTTGGTCCCACGACCCAGTAGTGTTGATGAGATTACATTCAGATGTTTCGGCATATTCGGTGGTGGATTCGGAATTTAGTCTTTACCATTTTGCTTGTTTCATCTCCAGATCCACTTCTCCATCTGGGGAGTGGAATTTCATCATTCCGGTGCCGTAATCGAATACAGCTTTGGCGATTCTTAATAATGGTCTTCTAAGAATGATTTGTGATTCCTTCCAATGGTTCGGGGTCTCCATATTAAGGACAGTGAAGTCCACTTTGTATTTCGTATCCTCAACCATGATGATAACATTTTTTACTTCTCCCTTAGGTCTTTTAGTGGATTTATCAGCAAATTGGAGTAAAGACAATGATTTCTGGAGAGGACCTAACTCCAATCTGTAATATAAGGCTAAGGGTAGAAGATTGATGGAAGAACCATTGTCGAGAAGTGTGTGTGCGAATGCAACGCCGCCAATGCGACTCTCCACATAATGAGCACCCAGATCCCTTTTCTTTCTTGCTAAATGCTGATTTTTGACACATTTTGTAGTGGCAACTATCAGAATATGAGTCTCCACAAATTGACTTATTTTCTTTGTACGAGTCCTGATGGGAGTGCATTTCATTTTCAAGTACTTCTGAAATGTTGGATTACTGGCCACATACTTGATCAAAGGGTACTTTAACTGTGATATTTTGCTGGCAGAACTTATCCATCACTGGGTCATTTTGATATTTTTCTTTTGTTTTCCTTTCTTAAGAGCATGGGGGAAGGAATGGAAGCATTTGAGATAGGATAAAGAGAGCCAGAATCATAAATAAGAGCATCTTTATTAGATTTGGAGTCCTTATTACAATCATAAGTATTCTGATAATAATCATGTTGCTGAAATGGTGACAAAGGTATTTTTGCAGCAACTAGAGGTTCAAGGTCCTCTGCAGACTCTATAGATGCTTTTCCTTTATATAATGCTAGGATCTTCAGGCGTCCTTCTTCTTCATCCTCAGAAGCATCCTCCGATTTATCTTCCAAGTCTTCATGGTCCGATTTCCTTGCTCGATCAGGTACGACCACGGTCCTTCCTCTCCTGAGTGACATGGCATTGATATTGTCAAACGAAAGGATCTCATGTTCAGATGTGGAAAAAATATGAATAGTATACCTGGCCATTGTGTTGAGATGATTGAGATTTGTTCAAGCTATTAGGGCTAGCTTGGACTTGGATGGGAATGGCTACGGTTGGGGTTGTCTGTTCATCCTTCCAACGGGATAAACGATTAACATCGACCTGTAGATCGTACAGCTCATTTCGGAAAGTTTCGAATTTGTCCAGCATATGTCTCTGGATATCTACCAGTTCTTCTTGAGGGTTTGAGGATTGAGATGTTTGCTTTGGAGCTTGATACTGCTGACGATATTGCTGAGGTTGGTTCTAGCGGTTGTGTGGCTGCTGCGACTTTGAGTGTTGGAATGCTGCATTGTTCTGAGTGTGCTGTGGAGCTGAGGGGAATGCAACATTATAGAAAGTGGGCGGACGTTGATATTGCTGACGGTCCCCCATATTACCCTGTCGGGTAGGGTCCTCTGTATACCAAATGTCGTTTACTTCGAATGTCAGAGGCAGGCCTTCTTCAACAGTTTCGGCTGGTGGAGGAGACTGTTGGGAAGGTAGGGCATAGGATTGGTCCTGAGCCCATGGTTGTTGTTGTCATGATCCCGATTGTTCTTGGACATATTGCACATGATAGATCGGGGTTGTGCAGTAGGTACCCCTATCTTGGCTACCTTCTCAGTGAGCTCCTCCATCTACTTTGGGAATTGGGAAATCCTCTTGTCGATGTCATTCATCCTCTTATGAATTTGATCCACAACCGTTAATTTATCGATAATGATGTTCATGTTTGGAATCAAATCCTCTGTTATCTCTGCGACAGTTTGCTTTCCTCCTTTGGCTTGAAAGGTGTTCAGTGAATCAGTGTAAGCTCTACTAGCGATTTTTGAACGGCTTGTCTCCGCCATCTGCTCCAGTATTTTCCAGACGGTCTCAGCTCCTCGGGATGTGTAATTGCCTCCACAGGCAGCGCTGACTAAACCCTAAGTCTCGTAGTTGAGACCAGAATAGTGTGATTGAACTAGGATGTTATTATCCAGGTCATGGCAGGGACATTTCTGCAGCATACCTTTGAATCTATCACATGCATCACAAAGTGGCTCATTAGGCAGCTGCGAGAAACTACTGATGCGGGTCCTCATTTGATTCGTCCGACTCAGAGGGTAAATTTTATTCAAAATAGGTTTTTGAACCTGTCATAAGTAGTCACAATCACTCCTAAATTTTTTCGCCCAGTAATCTGCCTTTCCTTTCAAGGCGAAAGATAGTGTAGTGAGACGAATGTAGTCTTGGCTGACTTGCGGGTGCCTCTGATTTGAACATATCAGCTCCAAGTCTCGCAAAAATTCATATGGTTATTCATTTGCATTACCATGGAATTGTGGTAATTGACTTAGGAAGTGTGTCTTCAGTTCATGGTGAACCTCTGGCTAAGGGGGCTGCAAGTAATTTCTAACTCTGTATTGTCTAGGATTGTATGCGGCTTCCATTGGCTCTTCTCCCCTAGCATTCACTTGTTCTAACTGCTCTCTCAGTAAAAGTTGTTGCTGCTCAGATGCAGCTAGTCTCGCAAGAATCATTTTCATTGGATCTTCATTGAGTTCATCTTCATGATTGTTCTTCTTGGGAGGCATCTTTTGTGAGTTCTTCTTTTCACCTTCAGATTGTGAAAAATCGGAGTCAATAGTTTTGAAAGAATCATAAGAGGAGGATTCACGGGAGAGGTGTCCCTGAACCCAAGGTAGTCCTGAGTTAGAGTGCCTCTGAACCTTTGAGAGTGGAAAGCTTGTGGCGGTAAGAGAAGGGTTCGCGGAGTCCGAACAAAAATTACTACAATCTTCCATTCTTGATTTCAAAAGATCAACAAGAGGTCTACGGTTCATGATCTAGACACAAGGGTGCGGTATTCGATGATTAATTAATATCTACACACAAATCAAACACAATTCAAAGTTTTGTTTCACCAACTCACTCAGTGAAGGTCGTAAGAGTTCGGCCAGCTATCTTGTCGATTTTAAATTGGTTAGAATTCAAATCTTGCAAACCGTTTAACGAGCTGTTAGGTGCTGAAATTTTCTTAAAGACTGTCCCGAGTTCGTATGACTAGTTGCATCTACTTTCAGTCAGTATAGGTGTAAGTATGGACCCTAAAACGGCTACCCGTGTTACTTAAGGACGGAGCCTTACGTAGTGTCCTTTGAACCACCTACTCTGCTAAGGAAGTCTGGAACGTTTACCGACTACCTGTATTCCTCATTGAGAAGTAGCTAACCGTTTTTAAAATCAGTAGTCTATATGAAAATCTTGGCTTGGCTCTATCCTAGTGTGCGTCTCTCTTCTCGCTGCAAGATAAAAACAAACAATGTCGGAGTTGCTTTCCCGCAATAATTCTTGATTTTATGGGTTCTTAATATCGACTATATTTAGCAGTCCCAATTTTAATTAGGCGATCACTAAAGAATTTAAATGAGCACAAATATACGTCTACCATCCAGTTCCAATTTCCTTTAGAGTTATGTGATAAAACAAGATGGAGAAGTTTGGGAAAAGCCGATGCACACGAAAACTATGAAGTATGCTCAGTTAGAAAACCTATAGTGAAGCCTCGTAATCTCCATCTGGGATGCTAGAAATAAATTGAAAGATTATTCTAAATGAATGCAAGCCGATGAAAAACCGCACCTAAGCAGAAAGTTCTATTAGCGGGGAATAATTGAGTTAAATTTTTGGCTAAATTGAACGATCTATATGAGCCTCAATTAATGTGAAGTGTGCCTTAATAATACAAGCACAATTAAAAATTAAAAATGCTCTGAGAGACATATGTGCAAGTCTATTCTAATCGCTACTCAAGTCGGGCCCCACCCTTATCGAAGAGTGAAACAGGCCACGACACACCATAGAATAAAGTTAGAGGTCTTGTTACACACACGAGAGTCCAAACGGACACCGTTGTAAATAAGCAATTAATTGCAGAAATTTAAAAATTGCAAAATTAAAAACCTAGACTCTACGCTCTCTCACGACTCGACTCGATCTTAAATTAATTGCGGATTTTTAGGAGGTCTGTGAAGATGCTTCGATTTCTTGAAAAACCGCTCCACATACGTCGTATACCTCGTAAGAAAAATAAGAGAGATAATGTAAGAGAGTGACTCAAAAATATATGAAAAATAAATGCTGAAAATAAATTGCAGGAAAAAAATAGAATTTACAATGAGAAATCCGGGGGTCAGACTACCCGAATGCAGAAAATCGAATAAAAATTTTTAGACACAAAACTAAGATGTTTGCCTCCCCAGCAACGATGCCATCTGAAGAATCTGAAATTCGATGTGTTAATGATGTGCATTTATCGTTTGTATTAAAATGATTTGTCATGCGTTGTAGGCGGCAATCAGAATCAGTCAAGAAAATAACCACAAATAATTTATTCAATTTTCAATCTCGTGGTTTTATGTTTATTTTACATCGGTAAGTCCCAAGGTCGAACACAAGGAGGCAAAGGAACAACCTTGATTTATATCTATCAAAATTTATATGTGGTTTTTGAAGCGGTCTTTTTTGTAATTTTTAATGCACTAAAGGATGCATACAATTTTGGCCTATTTTAGGGACTAAAATGTAAAAGTCGATCAATCGATGTCCGAAAAATATGAAACTTGGTCATGATGATGAAATGAGTGCACTGTATTTTTTTGGAATTTTTGGATGCAATATGAATTTTTTTATGAATTTTTAAATGCAAACAGAATGAATTTCAATATTTTATTATAATAAATACTAAACCTAATTATTTTCAAGGACCAAAGTTATCTAAGATCTATCACTAGGTTACTGATCTAAGAAAAATCCTAAACCTCAAAAATGAGAGATTTAATACCTATTAAAAATAAAAAAACTAAAAATAAGAAACATGATTTTTACAGGGAAAACTATGTATGCAAATGCAAAACTTTTTGGGCATAATGTCCAGCACACTTAACTCTACAGTGTATGATTTTTCGGAAATTTTTAGAGCAATGGTTAATCGAATATAATTCTCAGAGCACAAACTAGGAAAAATAAGAAATTTTTCACAAAATAATTAATTTTTAATTAACCAATGATCACAAAAATGTCCACAATATGCCAAAATGTAGAGAATTAATTGACAAACAAAATGCTATTTTTGGATAAATAAAATGTTGTAAAGAAGAGTCAGAAAATATAGTGGAACACAAGGGTATAACTGCAAAATAATATAAATAAAATGTATAGGGGGCCTGTATGTAATTACCAAAAATTAGGGGGTGAATTCAGCAAAATTTCCAGAGGGGCACGTTCCCTCTGGAGGTGGACTGATGTGCGAATGGACCTTCGGGGGTTCTTTAGCAAAACTTCCAGAAAGTCACGTGCGGGGCACGTGACTTCTGGAATGGACCTTTTGTGCAGATCAGAGGTGCTCCAAGGACCTTGGTGAAAGACGTCCCCTCTCCTCACGTGAGGGGAGGGTCTCGGGTGGATCCCGGCATACGGTGAATCGGAGGAGAGCGGTGGAGGGCTGGTGGAAGCCCCTGGCGGTTGGCGGTCGTGGGAGAGCTTCCTAGTGGAGGGATTGGAGCTGGAAGCTCCTGGTGTTGAAGTCGAGGTCGGAGAAGGCGACGACGGAGTTGGTGAAGCTCGAAGCTTCTGGAGGTGTTGAACGGTGAAGGAAAAGTCGGAGGAGAGTCATGGAGGAGAAGAATCGTTGGTTGTCGTGATCGGGGCGAAGTCGTTGTTGGGAGGTCGATGGTTGGCATTGGCGAAGATGGCGGCGAAGGTGGAATCTCTGGAGCTTGTGTCGGAGTCGATTGAAGATGACGCGTTGTTGCTTGACGTCGAGGCGGAGATGGCGGAGGTGGAGGGTGTCGATACGAGGGAGATGATGATGATAGAGAGAGATCGAGAGAGAGGTCGGAGATGAAAGATGGAGAGAAACGGATGAGGGTACCAGCAGGAAGGGGACTCGACAGCGATGTACGACTGGAGCTGGAGCAGCTGCGGAGCGCAAGGGCTACGATGAGGTCTAGGGGACCTCGGATCCCACCAAGGTGTTGGCTGTCACGACCTGAACTGATAAACGGAGGATGGTCTCTGGTCGGGGCGACGCATAGGTTTAAATAGGGCAAGGAGTCACCGGTGATGGAAGGGGAATTATCTGGGATTTGGAGATTCGACGGGTGTTTGATTGGGATGCGGATCGGAGAGGGATTCGAGGCAAGGAGGTGATCGATTGGCGGCGGTGAAAATCATGGGGCAACGGCAAAATTATCAGAGAATGCTGAGCTGACGAATTGGGAAAGCTGGCAAGAGGAAGATGAGGCAGGGGTCGTCCGATCGGCCGAGATCAGACGACCCAGATGAGGATATGTGGCAAGCAGGGGGGACTGAATGAGGAAGCACATGCATGGCACGTGCCTGGGAGGCACGTGCTTTGCACGTACGTCTTTATATTTTTTTTAATAAAAATGAATATATATAAATATGCGAAAAATGGCTGACACGTGGCAGCTCCAAGAGCTGCCACGTGTCAGCACCACAAAAATCCGCAAATAAATACTTTAAAAATACATAATAAATAGCAAATTGTCTCGGATCGAAATGTTTCTTCACGAAAATTGCTCGTCTGGATGAGATCTACAACTTTTATAAAGACATCAAAACCAAAATTGGTCAACTGCAAAAAGTAATATTTTTGTGGTATCCCATGTACATAGAATACCTTGATTTTTGGGTTTTATAATTTTTATGTCATTTTTAAACCAGATTAAAATCCAGAAAAATATGGTAAAATCAGAGATAAATATTTACATATTAATCTATTTTTTTGGATATTTATTAATTGATAAAATATGTACATAAAATATCAGGTTAAAAACCGTTAAAAATACAAAATGTACAAAAGAGGCCCAAAAACCCCACTTCACATATGAGCTCTGAATCACCTGAACTTGGTCTTGTTTTGAAGGTAATTGAATGTACATTAGTTCGAAAAGTAAACAGGATTAAAATGGACTCTGGATGGGGAAGATATGGGGTTTTTAGTACGGAAATCCTGAAACTAGGGTTTGGGTTTTTGGTCCACTTATTTGGGTTAGTTATTTTTTTTTTTGCATTTTTCATTTATTCTTGTTAGTGGTATGTACACAGTGGAAGTGGTTTTGGGGTCATTGAGAGTTAGCATGAATGAGTTCAAAATTGGGGAAGTTAGGCTTTTTACATGTCATTTTTGGCTTGGATTTTTTGTTTCTTATTTTGTGCAGAAATTAGTGCTAAAATGCAATTCTTATGAAAACATGCATGAATGCTAATTATGCAGAATAGATGCATATACTGTTGATTTTGAGGGATTTGAGCTTAATAAATGAGTATTAGAGTGATGAATCCGAGATTCATCAATTACATCTTGGTCTATGGAGATGGTGATCTCTAAGTCTTGGGATACACAGATTCAGACTTCCATGACGATATTGATGATCGAAATTCGACATCAGAGTTTGTATTCCTATTGAACGCTGGTGTTGTGAGCTGGACAAGAAAGAATCAATGCATTACAACTTATATAACAACAGAAACCGAATACATTGCCACATCAGATGCTCCAAAGGAGGTGGTGTGGTTTCACAAGTTCATCCTAGAACTTGGTGTAGTTTCCTCTGATACTCTCATTTTGTGATAACATGGGATCCATTGCCCAAGCGAAGGAACCCAGATAGCAGTAAAAGAGCAAGCACGTGAAAGGAAATACCACATCATTTGGGAGATTCAAAAGCATGGTGATATCGTCGTCACTAAAGTGGCCTCTACTACTAACGTTGTTGATCCTCTTACCAAACGTCTGACAAAGAAGGTTTCTGTAAAGCCTGGAACTTGGCATCTCTTAGATCTTATATAATAAGATCCGGCTCGTCAAGAGGAAACCGAGGAATTTGTTTCGTATTAATCGGACTTCATTTCAATTTGTTATGATTTTCAGAAGAAAGAGAAGTAAGGAGGTTTAAAATATCATTAGCCCGTAATGACTGTCATTAAGAATAATTAAACATGATTAAAGAAACTAATGACAGATTGAAAATCACTAGCGTTAATAAGCGTCATTAGAGAATATAGAATCCTCTGGAATATTCTAACTTAAACACTAAGTTTCGGATAAGTTTTGGCCAAAAGCATGGGCCAAAACCATAGGACGCTAACCGCGGTTAAGGTCTAAACCATGGTTTTCTAACCATGTTTAGCGGTTTTCTAGAGCGTATAAATACCCCCTACCCATTCATTCTCTATGATTTCCACTACCACCACCACCCTAAGGTCTAGGGTTGAGAGGTCGGGAGGAGGAGTAGGAGGTGAGGAAGGAGCGCTAGAGAAGTGTTGCCGGGAGAACGAGGAGGAGGAAGGTACGATCCTCTCTTAGTTTGCATCGTAAGTTAGGTTTTCGATTCATGTTCATTTTCCTTGCTGTTTTCCTTTCGGTGATTTTATAAGGGGAAACTCTATCAAAATTTTCCTAGAAATATGTCCTGATATAAGGGGAAACTTTGCCGAAAGTTTCCTAGAAATATCATCCCGTATAAGGGGAAGCTTTGTCGAAATTTCAAGAGGAAGTCTATTCTTC
Organism: Ottelia alismoides; assembly: GCA_037367405.1. Classification (NCBI taxonomy): domain Eukaryota; kingdom Viridiplantae; phylum Streptophyta; class Magnoliopsida; order Alismatales; family Hydrocharitaceae; genus Ottelia; species Ottelia alismoides. Next base: position 236,585 of record JAZKJV010010928.1, on the reverse strand, counting down.
ACATTCTTCACATTATTCGTGTTCTTAGCACGTTCTTAGTGTTTAGATACAAAAATGAAATTCGATCGTTTCAATAGCCTTAAATCATCCATTCTGAAAACGAAACACGATAAAGCACTGCATATGCGAGAGAGAGCTCGATTAGGTAGCGAAATCCTTCCCTTTGTTGCTAGGTTTTCATACGAGATTATTGAAATTCCTAATTTTATGTTCTTCGCTATAAATAATCCTAATTTGTCTATTTTGAGAAAGTATGAAAAGTTGTTTTGTGATTCCCACTAAAATAAGGTTGAAGCATCGAATGGATGCAGTGGTTTGGAAAGTTAGAGTTTGGAAGTTAAACAGAGCATAAATAGAGTATATAAATATATAAATTAATATATGTGTAAGTCTATCCTCATTATTATGTTTACGTAAATATAAAGCTTAACAGAGGAGTTACATCATGGGAATTGATGTGTTTTGAGGAAGATCCTGAAAAAGGATTGTCTTACTTTAAGAATGGTTGGGAGTAGAACTACAGGCTGGACATGCAACCTATAGGTTTGTCGGAAGGAACCCGTATTGGTTTTGCCCTACCTAGGTGGTACATAGTTGTCCTGTTATGATAAGAGCGCATGAAATGAATGTTTTACAATGCGTGGTACCGGGAGCCAATATATTCGGGTTGAACGACGGAAGATGTGGTCGTGTCATGTGGAGGCACGGGTGGTTCAATAGCGGTTGGGTCACAATAACATGTATTTAAAGTCATTAGATTATGTAATTAAAGGTTAGCCTGAGGTTTTAAGCAACTGGGTCCTCGAGGATGGTGTGCTTCTTTGTTTTCCAGCCTGAGGGTTTGAGACCCTGATTAATAAAAGAAAAGGAAAATTGTCAGGGTAGTATTGGAGGATTGGTTGAGGCGATGTGTGACAGCATAAGCTCACCAAATCAACGCAATCTCCAGTCCTGAAGTATCCACAGCTTCGGAGTCGAAGAATGGTAGAGTTCCCCTGGACTAATCCCTGATGTGGAATAGAAGGAATATGACTTATACTAATGAGAATAAATGTAACTTTTTATGCCAACAACTTTTTGAAAAATTATAAAATTATTTACTTTTCTCTTCTTCGTTATTTAGAACTCGCTAATTATAATCCTATGATTTATGGAAAACCCAACATGTGTTGGTGAGCCATTGCTAGTACTTTAATAACCATCCAGCTAACATAGTCATCCAATCAGTCACAGTAGCTTTTCCCTGTAAGGTAGTTAGTAATATTTTTGTATATTTTGCTTTCAAGATGATGTACATGTAAATGGTTATAGTGGGACAATGTATCATGTGAACTTTATTTTGTGAATAGAAAAGTGTTGAATATTTTTATTTGCAGTCTGTTCTGAATGATAGTTGTGATTGCTGAACAAATTGTTGCTGAGTAACTATATCCGAATATGGGAGGATCTGACAGACCATAATCAGGGTCGTGACAGTTTGTTATCAGAGCCTGGTTACTCCAGTAATTTACTCAGTAATTGATGACTATGAGCAGTATTCAAAAAGTAAGGATGTCTTAAGATCCTTTGATCTTAATAAGTGATTACAGCATCATTCACAAGTCATTGTCCCTTATGTACATCATACTAAAATGGATAGGACATAACCTTTGACCTTAACTCATCCCAGAATCATGGTAGACCAAGACGTTTCTAGGTAACTAGCAGCTAAGATGACAATGATGGAAGAAATGGGGCAAAAGTAGCAAGCATTGGAGGAGAGACTCAATGCACAAGCTGAGAGACCCGAGTCATCAAAACCTTTGGATTCTAGAGTTGAGGGTTCTATCCATTTTTTCTGAGGAATAATCGAGTTATCATCCTTCCATTGAGTCTGCTCCAACCCCATATGAGGGAGCAATGGAGAAGGTCATTCTTATACATAAAAAATAACTTGATAATTACTGAAAAAGAAAGATTCCTTGATTCAAAGGTGTAGAGACACCTGCCGAGGATGAATTATGGCTCGATGACGTTAGTAGGATGTTGAAGATAATCCATGCACCAGTTGAAACCCGGGTGCACTTTGCTTATTACTCCCTAGTAGATTATGCATGACGATGGTGGAGAGAAATTTCCAAGAAATTAGTAGATCATGTTCCATGAGATATCTTTGAAAAGAGGTTCCAATCTCACTTATGTACCTCCCATTGGGAAGAATCAAAGAGGAGAGAGTTGGCTTCTTTGAACTAGGATTCTAAGACCATACAAGATTATCATATCCACTTTACCTAGCTACTACGTTACTCTCCATCTCTAGAAGCTTCACCACAAGAGTGTCTTACCAAATTTGTTAGCAGACTTCAAGGAGATCTGAGAGAAAAGCTTGCGGGTTTTAGAGCTACAACCATAGATGAAGCAATGGACATCTCCTCTCATATTGAGATGGAGAGGGATGAAAACCGCCAAAGAAGTTTCTACTTTAATGGTGGACCACCCAAACACAATGTACATTATAATCGTAGAGATCGTCGCTATCATCCATCTGGTTCCAGTATAAGCTCACCACAGACCTTGGGTAAAGAATTATCAGGAATAAGGGGTTTCTCTAGACCTCCATTATACCCTCATAACTCAACACTAGGAACTAGTACCTCTGTAGTTGGGTTGTCAGCTCAGACAGGAATACGTGCATGTTATCACTGTCATCAAGAAGGTCACATTAGGAAAGACTATCCACAGTTGAGAGGTTCAGGGTTTAAACCAACTCCAATTAACAGTATGACATCCACCCCGAGCAATGGAGCAATATACGGAGGAAGACAGGGTAGAGGCTGTGGCTCACAAGGAGAATCTCCTACACAGTAACCACCATAAAGTGTTGCGGGTTCTAATTTGCATATTCCTAAAGGACAACTCAATGCAATCACTGAAGATCAAACCTACAATTCAAGCACAATTGTACGAGGTACCGTTACTATTCATGGCTTTTCAGTACATGCCTTATTTGATTTAGGTGCTTCACATTCATTTATTCCTCGACATATAGTACCCACTTTGGGTAAGGTACCAATAGAAGTAAAATAATCCTATCTGATCAAGGGATTAGGAGGACAAGTATTTATAATCCGAGAAATCTTGGATGATTGTAGGACATCAATTACATGTTTCCCTATTACTGATTGAATTGGATGACTTTGATCTCACCCTAGGGATGGATTGGCTAGAAAGGCATAATGCATGCCTTGATTATTTCCAGAAGACAGTAACTTTTCACATTCCTAACTCGATAGAGTTCTAGTTTATTGGAAAGACATCCAGTGATGATGCCAAATACATATCTACTCTAAAGGCTCAACAACTGTAATAACAAGGGTGTCAAGGCTATTTAGCTTATGTATTCAATATATCAAGGTCAGATAGAATGATATAATATGTGCCTATAGTGTGCGAGTTTCCTGATATATTTCCAGAAGAATTACCTGGATTACCACCTGAGCAAGAGATTGAATTTGAAATCTCTCTTACACCTGATACTCAGCCCATCTCTATTCCTATATATATAATGGCACTAATGGAGTTACGTGAGTTAAAGGTATAGTTACAAGAACTGTTAGACAAAAGCTTCATTCGTCCTACTACTTCACCATGGGGTGCACCTGTTTTGTTTGTAAGGAAGAAGGATGGGTCGATGCGGTTGTGCATTGACTAGACAACTAAACTAGAGGACAATAAAGAATAAGTATCCTCTACCAAGAATAGATGATCTCTTTAACCAGTTACAGGGTTCGACTGTGTATTCCAAAATTGATTTAAGATCTGGATACCATCAGTTGAAAATTAAAAATACAGATATTCCCAAGACAGCTTTTCGAACTAGATACGTGCATTATGAATTTTCAGTTTTGCCTTTTGGATTGATAAACCCCCAGCGGCCTTCATGGATCTCATGAATCGAGTGTTCAGGGAGTTCCTAGACCACTTTGTAATAGTCTTCATTGATGATATGCTTATTCACTCCAAGGATAAGTAGCAACATGAACACCATCTCATGTAGGCACTCGAAACATTAAGGAAGAACAAACTGTATGCTAAATATAGTAAATGTGACTTCTGGTTGACTGAGGTATCCTTCTTATGTCATGTTATTTCAGAGGCAGGTATATCAGTTGATCCTACAAAGGTTAGTGTTGTGATAAGTTGGGAAAGCCCGAAGCCAGTCACAGAAATACGATCTTTTCTAGGTGTAGCTAGGTATTATAGAAGGTTTGTGAAAGACTTTTCACAAATAACATTGCCAATGACTAGGCTGACTCAGAAGGAAGTCCCACTCATATGGTCTGATGCATGTGAAATTAGTTTTCAGACACTAAAAGAATGCCTAACATCTGCACTTATCCTTACTCTACCCTATGGAACTGAAGGATTTATAGTGTACACTGATGCGTCTAAAGAAGGACTTGGGGCAGTTCTTATGCAACATGGTAAGGTAGTTGTGTATGCATCGCGACAACTCAAGACACATGAGAAGAACGACCCGACACATGACATGGAATTAGTTGTCGTAGTTTTCACTTTAAAGATATGGAGACACTACCTCTATGGTATTACTTTTGAAATCTTCACTGATCCTAAAAGTTTGAAATATATGTTTGATCAATAGGAGATCATATATGAGACAGAGACAGTGCCTAGAGCCGTTGAAGAACTATGATTGCACCATCTCCTACCACTCTGGTAAGGGGAACGTCATAGCATGTACTCTTAGTAGAAGAACTTATTCACATAGGTTTGTGAGTGCTATCCACTTCTGGGGTGTACTATCAACGTTAAGCGAATGGAAACCATTTGATAGTGCTGTTGATAATATAACTATTCCTCACGAATACAAACCAGAGATCTGAGATAGAATAAAGAAAGGACAAGAGGTTGATCCAGTCCTTAAAGTCTTGAGACAACAACTTGAGAAGAATGAGATAGATGGATTTCATATACAAGTCGGGATATTGTATAACCATCATAGAGTTTGTGGTCCAAATACACCCGAATTGAGGAAAGATATCTTACACGAAGCGTACTTCTCAAGATTATCTATTCATCCAGGAATTACGAAGATGTATAAGAATCTTCATTCGAACTTTTGGTGGCCACGAATGAAGAAGGATGTTGTTGAGTTCATGAATTCATGTTTTACCTTCTAGTAGGTAAAGGCTTCACACCAAAGCCACCAAGATTATTGCAACCCCTACCTATACCAGAATGGAAATGGGAAAGCATTTCCATGGACTTCGTTACCGGCTTACTTCAAATGATTGGTGGGAAAGATAGTATGTGGGTTATAATAAATCTTCTAACCAAGGTAGCACACTTCATTCCAATAAATTTATCTTTCACTCCAGACCAGCTTGTTGAGTTATATATTACACATGTGATCTGTCTCCATGGCATTCCAAAGGAAATAGTTTCATATCGAGATTCACGATTCACCTCACATTACTAGGAGAACTTCATGAAAGCTTTAGGTGCGCAACTATGATTGAGCACAACATATCATCCACAAACAGATGGTCAGTCAGAAAGTACGATTCAGACACTAGAGGATATGCTATGAGCGTGTGCCTTAGAATGGAAGGGATCATGGATTAAATATTTGCCTCTTGCAGAATTCACTTACAACAATTGTTACCATGCAAGTATTGGCATGGCACCATTTGAAGCACTATATGGACATAGGTGTACTATGTCTCTATGTTGGCAAGAAGTTGGGAATCTAGGATATAGAACCTTTATGATTCAGATAGACTCCAAGAGACACGGGAAGATGTAGAGCTTGCTCGAAAAAGACTATTGACTGCTCAAAGTCGCCAGAAAAGCTATAGTGATGCCAGGTGAAAAGATCTTGAGTTTGAAATAGGCGACTTTGTATTCCTCAAAGTATCGCCTATGAAGGGAGTTCAGAGGTTTGGCTTGCATGGAAAGTTGGCACCCAGGTTCATGGGTCCCTTTGAAATCGTTCAGCAGATTGGAAAAGTTAGATATATACTTGTGCTTCCTCCACATCTTTTAGTAATACATGATATTTTTCTTGTATCAAATATGAGAAAGTACATTAGGGATCCAGTGCATAAGATAAGTTATGATGATTTACATGTTGATCCAGACTTGACATACCAAGAAATACCTGTGGAAATACTAGATAGAGATATCAAGAAGTTAAGGAATAAAGAGGTGCCTCTAGTTAAAGTATTGTAACGGAACCAAGAGTTTGAAGAAGCCACATGGGAATCTGAGGCGGAAATGAGAGATAAATACCCCTATTTGTTTGAGTGATAACACTATGTGTTGTATATCTTCTTTAAAAATGAAATGATATTCATTCTCATTAAGATTATTATGGTTTCAATCATCTTTAAGGTTGTTATGGCATCATTATAAGTCTCGAGGACGAGACTTTCTTTAAGGTTGTTATAATTGTAAAGCCTGGAACATGGCATCTCTCAGATCCTATATAAGATCTGGCTCGTTAAGAGGAAACCAACGGAATTTATTTCGTGTTAATTGGACTTCATTTCAATTTGTTATGATTTTCGGAAGACCGAGAAGTGAGGTTTAAAATGTCAGTAACCCGTAATGATTGTCATTAAGACTAATTTAATATGATTAAAGAAACTAATGATGGATTGAAAACCACTAATGACCATTAGCGAACACTAATCAATAGTTAGCAAAAGATAAGCCTAAGCTGGAAAAGTAAATCATGATTAGTTAAAAATAATCACGATTAGCGTTAATAAAGCGTCATTAGCGAATCTAGAATCCTCTAGAATGTTCTAACTTAAGCTCTAAGTTTCGGATAAGTTTTGGCCAAAGTCATAGGCCAAAACCATGGGTTGCTAACCGTAGTTAAGGTTTAAACCATAGTTTTCTAACCATGGTTAGCAGTTTTCTGGAGCCTATAAATACTCCCCCCCCTGTCTACCCATTCATTCTCTATGATTTCCACTACCACCACCACCCCAAGGGCTAGGGTCGAGAGGACGGGAGGAGGAGTAGGAGGCGAGGAAGGAGCGCTAGCGAAGCACTGCCTGCAGAATGAGGAGGAGGAAGGTACGATCCTCTTTTAGTTTACTTCGAGAGTTAGGTTTTCTATTCATGTTCTCTTTCCTTACTGTTTTCCATTAGTTTATTTTATAAGGGGAAACTCTATCAGAATTTTCTTAGAAATATGTCCCGATATAAGGGGAAACTCTGCTGAAATTTCCTAGAAATATCACATCGTATAAGGGGAAGTTCTGACGAAATTTCAAGAGAAAGTATGTTCTTCACGTTTTTCGTGTTCTTCGTTCATTCTTCGCGTTCTTGTCACGTTCTTAGTGTTTTGATATGATGAAATTCGATCATTTCAGGAGCCTTAAATCATCCTTTTTGAAAACGAAACACGATAAAGCACTGCATATGCGAGAGAGTGCTCGATTAAGTAATGAAATCCTTCCTTTCGCTGCTAGTTTTTCATACAAGATTATTGAAATGCCTGATTTTATGTCCTTCGTTATAAAGAACCCTAATTTAACTATTTTTGAGAAAGTATGATAAGTTGCTTTGTGATTCCCATTAAATAAGGTTGAAGCATCGAATGGATGCAACAATTTGGAAAGTTAGTGTTTGGAAGTTAAAAGGATCATAAATTGAGTATATAAATATATGTATTAATATATGTGTAAATCTATATTAGTATTATGTTTATACAAATATAAAGCTTAACAGAGGAATTACATCATGGGAATTGATGTGTTCTGAGTTGATCCTGAAAAAGTTTTGTGTCTTACGTTAAGAATGACTTGGAGTAGAACTCAAGGCCGGGCATGCAACCTGTAGGTTTGTCGGAAGGAACCCGTATTGGTTTTGCCCTACCTAGGTGTAGATGGTTGCTCTGTTATGATAAGTGAGCACGAAATGAATGATTTGCAACATGTGGCACTGGGAGCCAATATATTCGTGTTGAACGATGGAAGATGTGGTCGTGCCATGTGGAGGTACGGGTGGTTCAATAGCGGCTGGGTCACAATAACATGTATTTAAAGCCGCTAGTTTATGTGATTAAAGTTAGCCTGAGGTTTTAAGCAACCGGGTCCTCAAGGACGATGTGCTTCTTTGTTTTACAGGATGAGGGTTTGAGACCCAAAATAATAAAAGAAAAGGAAAATTTTCAAGGTAGTATTGAAACATTGGTTGAGGCGATGTGCAGCAGCATAAACTTACCAGGTCAACGCAATCTCCATTACCAAAGTATCCACAGCTTCGGAGTCCAAGAATGGTGGAGTTCTCCTAGACTAATACATGATGTAGAATAGAAGGAATAGGACTTAAACTAATGAGAATAAATGTAACCTTTTGTGTTAACAACTTTTTGAAAAATTACACAATTGTTTACTTTTGTCTTCTTCGTTACATAACACTCGCTATATTTTATCCTATGATTTGTGGAAAACCCAAAAGATGTTGGAGTAATGAATCTCCATTTCATCACCTTTATTCTATCATTTTGGCCTAAAAACTCAGCTAATGCATGTATATAGCATCAAATTATGCATAACAACATTCATTATTGATTGTATTATTTGTATATAAAATAAAGTTTTCAATGCCAAAATTATAGAATAAAGAGAAGAAAAGAAAATGGAATAAAATATTGGAAATATTTTATGACCCTAACCCTGAGATCAAGTCAAGAATGGAGTTGGTTGACAAGGAATAAAGTAGGGGGAGGTAAGGGCCAGAAATACAACGAATACCTCATTTATTTATTCATTATTTATGCAATTTTGATACCTATTTATTCTCTATTATTTATTCATCAAATAAAGAAACTTTGTACACAAAATTTGTATATAATAATTAAATAAAAATACAAAATTGAATTTGTACAAAAATATTACACAATGTACCTTTTATACCCAAAATAAAAAGTCAAAAACCAAACTTCACAGACCCATATCTTTCAAATAAAAACTCAAAACATATCAAAATCACTCTAATTGTATATAAATTTTTGCAAGCTATTTAATGGTGGTGGTTTTATATTTTTTGGAGTTACTGTGTGAAAGTTAGGTTTTAGGCCCTCCTTATACATTCTACCTATTAAAATATTTATTTTATTCGTTATATAATATTTTTACAAATTTATATTTTTATAATTTTAAATAATATTTATAATATATGTACATATTAAAATTATAATAAAATTAAATGGAAAATATAAAATAAAATAAATCTATGTGAAAACATAGATGAAACACCTAAACTTGTATATAAAATAAAAGGGAAAAACATTTTTTTCATTCCTATATTCTTGTATTTTTTATCATATTGTAAATATCATAAAAATTCTATTAAAAATACAAAACCAAAATAAAAATCACTAAAATATATTAAAACAAAATCATGTATATAATACATAGGTAAAATACATATAATTATAACTATAGAATATACTTATCTATTCTTTAAGTGTAACAATATCACACAAAAATAAAATGAAAAATATATTTATATTCAAAAAATAAGTTATAAATATATAAAATAAAATAATAAAATAATAAAATAAAATATACAAAATAAAAATAAAAATAAAAATGTACAAAATATAGATGAATATACCTATATATACTATTAAAAATTAACTACTAATAAATAAAGCCAAAAAAATAAAAAAGATAATAAAATATTACATAAAATAATAAACATTTTATTTTACTCTCAAAAATTAATAAAATCATTTACTATTTTAAATTAATTATTCTTTAATAAAATTGCAGTTTTGTCACCCAACAGGTGACGTGACCCAATAGGGTTGCGTCAATTCTTGACCCTGGTCAACTCGCCCCTACCTTCTGATTTGACACAAATCCATCCTTTCATGCATTTTCTTGTAATTTTCCTGGTTGATTCGTCCATCCATCGATTTTGCGTGCTTCATGAAAAATCATCATCGCTCATCCGAGATTCACACCGAGATCTTGGATCCATTGTATATACTTTTGATTCTTGAGTTCTGCCCGATCAATAAGGGTGCCTCTTAATGTGTATAAATAAAACCTCAGACTCCTCCACTCAATTTTAGTCAATTTTCCGATCATTTCTGCCCCCGCCTTTGGCCTAGCGAGCTTCTTCGTGACAGGGAGGATCCCCTAGAGGGTCTGAGCAAGTGGAAGGAGCTGGAGGTTGCACCCACGACGGTGCTCTAGCGTGGCCCTGGTCCCTGCCTTCGTCGGCATGTATAAGAGTTGTTCTATTGCTTTTGAGGTAGCTTTTAATCTCTCCTTTTATTTTCTGCATTTCATTTTGTGTTTCAATTAGTTAAGTAGCGTAGGTCACCGGATTTTTAGTTCGTCGGAGCTCCACTCCGGCGAACGTTTCACTGTGTACCCGATCATTCACTGCCTCGCCTGGCCACTCCACTTCCTTCCCTACTCGCTTCTTCATTTATGTCAACTATCAGCCCAACATAATCGATCCTCAGTTAGCGAATCGCCTCAAATCTCCCCGATCAGCCACCCAATAAAATACAGGACCTTCCTCGTCGCTTCACAAATTTTTCTAACACTTTTGCAGGTCTTGAAGAGGGCATTTGAGCCCTATCAAGGATAGAAAGGAAGCTTCAGGTCCAAAGCCTCGTCCGATCGACTGGCTGGTTCTCCAGCCATTTTGAAGGCATCGTTCGAGGCGGATGGATCCCAGGAACGATCAGAGACGCTTGGCGGTGACGGATGGAGGTGGAGGAGCACGCATGACCCAATCAAAGCTCGCCCCAGGCGAGCTTCTTCCCAGTTCTTCCAGAGCTCCTCCTACCGCCGGATGAAGAAGGAGCTTTCAGATGCAACCAGAGGTGTTGGATGACGCAGGCCTTCACCGTCCGATCACCCGAGGCGATCTAATCTCGAGCATCGATCCACGAACCATCATCGAGCGCGAAGAGGCTAACACGTGTTTAAGTGAAAAGATCCAGACCGTCTGCTCGTACCTTGTTTTGGATAATTTGCACTTCTTGTCCCCACCTTTTTGTATTTATTATTTAGTCCTATAAAGTATAACTGTAAAATAAAGTGGAAATTTTGCATAAAGGACCCTGAGATTTCTTGGAATTAGGTCAATTCCACGTCATCTTACGTGTCGTCCCACGAGAGGTGGCAAAATTACAAGGATACCCCTAATAGTTTTGTAAATTAATGTTTAGTCCAAGAAATTTAATTTCACGTTATAAATTTTTATAAAAATTACAAGCATGCCCTTAAACTTTCATGTATTTGTATTTTTGATCCTTACTTGTGTGAGTCACGTGTTGTCACACGTGTTATTAATATTACGCATATGCACTATTGATTTTTGTAAATGTAATTTAGTTATTCAAAATGTAATTAACGTTGTATGTTTTTGGGATATTTGCACGGAACCCCTAGATTTTGTTGTATTTGCAGATATGTCTATGCTAGGACATGTATTTTTGTGCGTTTCTTCTATTTATTTTAATGTGTTAATGTGCTTCTAAAAATACAAAAAATGGTATAACTACTTCATGCCTTTAACTTTCACGCTATTGTTTTTAATTGATTTTTTTTGCATTTTATCTATTTATTAAAAGTAAAAATGAGCCAAAATAATCCCTGTTTACATATAAAAATTCCAAAAAATATAAAACCCATTTGAAAAATTACCAATATGTGGTATATTTTGATATTTTTTGAGTTCAGAAAACAAAAACCCCTAAAAATAAAAAAAGAAAATTAAAAAATCATAAAGCTCTAAAATCAAACAAAAAAATATAAAAATTTAACAAAAATACCAAAAATATGTTTTTTGTTTTATAATTACATATATACTATTATTCATATATTAAAATTAATTTGGTTAATTTTGGGATAGATTTACTATTTTTTAAATCCAAAATTAATTTCGGGTATTTATTACTCCCATATTAGGGATATTTTTAACTTTTAAAACATATAAAAATTAGAAAAAATTGAAGAAAAATAACAAAAAAAATAGAAAAACATAAACATCACTAAAACATTATTTTTACTATATTTTACCTATTTATATATATTTATATCTATATTTTATCTATATATACCTTATATTGTATTTATACATATACATACACATACATATATATATATATTATTTAAATGAAAAAGAAAATATAACAAAATGAAAATATGAAAATAAAATATAAAATTATAAAAACTAAAAATGAAAAAATGGAATTAGAAATCCACAAAAATAATAAAATTGATAAGAGATACATGACATAATTTTTGTGCATCTATCACGCCTCCTCCTGCTGTTTGCTCCCAGTGTTCGACCTCTACTCATGCTTACACCTATACACATTTGCATGTATAGTTATAATAAATTTTAACTCCACATTTTTGCTCTTCATTGCTTGATTCTTATTACGGGTTAATTGTTGATTTATTGAGTCTAAGGTCACATCAGCGACTATCATTCCGCCTTGTGGAATGGCATGACTTCAGCTTAATTTTTCTGGTTCATCAGTGAGCCATTGCTAGGACTTTAATAATTAAGAGAGCTAATATAGTCATTGATGAATCTATGATTCATCACTCTAAAAGTTGAAAGTAGAGCTTTGTTCTGGAGTAATTAGAGGCATATTTCCACCTGTACTGCATAATTAGCATTCAGGCATGCATTAATAACATATGCATTTTAGCATCCACGTCTGCATTAAATAAAAAGCCAGCTTCACTTGTAAAAATCACCTATTTGTATATATTTTACACTAACTCTAAATCCCATAAACTCACTCTATATTGTATATATTGCTAACACTAACACAAGAAAAATACCAAAAATGTTAACATTTAAAATTGACCAACAAAACCCCAATCCAAATTTGAGACCATGGACCTTAAAATGTACATACCTCTCTCTTACAGCCTCCGATCTAGGTCTACTCACTTCTAAAATAATATACATTTAGAGACTTTAAAAACGATATCTATTTCATTTAAATCGGAGCTCGTATGCAAAACTTGGATTTTGGGCCACCATTATACACTATATGTACTTGTATTTGTACCCTGGTATTTTATCACTTTATTCGACCTCATTTCTGTTTTTAGTCAACATGAAACTTGTAGATCTCATCAAGATCTACAAATTTTATATTTTGAGTTTTTCCAAATTCAGCCATTTTCTCCTCTTATTTCACCTTCTTTCTCGACTACTCTGATTGGGCCACGTAGCGCCCTTTGGTTGTGCCACGCAGACCACTCATCCACTCGCCACGTGCCCCTTTTCTTGGCCGTCAGATCGCATACTTCCTCTTCAAATCTCGGCCATTCATTGTCGCCTCAATCTTGGCCCTTTGATCAACTCCAGATCAAATATGGAACGATCGCCTCCGTTCTTACCTTGGTCCTCCATGTGGTTCCATCATCGCTTTCTATCTTCCCCCTCGCTCCAAGTCGCTTCCATTTGTTTCCTCTTCATTTCTCATCCTTCGATCAGAATCAGGCCTCCATCACAATCGCCCATCAGTGCCTTGTACATCATGCGCCACGTGTCTTCCCCCGCGCCACTCGATCATCTCCAGGTGACTAAATCTTCACCGTAAATTTCCACTTTGACTCCAACCCTCCGATCTTACCTGTGATCTCATCTCCACAATTCACCAGCATCGCTCTCGTCATTCACCACGTGTCGCTCGCTACATCCTTTGATCGCATCATCTGGATTTAATCCTAACCACTCATTGGTGCCTCGTTTAGAGCCGTTGGATCACTAGATCCAACGGTCAAGGCGTCGTCTTCTTCCTCCCGAAGATCCCTCGCCCACGTTGCCCACTTTGGTAAGACGCCAGCTCCTTAGTATTTTTGTGGCCACTCTAGATGCTACCCCCACTCCCCGACGACACCACGATGAAGCCCACATTCCCTTCATCTTTGCCAGAGGCCACGATCGCCATGACCGCCTCTCCCTCACTCCACAAACTCCACACAAACCATTCCCTTCATCACCCAGACTACCACCTTCTCCCTTTAAATACCCCACCACCGGCCACTTTCACGACCATTCACCCTTGCAAGAGAGATCCCAGATCTCCCTTCTACCTCTCAGTGACAACAATTAGGCACGACAGTGAGCGACGATGACGTTTCCATCTCTGATGAGATCCACGACGAGCTCCACCATGATAGCAACCTCCACGACGAGCTGCTAGAGCTCGGGCCTCTACCGACCCTCGAGCGACGACTGGAAGTTCTCCTCGAGCCTCCATTCCTAGGTAAAGAGGATGAACCAGAGACCAAGATGCCTCCTAAGAGACCCCCAAAGGAAGAGGAACACATAGATGATCTTATACATCAAATTCTCACCCGCTTAGCCGCAGTCGAACAACATAGGATCTTGTGGAGAGGATGGGACAAGTTATCGCAGCGGGTGGAATTGACGGACCGATGGTGGATGCCTACAACCCAGCTAAGAATGAGATGCATAATTGGCTTGTACCTGAGGTACCCCCAGAGGCATTCAAGCTAAAGCCCCATTTTTTGAGTCTGTTATCAAAGTTTTTAATGGGAATGCCACCGAAGAACCATATGTTTTCCTAAGAGACCTCGAGCTAGTTTACAACAACCTTAGTCATCCTAGGGTTGGCCAAGACTACATCAGGCTGAAGGTTACCCCGTTTGCCTTAGGAAATAAGGTTTCTCATTGGCTGAAGAATCTCGGGGTTAGATGTACGACCTGGGCGTAATTCAAAGATTTATTCCTGAAGAAGTTCTACTAACTCAGTAGGACTAACCAGATGAGGACTAAGATCGCTAGATTTTCCCAAGGTCCACACGAACCATTTCATGAAGCCTGGGATAGATTCAATGATTTGATCCAAAAATTCCCATGTCATGGCATTACCAAGGCGATCTTAGTCCAGACCTTGTTCTGTGGCATTACCTCGGAAATGCAGGGGTTAGTGAGCGCAACCTGTGGAGGTATCTATCTGAACAAGAACGAAAATGTCGTATGGAAGATTCTAGAGCAGATGGCAGAAACAGGCAGATCTCAGGCCACCAAGGCCTATCAGTTGTCTCCTTCAAGATTATCTAATGAGACAACCAAGAGGACTGTAGCGGATCTGACAGATGGCATCAACCCTAGCATGGGGATAATAGATGACAAGCTCACCGTGGTAGAGCAGATTCACAAGAGGGTCACTGACCTTGAGGCGCTTTCACGATTGGCAAAGCAAGTGGAGGAATTAACTGAGAAGCTAGCCAAGATACGACTACATGCCCCTTCTACACCACTTGTACCTGTACATCGAGTCCATCTTGTACAGGAGCAGGTATATGGGCCTCAGAATAGCTAGGTTGAAGAGCAGTAGTACACTCAGCATGAGCAACACGCACCCCCACAAGTGGATACAGTCTATGAGGAGCCTCCACAGGTGTTCGAGATTAACAGGCTATGGTACAACATGACCCCGTCGGCAGACAATCGGGGATACGAAATGGTCAACCACACCGACCTTCCCTTGCTTATTAGGAAACCAGCTTCGTTCCTGCACTGTGCTTTCTACCGTCCCAGCCAGGACAAGGGTACCATCCTCAGGAACACCAGCAGCAGCGCACATTCCACTCAGGCCAGCAGGTCCCTCCACCACCTTCCCACCAGCAGCAGTATTGGCATGGTCAGTAGGTCCAATACAGACAGCCGAATCACTCGTCCTTTAGTCAGCAGCAGCAAGCCTCGCGACCTCGTCCACCTAAAGAATTGGAGTCCCTTACCTTGGCCATCCAAACCCTGACTGATAGGGACTAGTAGATACAGAATGAGTACCTAGATATCAGAATTGATCTGAACCGTGTTTCACGTACCCAGGACTAACAAATGGCACCAAAGACCCTAATTCACACCCTGGTTCAGGCTAACCCAAATAGCCTGAATTGGGGTCAATACCGACCACGCGATCAGGTATACTATTCAGATCACTCTCTATCTGAACACGAGATCCTTTTGTATGATAATGTAAATCATATATTCCTCGGGAGTGGAATGACCGTGACCGTACCTGATCGGGCATGGGCACCAGAGGAATACGCTGCCAAGTCTCTACCTGAGGGGAACTTGGAGGTAGAGGAGAAGCACCACCTCCACCATCAGGAGGAGAAAAGGATTTCCAAGTCCTCAAATAAGAAGGAGAGGAGAACCAGTAGTGAGTCCAGCAAAATCGATGAGAAGACCGTACCTCCATCTGAGGAGGACGTCCCAGAAGTCGCGGAAGATGCATCACCTGTTTTGCAATAGAAATTTCTTCTTTGTCTGTGTCCATGTCAGAGTCGGAGTCAGAGTCAAAGTCGGAGTCATAGTCAAAGTCTTATAAAGAACTCAGTTTCTCGTCTTCATGAAAATCTTTCAGTTTCATAATCTGAGTTGCCGTCAATAATCCCTTTCCCCGTGCTCTTAAGGGTGGAAAGAAGAAAACAAAGAAAATCCAAAAAGATGATCCTGAGATGGCAGAGTTCTGCAATAATTATATCAAGGTCACAATCCCCTTTGATAAGTATGTGGACATGACACCTGCAATCCAGAAGTACCTTAAGGTGAGATGCATACCTACTAGGGTCAACAAGAAGAGCAAAAGTGGTGTTGAGAAGCATACTTTGTCAGTAGCCACTACTTGCACTATAAAGAATGAATTTCCAAGGAAACGAAGGGACATGGGTGCCCGTTATGTGGTGAGTCATATCGATGACACCTTGTTTGCACGTACTCTCCTATATAATGGATCTTCAATTAACTTGAAGTCTACGACCCTCTATGAGTGGCTTAATCTAGGACCTCTTAGGAAATCCAGAGCCTTACTCCAGTTTGCAGAAAAATCAACCAAGAGGTCCTAAGGAGAATTAAAGAATGTTATCATTAAAGTCAAGGGTCAGGATTACATGGTGGACTTTACAGTCCTTGATATGGAGACCCCTCGAAATTGGAGAGATTCTCAGATCATCCTAGGAAGGATCTTCCTCAGAACAACAAGGGCCTTATTTGATTACAAGATTGGGAAGATTCAGTTCCAAACTCCAGGTAGAGATGATGAACTTGAGATGAAGCAGACAAGGTGGTAGAGGTCAGATTCAAAATCCAGTACCGAGTACTCTTCTTCAGAAGCAGATTGCATTCATGTAGACACTGTTGGGCCATGGAGACAGAACTCAGCCAGTACCAATGAGTTCCTCTCCTTTGGAGAAGATCTTCGGCATGAGACAGTTTGCGAGAACCTTATGAACAAGTACGGTGCAGAAAATACATATCCCTACATCTTTGATGATGTAGAGGCGCAGTTGGGCCTGTCATTCCTTCCCTCTTTAGGACAATCAGAAGATGAGGATGATGAGTCGGACATGGCTTTTGCCGATTGCTTGGATACCTTTGACAATATGACTCCAGAACTGAATGAGTTGGTGATAGCCACTTCAAAGATAGATCTAGCCACTACCAGCACAAAATCAGAACTGATTGAGCCAGACTTCCTTGATGACCAAAACTTACCTGAGCTCAAACCACTACCAACAACCCTTAAATACGCCTTCCTTGTGGGTCAAGAAAGGAAATATCCGGTCATCATTAGTTCGTGATTGACCGAGGAGCAGGAATCTTGCTTGCTAGAGATCCTGGAGAAAAATCGTAAGGCGATAGGATGGAGCATCTTCGATCTTCACGAGATAAATCCCACTCCGTGTTTGCACCATATCTACTTAGAGAATGAAGCTAAATCCTCTCATGAATTCCAACGTAGGTTGAATCCAAATTTACGAGAAGTCGTGAAGAAGTAGATTGAGAAATGGTGCAACGCAGATTTCATTTACCCCATCTCCGATTCCAAGTGGGTGGCACCTATCCATGTTGTCCAAAAAAAGTCGAGAATTCAGACGACCACCAACGAGGATGGAGAGGAGATCATGACACGAGTACCCACATCATGGTGTGTTTGTGTGGACTACAAACTCCCGAATGCCACGACAAAGAAGGATCATTTTCCCTTACCCTTCATTGATCATATCTTAGAAAGATTAGCGGGAAAAGAATTCTTCTACTTTCTAGATGGGTTCTCGGGCTACAATCAAGTAGCCATTGCTCCTGAGCACTTTCACATACACCTTTGGTACCTATGCTTTTAGACGCATGCCCTTTGGGTTATGCAATACTCCCATTACATTTCAAACGTGCATGATTGCAGTATTCGCCGAAATGGTCGGTGAATTCCTGGAAGTCTTCATGGATGACTTCTCCGTCCATGGCGATTCCTTTTATTCCTGTCTTAGGAATCTGGACTGTGTCTTCAAAAGGTGTTGTGAGGTTAATCTGGTGCACTCCTGGGTAAAAAGTCACTTCATGGTGACGGATGGAACTGTGTTGGGGCATGTTATCTCCAAGAGAGAAATGGAGGTTGACCCTACCAAGGTGGACGTGATCAGACGACTCCAGCCACCAACTGACGTGAAACAGTTGCGATCATTCCTCAAGCATGTTGAATTTTATCGGAGATTTATCAAAGATTTTTTGAAGATTGCCCCACCGCTAACTGAGCTTTTAGGCAAAGACATGGAGTTTATTATCGATCATAAATGTCTTGAGGCCTTTATGCAACTACAAGAGATGATCATGGATGCCCCGATCCTACAAGCCTCAGATTGGTCTCTTCCTTTTGAGATCATGATGAATGACTCAGCTTTTGCTATTGGGTTGTGTTAGAACAAAGAAGGGATGACGTCCCGTTCGCCATACACTACACAAGAAAAGTGCTTGATACCGCTCAGTGTAACTATACAGTTATCGAAAAGGAGATGCTTGCGGTAGTGTTCGCCTTGGAGAAGTTCAGATCACATCTAATTAGATCTAAGGTGATTGTGTTCACGAACCATGCAGCACTACGATACTTAATGGAAAATAAGGATGCGAAGGCGTGTCTTCTTAGGTGGATTATACTCATCCAGGAATTTGATTTAGATATTAGAGATAAACCTGGAAAGAAGAATGTAGTGGCTGATCACCTCTCCTGTCTCGAAAATCTTGATGCTTCTGATGATACGCCTGTTCGAGACTCCTTCCCTAACGAGTCGGTTTTTTTTATCGACTCACTCCCATGGTACGCCAATATCGTGAACTATCTTGTCTCCCAGAAAGTTTCCGAAGATTGGCCCAAGAGCCACATAGACCGACTCAAGTCGGATGCGAGACATTACCATTAGGAGGATCCAATCCTTTTCTTTGAAGTACCGGATTGTGTCTGGAGGAGGTGTATTCCTTAGGAGGAATATCATAGTGTCCTTACTTTATGCCACAGTCTGGAGGCAGGAGGACACCACTCCGAGAAGAGGACCCATGGAAGGTACTTCATTGTGGCTTATATTGGCCGACTCTGTTTCGCGATGCACTCGCCTTTGCGAAGTCGTGCCCAATATGCCAGCGAATGGGAGGAATAGTTGGTTCCAAGGATGAGATGTTGATGCAGTCTGTCATCATTTGTGATGTATTTGACTCCTGGGCATCGACTTCATGGGCCCATTCCCGGTTAGCCATGGATTCAAATATATCCTTCTTGTGGTAGATTATCTATCAAGGTGGGTGCAGGCTATCCCAACCCAAGCCACAAATAGCAGGACTTTCTGTAAATTCATTAGAAATCACATCGTCTCTAGGTTTGGGATACCCAAAGTATTGATATATGATGGGGGTATCCATTTTGTGAACAGAGATATGAAGAAACTCTTAAAGGATTACGACATCAAACACTGTGTTGCTAGTCCTTACCACCCACAGAATAATGGCATGGCGGAGGTGTCGAATAGGGAGATAAAGACCATATTGCAGAATCTTGTCCGCCCAGACAGGAAGGACTGATCTCAGATTTTGGATCAAGTCCTTTGGGCTTATAGGACAACTTATAAGATACCATTAGGAACCTACCCATTCAGAATGGTATTTGGAAAGTCGTGCCATTTTCCCGCTGAATTAGTGCACAAATCCGAATGGGAAATTAAAGGTCAACTGGAACACACACCTAGGGCGGAAACAAAGAGAGATGGATCTGAATGAACTTGTGGAAGTCAGAAACCGAGCATATGACAATAATTTGGTGTACATGGACATGGTAAAGCATTGGCACGATAGATATATTAGACGAAAGACCTTTGTTCTTGGGCAGAAGGTATGGTTATTCAATGCAAGGCTGAAGGTTTTCCAAGGTAAGCTGAAATCCAAGTGGATGGGTCCATTCATAGTCCGTGTACATGATAGTGGATGCGTAGAGATCTCAGATCCTACAGATGGAGCACATACATCCCTAGTTAATGGACAACTGTTGAAACACTTTGTCAAACCCAATGGGTAGTTAGTCCATGTTGAGGAGATTTTTTTCATGCACGAGATAGACTCAGTAGATGCACACAGAGCCGTGTATGAGACCTTGCAATAGTGATCTCTCGCCATCAACAACATCGAAAAGATTTAGATCGCGATCCTTGTATATACTCACCCTTCCTGTATATATTTTCTTTCCCTCCCTCCCACGACTCTAATTTCTCACACCAGCTTCATATATTTTCATTATACGACTATACTTAGGATGACTTGATCCTAAATATAGGGGGGAGAGTGACTCGAGTCTTCACACCATTCGTTGTACAACCTTCAGATCCCATCGGTTCTCAAATCCACTCCTGTCCTATACTTAGGCTGACCAGAACCTAAGTATAGGGGGGACCGATGCCCATCATGTATATACTCATCCATTTCCCCTCTTGACCTCGTCCGCCCCATTTTTTATCTTCTTCTACACTTAGGTTGCCAGAGCCTAAGTATAGGGGGCAGAACGACTTCTATACATTTTTGCTATTTTAGCTCTCCTACACTTAGTACGAGCTATGTCTTTTTCCACGCTTTTCGTGCTCTGAGGACATAGCACACACTAAGTATAGGGGTCATGTATATATTACATATATAATTTACCCATAGCTCGTACTTTCACGTATTTTCATGCATTTTTGTATATATTATGCAATAATTACGGGATGGGTAAAAATTGAAAAAAATTTGTATACTTGTATAATACATATAATACTTGTATAAAAAAAGTTGTAAAATTCTTGTAAATAATACTTTTGTAAAATTTGTTGTAAAATAGAATGTATACCAAAAAAATTCATGTATACTTATATACTATGTATATTATGTACAAGTTGTATAAACTAAAACTTGTTGTAAATAATATTCTTGTAAAAATTGTTGTATACCAGAAAATAAAACAAAAATGTTGAAAATAAAGGCTTCTTATTTACTCTTGCATATCATCCTTGCACTTAAAAAAAAGAGTCTTGCATTTCATTCATCTCTGTAGCATGTCATGTACATCTCATCTGCATATCATGCATATGCAAAGTGGAAATCTAGTGGGTTCTGAACTAAGTTATGAATAGATGTTGAGGATTTGATTTGACCTTAATCTACCTAATTTCAGAGGAACCATATAGGAACTGGAGTTAAGATTTTTTCAGGTCAAGTGACTTAATTCTTTGAGTCTGCAAGTCTATGTTCACATGTCATCTTGATTAGTCTACGTAGAATATCTCGTGCACACGCATGATTCTTTTAGATAATGACCTAACTTGGACAAGCACCATGCACGTAGCTCTTCATTGATGAGGTGGTGATAAGGTAGAATCCTTTGGCTTGGAGTAGCATACGGGTGGAAACTTCCGTCCTCCTCTAGGGAGGTTAGTGCATCTCAACCTAGTCTGGTGGTGTTGACATCTAAGGACGGGATGTTGTGGGTTGCAATAAAGCTTCAAAAGAGGGATAGTCTACTAGCTCAAGGAGAAAAACGCCTTATGTACATGATGCACCTTGTATATATTTCAAAAAAAAGAGAGAAAAAAGAAAAGAAAAAAGAAAAGAAAAAAAGAGAGAACTCCAAAAAATGGACATGCTTAATTGAAAATAAAATGTCTGTCAGAGTCCGTATATTTGCAAGGCATATGCTTCAAAGCCTCATACCATGGAATGATGCAGCTGGATGACTTGGCTACACTGGTCAAGCATCCTAGGATAGGTAGCTACATTGGCTACCGTCCATTCTTCTCTCCACCCCCTCTTCTTGAGCCGGTTGCACTTGAACTTAGAAGGGAATACCCCGCTCCTCGAGGAAAGAGTTACTGGACCGGGGAATTAGAGTTACCTTGTTAGAGGAGGCTCCTTCTTAGCCGTTTCTGATGTGGAGAGCTATTTTACACTTAAACAGTACAAGTAAGAATCATAGTCATCAAAAATTTGCATATGAGGATTTGTTCCGATCTGACTGTTGAGGCGTCTTGAATAGAAGACTTGTGGAACTTCAAGTCTGTTATGTCTTAAGTTCAGATCCCAATAAGGTTCTGCCACACAAATAATCCAAAGGTTGAGTCAAGCTCCATTTTCAACTTTTGTTCATGACCTTGGTATGGAACCCAAAATCATTTCACTCTTGCATTTCCTTTTAGTTGCTTGGGGACGAGCAAAGTTTAAGTATAGGGGGTTGATGAATCTGTGATTCCTCACTCTAAAAGTTGAAAATAGATCTTTGTTCCCGAGAAATTAGAGGCATATTTCCACCTATACTGCATAATTAGCATTCATGCATGCGTTAATAATATCTGCATTTTAGCATCCACATCGGCATTTAATAAGAAGCCAGCTTCACTTGTAAAAATCACTTATTTGCATATATTTTACAATAACTCTAAACCCCATAAATGCACTCTATACTATATATACTGCTAATACTAACACAAGAAAAATACCAAAAAATGCTAACTTGTAAAATTGTCCAATAAAACCCCAATCCAAGTTTGAGACCATGGATCTTAAAATGTATATAGCTCTCTCTCTTACAGCCTCCAATCTCACTTTTAAAATAATATACATTTATAGACCTTCAAAATGAGTAATTTCATTTAAATCGGAGCATGTATGCAAAATTTAGGTTTTGGGCCCCATTATACACTATATGTACTTGTATTTGTACCCTTGTATTTTATCAATTTGTTTCCATTTTTTGTCAACATAAAACTTGTAGATCTCATCAAGATCTACAACTTTCTTGTTTCGAATTTTTCCAAATTCGGCCATTTCCCCCCTCTTATTTCACCTTCTTTCTCGACTACATTGATTGGGCCATGTGATGCCCTGTGGTTGCGCCACGCGGCCCACTCATCCGCTCGCCACGCGACCCTTTTCTTGGTCGTCTGATCGTATACTTCCTCTTCAGATCTCGACCATTCATTGCCGCCTCAATCTTGGCCATTTGATCAACTCCCGATCAAATATGGACCGATCGCCTCCGCCCTCACCTCCTTCCTCCACGTGGCTCCATCATCGTTTTCCATCTTCTCCCTCGCTCCATATCATTTCCATTCGTTCTCGCTTCATTTCTCACCCTTCGATCATAATCGGGTCTCCATCACAAGCGTCCGTCAGCACCTTGTTCTTTTTGCTCCACGTGTCTTCCTCTGCGCCACTCAATCATCTCCAGGCGACTAAATCTTCACCGCTCATTTCCACTTTGACTTTAGCTGTCCGATCTTACCTGCGATCTCATCTCCACCGTTCACCAGTGCTACTCCCGCCATTCGCCACATGGCACTCGCTATGTCCTTCGATCGCATCGCCTATATTTAATCCTATCCACTTGCTGGTGCCCCGTCCAATGGATCACTAGATACAACGGTTGAGGCATCGTCTTCTTCCTCCCGAGGATCCCTCTCCCACGTCACCAACGTCGCCAAGATGCCGACCCCTTTCTATTTTCGTCGCCACTCCAGCCGCTACCCCCACTCCCCGACAATACCATGATGAAGCCCACATTCCCTTCATCTTCGCCAGAGGCCACGATCACCATGACCGCCTCTCCCTCGCTCTAAAAACCTCACTCAAACCATTCCCTTCATCGCCTAGACCACCACCTTCTCCCTTTAAATACCCCGCCACCGGCCACTTTCACAACCATCCGCCCTTACAAGAGAGATCCCATATCTCCCTTCTACCTATCAGTGATATCGATTAGGCACGAGAGCGAGCGAAGACGATGCTTCCCTCTCCGGTGAGATCCACGGCGAGCTCCACCGTGCTAGCAGCCTCCCCAATGAGCTGCTAGAGCTTGGGCCTCTACCGACCCTCGAGCAACGACCGAAAGCTCTTCCCGAGCCTCCATTCCCAGGTAGCCTCCTCCATTCCTCCTCCGAATTTTTCTTCGTCCCATTCGATTCTCTCTCATTTTTCCCACCGTCTCCACTCATCATCTCCTCAGATTGATCATCGCCTGAGCTCTGCCTTGGAGCTCTCATCTCCGCTCGACCTTCCATTCACCTTCAAGATACATCGACCCACTTTTAACCACAGCTCCGCCGGTCACGACGGAAGAAGACCACCGCCTGCTCATCACTTCACGCCATAAGACTCACACAATCAATGCACTTTACGCGAACATGGGAACCATTTTTTGGCATCCACTAATGCTGAGGTACCACCTTCTTCACTGACCGGACCTTCACCGGAGCTACTTCGACCTTCATCGCCACCGGCCTATGGACCACCTCAGTCGCTCCCAGATGTCTCGATCACTCCTCAAAGCTCACGCCATCATTCCAAGCTATCCAGGAGCTTCCAGCAATCTTCACCGAGCACGAGGGAAGGCGGCAGAGCCAGAAAGGTATCGCCAGAGCAAAGCCACGCCTGGAAGAGCACGATGCACAACCATCGTCCGATTGTCTTTATCGGACAATCCTCGTCGTGACATGTCACCCGCCCCAGTAGTCACCATATACCATCGGATCACTCGAGGATCCAACGGCCCGCATCACGCCACGTCTTCCACCATCACAACCGTGGATCGATTGCGATCTGACGGTCCCTCAAGTGCTTCATCTCCAACTTCAGTAGTCGTTGGATCCAACTAGATCTAATGACCCATCTTCCGCCACGTTGCTTCCTCCAAGCCTCTTCCCCGACCTTTAGGCTCGGAGCATCCGAGCTAGAGCGAAAGCACATCCGAGCCTCCATCGTACTCGAGCCTGGATATCATGTATCCCTCACGTGCGGGCTGGGCAATTTGCATTGAGGCCCTTGTAAGTTTCCAAAATTACATTTCACTCCCTACTAGGCGCGTCAAGTTAGGCGCACGTGTTCCCTTGGACAAATTACATACGCACCCCCAATATTATAGGTAATTACATTTTCGTCCTTGTACGCATGTTTTATTTTAATCAATTTTAATTCCTGTTTGCATTTTGATCCATGTGTTTGCATGTTCATTTAGGCATTTATTTAGCCTCATTTTTAAATTCCAAAAATTTCATGTTGTAGATAAACTTGTGCTTTATCATTGTGGACACTTGTCATATTTTTGTGAGCATCAAGGAATTAAATATTATTATTTTTGTGGAAATTTACCTACTTTGCCCACTGTGTGTTTTAAATTCAATATTAAATTATTTGTTGCTCCAAAAATCATCATAAAATCACAATAGGTTTAGTTTAAGTTGTTCTACAATGTGCCCAAAAATCAAACCATTTGCACGCATCATGAGGCATGAATAAACTAATTAGTTTTTTTCTAAATTGATTTTTAATAGGTCCACTATACATTATTTTTTAGGTCTATCAATTTTATGGATTCCTCTCACATAGAAATATTTAGGATAATTTTTGTATCTGAAAATAATGTACTTTCGTATTTATTAAAATTAACTTTGCAAAAACTACCATGCCTTCATTTGTAATTTATATTTAATTTATTTAGAGTCTAAAAATTCTAAAAAAATAAAGTAGCTTAGTTTCATTGCATTTCATATTCTGGCTAAGTTACATTATTTCTGGACTTAAATGGACAACCTTTCAAAATTAACCTTAAAATCTGGCTTGAATTACATTGTCTTTTTCTAGCTGCATAAAAAATATAAAAACACCAAAAATATTTCCCTAAAAATCTAAAATTGAAGTTGACTTCGAATTAACCTAAGGAGAAAGCTGCCTCCATGAGTTCGACCTTGGTCTTGCCCAAGAAAAATAAAAAAATTACTGCTTGTGCTTAATTCAACTAATCTAAGTGGTTTTCGATAAGCCTTGGTTTACCCGACTACAACGAACGACACATTTAATTCGATCATTAATCCGGTTGAATTAGGAAGGGTAGACGAAGGCTTGCCAGTCATCCAACCAGCCATAGTAGCTTTTCTCTGTAAGGTAGTTAATAATATTTTTGTATATTTTCCTTTCAAGCTGATGCACTGTAAATGGTTATAATAGCATAATGTATCATGTGAATTTTATTTTATGAATAAAAAAGTGTTGAAATACTTTCTTCTGAGTATTTTTATTTGCAGTATATTTATGAACGTTAGTTGTGATTTCTTAATAAATTATTACTGAGTAACCAGATCCGGATATGGAAGGATCTGACGGCCTAGAATCGGGGTCGTGACAGTTTTCAACCAGCATGTAATGAGTATAGGTTTAAGGATTTTACCTTAATCGTTCTGAGGGTTAGTGGGAGATTGTTAGCCATGTGAGCCCAAGGCAAACCATTCCTACAATAAATTTTATTGTAATATATGATTTATCAATAAAAGTTATTAATTGTTTCACTCTCTTTATGAGATTAAATGAATGAATGCACTATAACGTCCGTCTCTACAAATATGTACCACGGCCATCTTAACGATCATATAGATGTTGTTTCAATAATTGAATCATAGAGGCCGGTGCTTGGATGATTATCTAAGGAGTTAGATTGAGGACTCATCCAGAACTGTCAAATGATTGTTAAGAGATGATATCCAGCCTGAGTAGGAGATGGCGATCTTTTCTCATTAGGCTGATATCTGACCGATCTCTTGATGTAGGTCCTCTTCATGGGAATAGGGATTTGGAGGTGTCGTATTAGTTAGGTCAAAGAGTTGACTTAACGAGATCGAGATAACCAAAGTCCTATGTCGTATACTATCACGATGTAGGCACACATCCTCTGACTGAAGACATATGACTGAAGACATATGTTGATCATTTCACCAAGATTCAGATAATAATCATTGCGAAAATATTTTATTTTGAATTTTTTTATTTTATATGATATTTTAAACTTTCAAAAAGTCAACTTTTCTTTTCTTCTATATATATATCCTATATACATATATTTATTATATATATATATATATATTATTTTAAAATTAAAAATCAACTAAAAACATTTCAAATTAAAATTACAAAAAGTTTTATAATTAAAATCCCACAAAAATGTTTGAAAAACAAAAGAAAACACCTAAGGAGACCATTCAATTTTCTCTCTACTCCCATATGCTCTCTATGGTATGATACATACTTGTGCTACACATTTTTGTAGAGTTAAAATAAAAATAAATTTTGACTTGCATATTTTCATTGATTTAACATTCATTGCGAGTTGGTTATTGTTGACATCACATTAATCGGGTGCCGGGTTCAATGGGAGTGGTTGACACATCGATTGTCGTATCCAACTCATCAGACACCTAATGCCCTCGAAGATTGGATGTTAGGTTCCCCCTGATCTATGTGGTTCAATACCAGCTACCATCCAATCTAGTCATGTTTCAATCGTTAGATCACTTTTGATATCTAATCCTTACTACTCATCGATGACACGTTATAAAATCAATCACACAGATCACACCACGTGGTTAAGTGGCGATCCTTTGGCCGTCCATTAATGCACAGTTGGGTGTATTTCTCACTTCACACCATCTCTTATTTTTGTTTATTATTTTGTGTCCAAACATTCATATGTAGCATAAATACTTTTGTAATATTTGCATAAAGACCCTTGTACCTTTACTCTTATTTCATTTTTGTCTGGTGTTAGGTCACTTCACATGCCCATACACGTGCGATGCTTGTACATTTTGCAACCAACACCCTTTAGATTTGGTTATTTTCATTTGGTCCTAAAACTTGGATAAATAATGTAATATTTTTCGTTTAATTACATATGATGACCTAAAAAATATTTTAATTACATTTCTAACCATGCAAGTGTGTATTAAATTGAATATATTTAGGCATTTTGGATGACTAGCCACTGGATTTCATTTGAATGTTATGTAATACATTTTAACTTCTTGGACATTGCATTTAGGTCCCTGCCAGATAACTTATTTTGGATTGGTACCTTAATTATTGAAAATATCATTTTAAATCTAAAAATTATAAAAAATTACGTTAAGTGCTTGGAACCTTATTTCATCAAATATATTTTTCGCAACTAATTTAAAATCATTTTCATTTTTATTAAAAATTTAAAGACATTGTTTTGTTTTGTCTAAATATTGAAACCCTTAAACCATAGAAAAAATATTTTAATAAAATAAAAAAATATATTAACTATATTATTATATTATTGACCATATATCCAAAAATCTCTAACATTTACAAAGCAGAAAACCAAAAATTATTAAATTTATTATCTCTAAATTTTTTATATAATGTATACTACATATTAAAAATGTTTTTAGGTTCATTTCATACGTATTTATATTTATTAAACCTAAACCAATCTCAGTTGTTTATTGTATACAATGTTTTGATATATTTACAATTTAAAAATATATAAAAATTATAAAATTCCTATGGAAATTACCAAAAATGTTGAAAAAATTACAAAACATTTTGTTTTCTATATTTTTACTATGTTTATGTATGTTTAAAAAATAATACCATATATGTACCTTATACATTATATATCACTCATATTATCTATATTACCAGAAGTATTACATATAAATTTATATTTTACTTTAAAATTTAAAAAGAAATAAAAAACTTCAAAATAAAAAAGAAAAATATAAATTTAAAATTTTGAAAATATAAAATATAAGAAAATCAAAATTCAAAAAATCAAATGTAATTAAAAACCCACAAAAATTGTAAAAAGAGAAAATAACAAAAAGGAAATAATCAAGAAATTATATTAATTATCAATAATTAATCATTACTTTCTCAATCTATCTCATTTTCTTCATTTGTTCGATACTCAAATCACTTGCACCTATACATCCATTTATATGAGTTATTATAAATTTTAGCTCAAGTTCGGAATGATTGATTTGTCTATCTTATATTGTAGGTTGATTGTCGATTAATTCGTCTTTTGAGTATGGTCACACAATTAAAACTATTTGACTGATTAGTAGACCTCTAAAAGCGAGTTATCACATGTCCCTATAATAGACCCCCTCCCCAACTTCCTCTCTTGCAATTGCTACATCTTCATCATATATTGCATCTGGGAGGACAGGAGGAAGCTCATACGCCACTACAGCCTTCAGGTGACATCGGGAATGAACCTCACGAATCTGGCAAGGGTGAGGTTGGGTGGGAATCGAGTCCCTTGCTAACGAGGTGATGGGAACCGACATAGAAAAGGCGTCATCGCTCCATGCTCAGTTTGGACCATATCAACTGCGTGGAAAGGGCGGGAAAGGGGGATGGAAGATGGGGTGAACGGGGCTAGAGGAGGGGGCGCCAGAGGGTGATGGAGGGGGTTGGAAAGGGCGACAGAGGGGGTTGGAATATGAGGGTGATTGGGGCTATTAATAGAAATTTATTAAAAGGGTGAGCCATTGGATTATCACTATTTGATTAACCAAAGGGAGTGGTTAAGTCGATGGAAGAAATTAACAGAGGAACCTACGCGTAAGGCCAAGCAACTATTAAGAGTTTTCAGTGTAATTCGCGATTGTAGCAGGTTATGTATACTATATTGAAAGTATATTACATATGTGTAAAAATCTCTTTAATTTCAAGTCTTATTAGCACACTTTAATGAAATTAGTCGAACCCAATCAGACTATGTAACCTCATGCATGGGGGCCTTAGGTTCTAGCCTCCTCATCAAACCCAACACAACATTTGCAGCCTTCTCAATCGATCAACTTTTGCCTTTTGTTTTCGCATATACTGCACATGTAGACCATCGAGTACGTTAATATCTCCCCCTATAGATTCCTTGCACGTATGCTCAGAGGCATCCACTGTGTATACCACCATGCACATCCCTGTACGCAATCTACATGGAAATCCACTGACGTAGTCCATTAGTAATTTGATTGACGGTGAGGCTTTTCCTTGATGAAAGGTGCTTTACGTTGACAAAAAGTCCTACTCATCGGTGGACGTGAAACTTCATTAACTCAGCAAAGCTGTTTTACATGAGTAAGGATGCCTCCATCCAAGTCTTTGAATGCAGGTTACTGCTCCCAAGATCAAAATATTTCATTCGTTTATTTGGCGAATGGTGCTCCATGGCACGTCGAGCTGAAGAAGCTCATAATTGCTGCATGGAAGCATCCACTGCTGAACTGCATGCTCTGCATGGGAAGAGATTGCAAAGATAGGTCCACTGTCCACATTTTTATTTGTTTTCCATATCCTTCATGCTCCATGTTGGTCGAGGTGTTGTATCTCTACTTTTGCAAAGTTGTCAAAAGCCTCACCACCGACTTAACTTAGAGAAGAATCTCATCAGTGGCTGTGCCACTAAGGTTCCCCATGGTTTCGCTTTTCTTTTTGGGTTGTGCACCTGTGGTGCATCCTTACCCTTCTTTACTCCACTTTTGATTTGTTTAGTTGCTGTGCCCATCCATCCACGAAGAGCAAAAAGGAAGAAAAGTGGGCATCGGGGTTACATCTCAGTGGAAGCAATTGAATGTCTGGAAAAGTGGACAGGGAATAGATTCTACTCCTCATCAGTTACTGATATCTGTAAAATAGAGCTGTTCTGCTGTATCTGGAGCTGCTCGATTTTGATCGAGCGGTTCACATAATTTTGCAAAATTGCTTCAGTTGTTAACTCTACGGCAGATCCCCCTACAGCAGAGAATTGGTGTAAATCTGTAAAGTATTTCTGCACAGAAAACGAAGCTTGAGGAACAAAGAATGACAACTGTCCTATCTTCTTACACCATGGCATGCCTTTTTATTCTCATTATTCTTTTTAGGATAATGCATGCTTTATTCGTAACCCAAATCGAATGCGTGATTAGTGGTAGTTGAACAGTTGACACCAATATTTAGAGACCGCATATTTGCATGAGTTAAACTGGAAAATATTAATTCGGAATCAGGGGAACACGATGAGTTAATTGGAGGGGCCTGAGATCTGCGCACATATTATCATATCAAAGGAACAGAAACTACAGAAAGATGCAGAAAAGGAGTAATGTGATGTGATGCCATACGAATTGCTTCTCCCATTGGTGGAAAGGAAGTGGGCATTAATCTCAACCCACCCGTATTGAGGCCATTCCATGGGGCCACAGTGCTGATGGATTCGATCCATCTATGGGGAATAGCTGTGTGCATTAATTAAGTTTTCATCAATGAGTTTCTGGAATTAGATAAAATGGAGAATCAATGAATGACCTTTGGAGAGGGACAAGAGGAGTGATGGATCCTTCCATGGGACTTTGATGTAAAGTTCACAGCAGTGTTATCTCTTCCATTGCAATTGAATTATGAATTAATATGATCTCTGTCCTGCACATTTAGGGGCACTGTGATGTCCTACATCCTTGTTGATTAACCAAAGATTTGAATTCAAAATCTGTCCATCGATATAGACCATCAATCGCAACCACGTGCAATTAAGTGTATTTACTTCTCGACTAGATCATTCACTTGCTTTATCTCTGCATCGGTAAAAGTAAGGTAGCATCCATTGGGCGCATCGTATATTTATATTTATGGGGATGCATCTTTCATGAGTTGTAGAAAACATAAGCACTTTAGTAAAATATGTATACAATTTGTATTATAGTTGCATAATATAAATACAATAATGAATACAGAACTGCATATTATAATTCAAACATTAAAATTACACATTATAATACAAATTATACACATATTCTACTAAAGTCGTCATGTTTTTTACAAAGAAGGGTCAGGAATTCCTGAACATGGGAAGTAACACTTCCTATTGGAAGGAAATTACACATACATAGGACTTTCATCTAATGGATCCTGTGCCCATTAGAGATGAGATGAGCCCACTTCATTTCCAGCAGGTTTTGTAACAAAAATACAAGCTTCAGTAAGTAATATATATACAAGCTGCAGTAATATATATCGAAGCTTCAATAAGTATTATTTTGTCTATAGTAACTTATATAAAGTTACAAGTAAGTGTGAACCAAAGTCACTGACTAAATTATTTCTTTTACTTATAATTGATTCAAAGTTTTATGGCAATTCGAATATTGATGTATTTAGTATTACTGAAATAAAGAGGTACCGATTATAATACGAAAGGTACTGGTGCGTTAAGTATTACTGATATAAACTTTGTTGATGGCAATACCAAAGATACCGATGCGTTTAGTTACCGATGGCAATACGAAAGTTACTGAACTTATCGATCGTCGGATTAAAATCTAACAACTGAGATTAGAGGTTCATCTCATCTCTAATGGGCATGTGGCCAATTGGATAAACCCTATATATAAAGCCCTTCCAATAGTATGTGCCCTTCCCGAGTTCAGGTAGACTGCCTTCTTTTTGTAGAAATATGAGCACTTTAGTAGAATACATATACAATTTGTATTATAAATATACATTATAAATACAAAATGGTACACAAAACTGCACATTAAAATACATACATTAAAACTGCACATTATCATACAAACTATATACGTATTTTACTAAAGTCATCGTGTTTTTACAGTAAAGGGGGTGACCTTCCATAACTTAGGAAGGATCGCGTCCTATTGCAAGGAAAAAAAGGAGTATGCTCCCTTGGAGCATGTAACTTACATGCTCCCAAACGTTTTTCCACATATTGATTTTATTTTTTGAAATGAAACCTACGTGGATTTAGATCGACATATATCACCATGATGTCATTCAAAATTCATTTCAATTCGAGTCCTCTATCCCCTACATAATGACTGATCTTCAATGGTTATAGATGGACATGTTAGAAATGTCTATTCTACATGAAATTTGGCATGCATGCTATACCTATTATTTTAATTAAATCCTCCAATGATTTCATTTTTAAAAATTTTGTGGAAAAAAAGTGGGAGCATACTCTTATATGCTCCCAAGGAGCATATCCACTATATATATATATATATATATATATATATATACATACTTGGGTTGGGGAAGCTGCACCCGGGGGTGTAGCTAACTAGCTGCACCCGGTCATTTTTTTCATTGATTTTTTGTGTTTTATAAATGAAACTTAGGGGGATTTAAATCACCATATATCACCATGATATCGTACCAATTTCAATTAAATTCAACACTTATATCATTTCCATCAAGACTATCGTATTTTAAAGGTCTCAAAATTATTGAAATTGACCCTATCTAGATAGGCATGTTAGGAATGTTTGTTTTGCATGAAATTCGAAACACATATTCCGCACAATAAACTAAGTAAATCCCCATTAGTATTTTTCAAAAAAAATAAAAAACCAATAAGAAAAATACCAGGGTGTAGCTAGTTGGTTGCACCACCCGGTGTAGCTTTCCTTTTCCCATATATATATATATATATATATATATATATATATATAGGATTTTTATCCAATGCGCACATGGCTCATTAACGTTTCGGTGAGCACCATTTGTAAGCCACACACATGTATTACCAATTGAGTGGTTATCTATTTCGAAGGATGTTGTTTTTGGAAAGAGATTAATATGCAAACGATTTAACAATAACTGATATTCCAATTATATCGCGTCCTAAAAAATAGGAAGATCATTTTGGAAAGAAAACATTCGAATCGATGGTTTCTTATAGAAAATCGAGAACCAAATGCTCAGGTCAGTAATATATATACAATAATCAAGTAAATGGTTGTTGCGAGATCAGTAATATCCATAACAACGGTCAGTAATTTACATTCATTTTATTATATGGTATAGAATTCAGTAATATATACACAATGGCCAAGTAAGTACTTGTTGTGAAGTCAGTAAAACCATAACAAATGGTCAGTAATTTTTATATGTATTACAACTTTTAATAGAATTCAGTAATTTCGACACAATACTCACGTAAATGGTTGTTGTGAGATCAGTAATATCCAAACAACGGTCAGTAATTTACATTCATTTTATTACATGGTGCAGAATTCAGTAATATATACACAATGGACAAGTAAGTGCTTGTTGTGAAGTCAGTAATATCCAAACAACGGTCAGTAAGTGCTTGTCTTATATCACATGTTCAGTAATATGTGTATGATTCTCAAGTAATAGCTACTATGAGATCAGTAATAACAAAGTAATGGTCAGTAAGTCATGGGCATTGCTCAAGTAAGAAAGTAACTATTTGTCAATGCAATGCACATTACATAGACAATGGTATTACTAACCATTTGTTATGTTATTACTGATCGCACAACACACATTTACTTGACCATTTTATACATATTACTAGATTCTGTACAATGTGACTATTTGGATGTAAATTACTGATCATTTTCTTGATATTACTGATCTCACAATACGCATTTACTTGACCGAATTATATTTATTACTATCATAGCGTTTGGAACCTTAATCATCCGCATGGAATCATTTATTTGAATTGTTTCTTTCTAAAACCGTCTTCCAATTTTTAAGGACGTTGTATAATAGGAAATATATATTTTTTTAAATACATCGTAGCCTATAATTAGAAATATAGTTATTGTTAATACAAGTGTATGGCCTAAAATGAGTGCTTATTGAAACGCTAATGAGCCCTGTGCGCATTGGATAAGCCCTCTCTCTCTCTCTCTCTCTCTATATATATATATATATATATTATTTCCTTCCAACAGGACAAGATCCTTCCTAAGTGCAGGAAGGTCGATCCTTTTTTTGTAAAAAAATATGCTGACTTTACTAGAAGATATATACAGTTTGTATTATAATGCACAATTTTGATGTTTGTATTATAACGTGTATTTTGTGTGCAGATTTGCATTTATAATGTGTAGTTATAATGCAAATTGTATGTGCGTTCCACTAAAAAGCTCATTTTTTTTACAAAAAGAAGCATGCATGTGTGTGTGTGTGTGTGCGCGTGTGCGTGTGTGTGACTTTGCCCTTGAAGTCGATCTTGTAGATAAAGTATAGGGAGGGTTAGATAATACTAGTAGTACGACGAGATGAACCAACTTGCTGATGCATGTAAAATGCACTGACCTTAACAGTAGATTTGTACCTCCTTGGAGATTCCGATGATACAACTGATATTGGTATGACTACTCTCAAAGAGGCAACGACGATATTTCAACTGACGTGTACGCGCTAACATAGAGATTGATTGAGCAAGAACAGATCATTCATTTAAGTTGACTCGCTAAAACAAATACAGAAGATAGAATGATTGTGTACTCAAGCAACTTCTATTGACTTCTTTATATAGGTATACAATAAGGTAATGCTACGCACTTTCAAAATAAAGCAATAGCCACCCTATAATTAGGATATTAAATTTTACCAATGATTGGAAAGCTACACAAACAATAATTACGTAATAAAATATAATTAAAGTTAATTTAAGGAATTCGAGCATTATTTTAGCATTGCAAAAACGGCCAACATATAAAAACAAATAAATGAGAATCCATGTATTCTCTCCAGCACGTGGAAAGAGTCAGAAATAAGAAAAGTGTAACGGTCATATAGCACGTTAGAGTCCACAAACTTGTAGGGTATTTAAAAGATTTAATGAAGAAAATCATTATTGGCTTTTTATAATATAAGATAACATGATCAAATAATTGATTGAAATCAAATAATTTTATTGAAATAAAATAAGTGTATGAAATATAAAGGTATACCAGTAGATTTGTATGCAATAGATTTATGTTAAGTTTAACAGAGTTCTCACACTATACACAGTAGGGGCTTCACAATACAAAATAGTCTCAACCCTTAACTTCATGTCATGGATTCTGACGATGACTATCTCCTATTCATTTGCACCAGTACTAAAGATTAAATAAAACTTTAAGATGCATTTAGTACGTGAGCAGGGATGGAGGGAGGGGGGACGAGAGGGGGCCAGGCCCCCCCTCACCTGAAAATCTCCTATGATATATGATGATTGGCCTCCCCAATTAAATATACTTGGAGTTCAAAAATTTTCTATTTACTATATAAGAAAAATGGGCCTGTCCCATGGGGATTTAACTTGGCCCCCTCATTCAAATTTCCTTATTTTTTTTGAAAATGAATTAGTGGAAATTCATCGCTATATTATTATATTATGTCATTCAAGTTTCGTGGGAAATCGAAATTCCTACAGCCTCCATCTAGACATCCGTTTTTTTAACGGTCGTTGAATTGTTGTAATCGATCTCGTCTGGATGGAGCCATAAGAATCTATGTTTTGCATAAAATTTTAATGACACAATGTAGAGATATAATTGTGAAAATCTACGGAAGTATTTAAAAAAATAAAAAAATAGAGAAAATGAGGCATGGAGACCAAGTTAACTCTCTCCTGGGGGCAACCCCAATTTACCCTTACTATATAAAGAAGAAAAACTCAATTTACTTGACATGCATCTCTTCTTTTTCTCTCTCAAATGTGATCCCTCCCTCTCTCTCTGCATATGCAACTTATAATTACTACCACACTATCATTGATGAAATATTATCTTCATCTTATATAAAATATGTTATATTTATTATCCTTATAATTAAATGACATTTGATTTCTTGTTATTCTGAACCTTTAATATTCTTTAACCTATGTACAATCTGAAAGAATTGTTCAGGAAATGATATTTAAATATTTTTCAATTATTTTAGATGTCAATCGTAATAAACTTTACAAAAATATACTATTTGTTTATTTATTGTTACAAGTTGTCACATTATATATCATTATAGAATTATGAGATTTTTATATTCGACCTTTATATATATTGGTTCCATTTTTAAGAACTAATGGATAAAAATATTAAAAATTATATAAATCACTACCAAAAATGAATTATGATCAGAAGAATACAAAAGGTCCTGAAAAAATCATAAGGTCTTTGACAAATATAGATGATGGATAAAATGGTAATATTATAGAGCTTAATACAAGAGTGTAGTTTTTTCTTCAAGTAAATAAATAGAATCCATCAGAATGATGGCATAATACCCGCTTATCTAATGGGTAAAAAGTGGCTGCCTTCTAGGGGAGCTAATTCTCCATTTTTTTATTTTTTTGAGAAATACTTCCGCAGACTTTCATTATTATATTCCTATATTATATCATTCAAATTTCGTGTGAAACAAAGACTCCTATGTTCTCCATCCATATGGGGTCGATTTCAACAATTCTGCAATCCTAAAAAAATGACTGTCTAAATGGAGGTCGAAGGAGTCTCTGTTTCTCACGAAACTTGAATGACATAATAGAGGGATACATTGATGAATTTTCATTGATTTATTTTTCAAAAAAAAGGAAAAAATGGGACGGTGAGGAGGGAAACAAGTTAGTGATGAATACCCATTCATCACTCTTTATTCTTTTATTTTAGCTACAAAACCTATGCAAAACACATGTATATTCATGTAAATAGCAATAATTGTCGAATAGCATGCATAGTGTAAACAAGCATATTTAGCATGTTTTTTGTGCATAAATAAAAGAATAAAGAAATAGAAGAAAAAGAGGGAGATATTTAGAATAAATATTAAGCGACCTAATCCCAAGGGAGGGCTCAGCATGGGCCTGACCGCAAAAAGAACCAAGTAGAGAGAGATAGGGAAGCTCATATGTGTACATAACTATGTATATAAATAAAAAAGTATTTTCCTCTTATTAAAAATAAAAATGTGTGTTTATTTATTTGTACATATTTTGTAAATACAAAATTAAAATTAAAATGGGAAAGATAAAAGAAAATTAAATAAATAAAAATTCACTTCATCATTGTATATAGACCTTGTGTATAAAAACCATATATCTATTTATTATCACCTTGTAAATAAATAACTAAAATTCAATAAAAATATGTACATATTCCATACTCCATAATGTAAATAAATAAAATAAAAATCATAAAAATAAAAAAAAGAAATAAAAACCCAAACCCACCTTGTATATATACCATGTATACATGTATATAAAGTTATTTATTTAACCCTTGTAAATAAATAATAAAAATCAAATAAAAATATCCTTTTATTCCAAATTTTATTCTATAAATAAATAAAATATACAATCTGAATAAAATGTAAAAAAATAAATAATTAAAAATCAAAAATAAAAAATACGTATGTATATACCTGTATATAATAATAATATTTTGTAAATTCCTAAATTATATTTCGAAAAAATAAATAAAAATAAAAAAATAATTTGAAAATAAATAAACATTTTTCATGTTTTGAGTTTTTCAAAAATAAGTCATTTATTATTTTTAAAAGAATTTCTAAATAATTTAAAAATGGAATAATTTGATTGGTCCAAGGGGGATTGTTGACCCCTGTCAACTCTCCCCTGCGGACCTCTTCTTCGCGGACTCGGTCACCGACCCGATTTCACCGACTTTTCCTGGATCGGTCTGCCAACCATTCTCTCGAACCCCAGGCTCCGATTGATCAGCACATATCCGAGATACACGCCCGATGTTTTGCCTAGGGATCCGAGCTCCGATATGCTCGCCCGACCCTCATCTTCTCGGACCCCTAGCCGTATAAGACCTCACCTCCGGCTAGCTTTTCACTCCATCTTTGGCTCTACCCTTTCGTCCCAGGAGCTCCACCTGACTCCCCAGAGTGACAGCTGCGCGAGGAAGGTGTTGAAGCGAGGAGAGAGAGCATGCACCACTGATCCGGCGACCCCCTTGTCACCGTGCGCCGTCGTGAGCCGCGCCCGAGCCTCGGGCCCCAACGACCCTCGAGGCGAAGACCCAGAGCTTCTGTAGCTCGTCCCCAGTCGATTCCACTCATCAGGTAGACTCGATTCTTCCTATTTTTCTTCAATTTCCGATTTTGCCCAAATCGACCCATCGCCGTCTCCGACTGATTCTGTTCACTCCACTCATCGATTTGATCATTGGACGACACCATCATCTCCGTGAGACCCCTCTTCACATTCTGCACCCACTCACTCCCCATGTCTCGCCTCGGAGCAGATAGCTCGACCTCCCTCGTCGTCGCCTCACCGAAGGTCATCCACCCGACTCATCCACGCACCCATTCCACCTCTCACCGGGTCGAGGCAGTTTGCCCTCGACCCAGGAGCCGTCTCGTGCTGTTTTGCAGGTCGAAGGAGACCCATGGGAGGGTCTGAACATCTGGGCACAGAGCTCCAGCTCCGCCTTCGCCGTCGGGGCTCCTCGGAGCTTCTCGGCATCATCGGAGGAGTCCATCATCTACGGGGGGGCTTGGCGATTCTGTTCCACACATTTGCAGCCCCCGAGGAGCCCGTGGTGCTCCGGCGAAGTTCGCCGGAGCTGTGTTCTTCCAGGATCCTCAACGTCATCCGATCTTCCCCGACACTCCAGAATCGATCCGATCCATCCATTTGAGGAGCCCCGCGACCGTCAGATCCCTTGGAGGCTTGATCAGGACCGTTCATTCAGACAAGAAGGAGCCCTCGATCCATCACCGTCCGATCTCCACGTGGCTTCCTCCTCGCCATCCATCCAGACGAAGGGTTGGCATGTCTCCTGCGACCGTCAGATCACCCACATGGCCAACCCTCAGCCGTCCGAGTTAATAAAGGGTAATTTACCCTTAGGCCCTTCTTTCTTCTGCTTTTATTAATTAGTCCTGTAAATATTTTAAGTAGTTGTTTTTATTTTAGACAAATTGCACATCAGACCTTTATGTTCTTTCTATTTGCTTTTTAGTCCTCCTATATATATTCCACGTGCATCGACACGTGAGGTTTTGGTTAAATTGCATTATATACCATGTAGTTCTTGTGTGTTATTATTTGCATATTTTAAAATAGGAATTGCAAGTAGGTCCCTCCGTGCCTGGACCACGTGCCTTGCGCGTGAGTTATTGGGATTTTTTGCACTTTGGGCCCTGGGCTTTTCTGCAGTGTTACTGTTTGGTCCCCAAAGAATGTTTTTATGACATATAAGGCCCTATGCACTGTGAGCCTTTGTTGTATTTAAATAAAATATCAAATTTAACCCAAATCGCGTGAAATATGGACACCTGGCTCCTGCCACCGTGTAAAAATTTCCCTAATTTTTAGGTACATTTTTTAGGCTTTTAAGTATTTTTAAAAAATTCAATAATCGTTGTTTTTTTGTCTGTCCAGATTAGAAAACCATAAAAAATATAAAAACTCTTTCAAAAATTCTAAAATATTAGGATTTGTTAATTATTTGTGCTTGGATTTCTTTGCATTTTTGGATATTTTTGGATATATAAAAACCCTAAAAATTGAAAAACCTGTAAAAACTTATAAAAATTCTAAAAAATTGTAGAAAACTCTAAAAATAATAAACTCTTTTCCGAAATTTTCTTTGTTGTTTATATTTTTCATAAAAATTACCTCCAGGTGTGAAAGACCCATTTGATATTTTTCATGGGCCTTTTAAGCCTAGCTAGACAGTACCTCATTGTTTCTGCCTTCTTTGATTTTTAGAAAATTCTATAAAAATCAGAAAAATCTCAAAAATTCACCAAAATAGTAAAAGACCTCAAAAATATAAAAATATTTTTGTTTGAATTTTTGGAGCTTTTTAGAGTGTATAAATAATTTGTTGATTGTGATTGTTTTTGTTTTTTATCCTTTTACTCCATTATTAAAATTCCAAAAAAATATAAAAATGTTTAAAAACCACCAAAAAATACTTGTTTTTGCTTGATTTTCAATTTGACTACTTCGTAGGCCGCAAGGCCAACTCGTGCTCCCTGAGTCCTACCCTGGGTGGTACATCAGGCTAATCTCATAGCCAGAGCCACTATTTTTGCTTCTCTTATTTTATATCTCTGTTTGGTGGTCTGATCCTTATCTTTCTTGCTGAGCTAATATCCCTCTCGATTCGGGTCGTAACGACCCGAGAGTGATTATTTTATCCCGGATTGATTGGTTGATTTTTTGGTTCATCAGAATGGTGCCGTTACCGGGGAGCACGACTTAGTAGTCGCTTTTGATTTTTCCGCGACTTTTGTTTTTCGCGGCTTTCTGTAGATATTTTTGTATATATTTTATCTGACTTGTTTATATATAATAATCAGGTTTGACACTCTGTTTGTTTACTTGCGAGGGCCCGAGGATCAAGGCGACTTCTTCGGAAGCCGACGCAACCGCGAGAGTCGGAGGCGGCTTTCTTCTGTACGAAGCCGTAGGGAAGCGCGAGGAGACGAGCAGGAGTGCGGGAGCCACAGAATAGCCACGTAGATTAGCTGTAGATTAGTTTAGATTTATTTTAAGTCAGACTATTTGAGTTGTAATAATGCAGGGACAAGACTGAGACACTTGTGACATTCCGGGGTCTGTTTCAACGAGCACCGGTGTGCTGGGGGGACCTCACCGGTTTTTCACGGCTTTTTCACGGTTTTCTAGAGTTTTGACCGTTTATTTACTGCTCATTTGATTTACGCGGATTTTAGCCCTACCTTAGGAGTTTTCTTTGACTGTGACGTAATTGATTAAGGCCAAACCCTAATTATCTGCATGTGCCTATAGATCGGTAATTGGACTTAATTAATTAATTTACAAGAAAAAACCGCTTATTAGAGCTCTAGTCCGCGTGCCTTGAGGAGTCACATACAGCGCGTGCAGAATCTGTTGTGGCAAACACCGAGTGGCTCCCAAGATAGGACTCCGGACCTAGGCTCGAGTACCCTGCTATTGTTCTTCACGAGTAGAACTGTTTTGTTTAGGGTGCATCATATAGGTAGTTTATATTCTGTCTTTTATTTTATGCGCGGATCACCCTGCATGTAGACTGTTGGAGTCAGGTACGCATTTCTTACTCTGCATGCATCATTGATTCTCGCGCATCGGCTTTTTCGTCTTCTCCCCCTGTTTTGGACCTAAAATAACCAGGAGAACCGAAAAATTCATTAGACGTTGTTTGTATTGAAAAATACCTAAAAAATCAAAATCATAAAATTGAGACTGTTAATCCAACTTGACCCTAGAAGACACTCCACTTAAAAAATTATCTTGGGGAGAGCAACCCCCTCATTGTATGGTTTGCATGTGCGAGAGAGTGACCCGTACACTAGGCTAGAGCCATATCCGAGCCTCGATCAGACTACTGGCCTTTTATACGGGGCAATCTTTTCGACGGATTGGATTCCCAACAGGTCACGTAACCGCTCTACTATCTTGACTTGATCACCTAATAAAAACTGACAAGATAATTGACCGAACTCTTACGGTCTTCAGCTCGCGTTGAGTAGGTGAATCTGGGGTTTGTTTTCTCATCATTGTTGTTTCCAGATCCCATCTGCCCGACTCGCCAGATCACGATGATGGGCAGGAGGTCCCTTAGGAAGCCTCTGGTTGCACCGCTTTTCAACACTCCAGCCCATTCATCTAGGTCGGTTCGTGAGAGCTCAAACCCGCTCTCCGAACCCGAGTTCGACTCCGCCCTGTTCCCCCTTGACCACCCTTCTACCATTCCTGAGTTACGAGTGCCAGATGCGAGACAACGGACAGATGATTTGTCGGCACCTGAGTTTGAGTCTTTTGCCTTTGCAGAGACCATGGTCGGCAGCAGTGATGACCGCACCGGAGGCCCCCGAGGAGAGCAGACATTTATCCTGGACCAGGGTGCGATCAACAACACCCTGATCGCCTCCCTTGAGACAGTACAGCAGTAGTTGAGGGATTAGGGTGCATTGATAATTGAGATACGGAGAGAGATGGAGCAGATGAGAGCCGACCGTGAGCAGTGCGGACCAGGAGACAGACCGAGGATACCCGGTGATGCGGCAGCAGCCGTAACAGCCGCGGCAGCAGCAGCAGTAGAGCCTCCGAGACCGATGTGGATGTTGCACAACCCCGGATCGACTTTAACGCATCGCTGGGTCGTGCTACCAGCCATCGTGGGGGACTTCAAGTTCCCCTCGAACACTCTTCAGCTTCTACCCCGGTTCCATGGGCTCGTCACTGAGGAGCCCCATCTGCATCTCCAGGAGTTCGAGATGATCTGCAGCACCGTCCACGACCGTCAGTTCGACGAGGATACCATCAAGATGATCGCTTTTCCTTTCTCCTTGGCAGACAGAGCAGCCAACTGGCTGAAGCACTTAGGGAGGTTTGTGTACACCTGGGAGCAGCTCCGCACCGAGTACTTGAACAAGTACTATCCACTCAGGCGGACGAACGCAGCGAGGGCCCTGATCAGCAACTTCTCCATGGTCCCCAACGAGCAGTTTCGCGAGGCATGGGAGAGGTTTAGAGAGCTTACCGACAGATGCCTACACCATGACATCTCGAAGCTGAACCTTGTTCAGAGCTTCATTTGCGGGTTGACACCAGAGCTGCAGGGCCTGGTGAACTCTTCTTGTGGCAGGTCCTACTTCGCCAAGGATCATGATCAGGTCTGGACCATTTACGAGGAGTGGCCGAGAACTATACAGTGATGTCCCAGACCAGACTCTACACTTAGGGACGCCCCCAGCCACAATCCGTGCAGTACTAGAGGATAGAATGGGTCAACGCCGGTCCTTCCACTTCGTCAGCGGCAGCCGC
The DNA here is from genome assembly GCA_037367405.1 of Ottelia alismoides. NCBI lineage: Eukaryota > Viridiplantae > Streptophyta > Magnoliopsida > Alismatales > Hydrocharitaceae > Ottelia > Ottelia alismoides. The sequence continues at coordinate 192,841 of JAZKJV010010928.1, read as the reverse complement.
ACAGGCCAAGTCCACAGCCGCTGACATGGGCATTATCAGCGAGAAGCTGGACCGGATGGAGATCATAGAGAAGAAGCAGTGCCAGAGCATATCACAGATGGATCAGATGACACAGACGCTGAGTGACTTGAAGACACATATCATGTGTCTCCAGCATGCACAGGCGGCTTCTCAGCCCCATCTTCAGTCACGAGGAGATCCGAGTGGCAGTAGCAGCTCGTCCCAGCGCTCCAGCTCCAGCCAACCTAGGCAGGTCCACCTTGTACAGGCGGAGCCGTACCAGCAGCCACAGATGTACTACCAGTCACCACCATCCCCAGACACTTAGATGGTGGTCTATCATCCGGATCAGCCTCTGACAGCACTCCTGCCATCCTCCCCCGAGCCCGAGCCATTGATCGATGTCAACGGGACTTGGTACGACCAACCCCAGCCTGGTATCCGACGAGACCATCCTGGATTCCGTTGGTCGGCCGAAGGTGCCAGCTCCCAGCAGCAGCCTTCAGGTCAGGGTGGCCAGTACGGCCATCAGCCAGATCACCAGCAGCAGCCCCCAGTGTACCACCAGCAGCAGCAGCAGTCATCTCAGTATGGTCCTCGTCCCTATCAGCATGGACATTCTTGGAGGAGTGATCAGCCTCAGCAGCAGCATCAGCAGTACCCCTCTCACCTGCAGCACCAGCCACAGCAACAGCCTCACTACCAGAGAGGCCACCTGTCCGATTCTCATGGGCCATCCTATGAGAACCCCGCCTTAGATGACATAGCCTGCCTCCTGACCGATCAGCAGGCTACTTTTAGACGAGAGATGGATGAGTTCCGCCAGGAGCTGCGGGAGATCGTGAGAGGGAAGGCCGCCATCCCTACCCAGATTGAGCCGAACTCGAACAATCTGAAGAGGAAATCTGAGCAGGTAGATTTCACAGAGTATGCCACTCCTAGTGATACATTTGGTGATATGTCTGCATATATGTTTGATACTAATTTTGTTACACTTAGGAGCGGTAGGATGCCAGCAAGCGACGCCTCGTCTGAGCGACGTTCCCACGCTACTTCAGGAGCGCCAGGTGAGGAGGAGCGTGGTACTGATGCCGTGAGAGATGATGATGGTGGTGCTGACGCCACCATGGATGTTGATCCACACGACGGTACTGAGGCCGTCACTTCACTAGATGGAGGAGGTGGTACTGACGCCACCATAGTTTCCGAGCCAGAGCGCGGTGCTGAGGCTGCGAGTCGACATACCGAGGGTGGTACTGAGGCCACCAGTTCTACTTCTGCTAGTCCTGTTGTTTTTCCATCTATACTTGTATCTCAGGACACTTCTGGCAAAAAGGAAAGGGTTTATTTTATTATTATCCACCTGTGGTGCATGATGATGTATGTGTGGATTCTGTCGTGCTTAAGCAACCGAGACCCTCTCCTAGTCCTTCATCTGAGAAGGACCCTGTAGTCCCCTTCCCTAGAGCACTCCATCTGGGTAAGGGGAAGAAAATAGAAAATCCCAAAAAGAAGCAACAGGAAGAGTTTATCCAGCAGATGGTCGATAGATTTCACATTCAGCTGACTCTTCAGGAGGCCTTGGAGAACATCCCTCTACTCCAGAGATCACTCAGAGATAGGACTACAGTTAGAAGGAAGAGGAGAAACCACCAGTCTGAGATCCATGTGCTTACTCGGGCCACATGTTTCGCGATTCAGAATCGTTTGTTGGCCAAGAGGCCAGATTCAGGAGCCCCTTATGTCAGATGCCATATCCGTGAGCAGAGGTTCGACCGCACTCTATTAGACAGCGGTTCTTCGATCAACCTACTTCCGGTAGCCCTTCTCGACCGCTTCGAGTTGGGCACTCTACGACAGAGCATGATAGTCCTTCAGTTTGGTGATCGATCTGTCAAGAGGCCAAAGGGGATGCTGAAGGACGTTGTCGTCACGATTCAGGGCCTGCAATTCCCCGTGGACTTTGTTGTGTTGGACATGGATATCCCTGAGTCTGTGACCAATACCCCCATCATTCTAGGTCCCCCGTTCTTGGCCACAGCCAATGCAGTGACCGACCATGATAGCGGGAAGGTATACTTTCGCGTCAAGGGCGAGAGTGTACAAATAGAGACGGTCGAGGACATCAGAGTCAGAGATTCAGCTTGCTCAGAGCCGAGCACAGATTCAGAGCAGATGACAGAGTCATGGCGAGACATCCACCAGGACTGTAATTTTGTGATCACAGATGATGAGGTAGTTTGGACAGATCCAGTCGCACAGGCCATCCTCTCACCTTCAGAGTTCGTTGATGCAGAGACACCAGCAGAGGAGAGCTTGGAGAGCGCATTCCTGGTCCAGGATATTTCACAGGAAGCAGAGCCAGTTCTTGACCGCCAGATCGATTTTTGTGAGTATGACACAGATCCCTCGGAGTCAGATGTTGATTGGGCAGAGTTTGATGATCTTATTCCATGTCTGACTTCACTCAGCCTGCAACTAGGGAGGAGGTAGATGCCATGCAGAGCAGAGACAGTCCAGTAGAGCAGGCTTCTCCAGATTCAGATTGTGAGCGAGAGTTTCCGTTCTCCCATGCAAATTTGGTAGCATTCACTCAGAGCTTTCATAGGCCAGATCCACCAGCACCGACTTGTCCAGAGCTGAAGCCACTACCTGTGTCGCTGAAGTATAGATTCCTTGCGCGTGAGCATGAGATGTACCCAGTCATTATCTCCGCTGATTTGACTGGAGAACAAGAATCCTGTCTGATGGGGGTTCTTGAAAAGAACCGCAAGGCGATAGGATAGAGCGTAGAAGATCTCCAGGGGATCAGTCCGGCTCTATGCTCTCACCACATCTATCTCGAGGATGAGGCAAAGCCGTTGCGTGAGTTCCAGCGGCGGCTGAACCCGAATCTTAGAGAGGTTGTCATGAAGGAGATCTCAAAGTGGTGGAGCGTCGATTTTATCTACCCCATCTCCGACTCCAAGTGGGTCAGTCCGTTGTATGTGGTGCCCAAGAAGATGGGCATCACTACTGTTGTCATGGAGTTCAGAGAGGAGATCGCTACCCGGGTACCTACTTCTTGGAGGGTCTACGTAGATTACAGACGACTCAACCAGGCCACCAAGAAGGATCATTTCTCCCTGCCCTTTATAGATCAGATCATTGAGAGACTGGTAGGGAAGAGCCACTACTACTTTTTGGATGGGTACTCCGGCTACAATCAGGTGGCTATCGCACCCGAGGACCAGGACAAGACCACCTTCACCTGCCCCTTCGGCACATACGCCTTCCGACACATGCCATTTGGGCTATGCAATGCCCCTGCGACTTTTCAGAGATGCATGTTGCCTATCTTTTCGAACATGGTGGGGGAGTGCTTGGAGGTCTTCATGGATGACTTCTCGGTCTACGGTGACGGATTCGATTCCTGTCTTGACTGCCTAGACCGAGTCCTTCAGTGATACATTGAGGTTCACCTAGTGTTGTCTTGGGAGAAGAGTCACTTCGTGGTGACTCAAGGGACGGTGCTTGGCCACATCATCTCCAACAGGGGCATGGAGGTTGATCCGGCCAAGGTGGATGTCATTAGAAAACTCGATCCACCGTCCAACTTGCGGCAGTTACGGTCTTTTCTGGGGCACGTCGGTTTCTACCGACGTTTCATTCATGATTTCACTAGGATTGCCCGACCGTTGACTGATCTCTTGATGAAAGACACCGAGTTCCTTGTAGATGATAAGTGTCTATCGTCGTTTAAGACTCTCAAGAGCTGTGTCATAGAGGCTCCTGTTCTCCAGCCACCTGATTGGTCTCTCCCATTCGAGATCATGACGGACGCCTCCGATTTTTCCGTAGGGGCCGTGCTGGGACAGAGGAGGGATGGAGTTCCATTTGCTATTAACTACGCTAGCCGTACATTGGATGCCGCACAGCGGAACTACACTGTCACTAAGAAGGAGATGCTAGCCGTAGTTTTTGCCCAAGATAAGTTCAAATCTTACATTATCGGATCTAGAGTGACCATATACACTGATCATACCGCCATCAGGTACCTCATGGCAAACAAGGATGCCAAAGCTAGATTGACCAGATGGATCCTTCTACTCCAAGAGTTTGACATAGAGATTAAGGATAAGCATGGAGTCAAGAATGTGGTGGCGGATCATCTCTCCCGATTGGAGTATCTTGAGGATTCTGAGCAGATTGACCCTCTTTGTGAGACATTCCCAGATGAGGCGATCCTTGCTATTGCCTCGCTCCCATGGTATGCCAATATTGAGAACTATCTTGTCGCCAAGAAAGTTCCACAAGATTGGCCCAGGCATAAACTTGAGACCTTCCTCGCGAAGGCCAAGTTTTACCATTAGGAGGATCCCATCCTTTACCACGAGGGAGGGGATAGTATCTGGCATAGTGATGACACGCCAAGCGACAGAGGTAAAGGTGCTAAATGGTCGTCACGACCTCAATCACTCGGTTGTGTCAATCAAGAAAGATAGACCACCAATAATAGATAAAATCAAGTCAAAATCAATATAGCGGTCTTGCTATTATTTTAACCTGGTATAGCGACCAGGGTCGAACTCAATGAGCACGTAATGGCCTTGCGGCCTACGAAGTAGTCAAAAATCGAAGGAAAGAGAAGAAGAGAGTATTTTTGGTGGTTTTTAGGGTTTTTATATTTTTTTGGGTTTTTAATTAATTAAGAAACTAAAGGAAACAAATAAGCAAGGTAATTCAACAATTTATTTGATGCATCAAAACTCAAGCAAAAATTGCAGAAAACATATTTTTGTGTGTTTTATAATTTTTACTGTTTTAGTGAGTTTTTGAGATTTTTCTGATGTTTATTTAATTTTCTAAAAATCAAACAGTGAATGAAAAAGAAGGTACTGTCCAGCCGAGCTTGAGGGACTTAGATAAAATATCTAAAAGTCCCCAATAAGCCTGGAGGTATTTTTCCTGTATAGAGAAGAAAACAAGTAAAATTTAAGCACCTTAATTATTGTTTTTGGATTTTTAAATTATTTATTAGAATTTTTATGAGTTTTAGATTGTTTTTTAATTTTTAGGTTTTTTAGATAATGAAAAATAGCCAAAATTGGCTAGAAAATCAAGCAAGCCAAAACAAACAGCATGTTATTTTTTGTAATTTTTAGATGAGTTTTAATATTTTTTGTGATTTTCAAAGTTCAACAGTAAAGAAAATACAAGTTTTTGAATTTTTAAAAATATCAAATCAACACAAAAATGTCTCCAAAAATCCTCGAAAATTTTACACTATGGCAGGAGCCATGTGTCCAATTTTCATCCAATTTGGAGGTGATTTGCTATTTTATTCAAAAATCAAAAGAGGGTACGGTGCACAGGGACCTAAGTGTAAATACCCGAAGTCCTGAGGGGTCTGGTGCAAAATACCCAGGAAGTCACGCACGTCGCGCGTGCCTGGGGCACTCAGGGACCCAAATGTAATAAAAACTACTTCCGAGGACTATTTAGTAACAGGTACCAAAAGTCCAGGGGGTAGTCTGCAAATAACCCACGAATATACGCACATGCACTAATAAATCACGCACAGGGGTATAAATGCAATATCCAAAAAGATTTCATTTAATCCATAACATTCAGAACTACAGGGTATAAGATGCAAATACACCAGAAAACCACGTGACGAAGCACGTGTCACACCATACACAGGGGCATAAATGCAAAGGAAATAAGGTGCAGGGTCCTCTATGCAATTTTATCAAAAACTAAACAACTACACTAAATAATTACAAGACTAAATGCGAAATAAAATAAAAGAGGTGGCCTAAGGGTAAATTACCCTTTATTAATGCGGGCCGCTGGATGGATGCCACGTGGAGAATCGGATGGTCTGGATCGGGTGGCACTCCAACGCTGAGGTCCTCGCAGTGATCGGACGACTGAGGCTACGCCACGTGGGGGATCGAACGGTGGAGGCTCTCGGTGGCTAAACCTCGCTGGACCGACGGCTGGGATCAGTCCTCCACTGATCTGACGGTTGCTGCTGCTCCTGGAATGGACGGCCCAGATGAAAACTGGAGCTGGAGGTTGATCGGACGGTCGATGGAGATCCTCGAAGAACAGGTGGCCGGCGAACTTCGTCGGCCCAGTACGCTCGCTCCGAGACTCCTCTGCTGCTTCTGAAGATCGGAGAAGCTCCGGCGTGACGCTCCGCAGCTGCTGGTGGCCTCCGATGACCCAGCCGAGCTCTGGGGAGCTCCGGCGAGGTCGGCGGAGGTAGAGCTCCTGGACCGAATGGTCCAAGCCCTCAGATGGGCTTGGATGCACCTGCAAGATAGACCAGAAGACTCGCGGGTCGAGGGCAAACAGCCTCGACCCGATTAGGTGGGGTGAAGATGGTCGGAGGGTCGATATGGGCGAGCTCCGGCGAAGGTGGAGACGGAGGAGCTCGAGCCCCAGCTCCTGTGCGAGCTGGGTTGAATGGAGGTATGGAGAAGGTGCGCGGGAGGAAGGCAGAGGCTATGGCGAAGCCTGATGGTCGAACGGAGGTCGGACGTGATCGGAATCGGCGGAGAACGGCGGCGGAGCGAAAAGGGGGAAATCTAAAATTAGCGAAAAAGAAAGAACTAAAGGGCTACCTGGGTGGATGATGAGACTGTGGACGAGCTGGCGATGCTCTGGGTCGTGGGAGCGTCTCCCTTCGAGGCTCGAGCTCCGGCTCTGGGCGGAGCACGACGGTGATACTCGCCGGATCGATGGGTCGATGCCCCTCTCCTCGATGCGACACTTGCTGGAGCAAGCTGTCACTCTTGCCAACACAATGGAGGTCACGGGTAGAAGAGCAAATGAGCCAAAGATGCGAATGGAGGAGGCGGAGATGGAGCTATATACGTTGAAGGGTCCAGGAAGACGAGCGCGGGTAGGGCATTATGGAGCGCGGATCTCGAGGTGGAGGCTCCGGCGAGGGTCTCGGATGTACCATGAACGATTCGGACCCGGGGTTTAGGTGAGGGGGAATCGGGTTTAGGCGCTAAAATAGGGGGAAGTCGGGTCGGGCGCCTAACCCGTGAGAAGTGGTCCTGGGGGGGGGGGGGTAGTTGACCTGGCGGTCAACAATCCCCAGGGCCAATGGGTGAAGGCCACGTGGCAGAGATTTGAAAATTCAATTAAAAATACCAAATGGCCGAATTATTAAAAAGTCAAAACATGAAATATTTTTATTTTAATTTTTTTTCTATTTTTTTGTAATTTTTAATTAATTTTTCCAAGTAAAATAAGGTATTTACATAGTAGGGTTATATATAGGTATATATACAATATATAGGATTTTAATTTTGATTTTTAATTTGTTATTTTTATACAATTTTATTCCCATTTTATATTTTATTTATTTATATCATAAAATTAGGAATAAAAGGATATTTTCATTTTATTTTTATTATTTATATACATAGGTGAAATAAATACATATGTACATTTATATACATGGTATATTTACAATAGTATTTTTGATTTTTTAAATTTTGTTCTTTTTATTTTGTTTTTGTTTTAATTGTTTTTATTTTATTTATTTACACCATATCACATAGGATATTTACAAAATTTTTGAAAATTACTTTTATTTATTTATAAGGCTAAATGAATAAAAGATGGATGTTTTATATACATGATGACTATATACAAGGGTGATGTTTTTGTTCTCTCTTTAATTTTTCTGTTTTTATCTTGTTTTTATCTTTATAAATATATACAAATATTTACAAGCCAATTTGAGTCTATTTTTGTGAGGAAAATACTTTTATTTTATTTACATAAATATCTACACACATGAGTCCCTATCTCCCTCTACTTTGGTTTTTATGCGGTCAGGCTCATGCTAAGCCCTCCCTTGGGTTAGGTTGCTCAATATTTATTCTAAATATTTCCCTCTTTTTCTTTTTACTCTTTATTCTTTTATTTTTGCACAAAAACATGCTAATTATTAAACTTTATACAATGCATGCTTTTGATAATTATTTGTATTTACACGAATATACATGCATTTGCAAAGGTTTTTGTAGCTAAAATATAAGAATAAAGAGTGATGAATGGGTATTCATCACCCCCCTTTACTTAACTTTTGCTAGTCCCTTAGCAAACACTTATTTGAAAAAGAAGTGAAAAAGAAAGAAAGAAAAAGAAAAAGAGGGGAATGTACATGGATCAAGGTTGAATATTAAACTTTCCTTCATTAAATTGAAATATGGAGCTCGATCAGATCTTTGGATTATTAATGTGTCGGAACCTTATTTAGACTTAAGCTTAAAACTCAACAGTCTCTAAGTTCCACCAATCTATGGACAAGACTCCTCAATAAACCAGATCAGAACAAGTCTACATACACAAACTCTAATGACCATGAATCTTTCCATGCAGTGTAAGTGATATGTAGCTCCCCACCTCAGAAGTAACAAAGAAACAACCTCCCCCAACCTGGTAACTCTAATGCCTCGGTCTAGCAACTCTTTCCTCGAGAAGCGGGGTATTCCCTTCTAAGTTCAAGTGCAACCGGCTCAAGAAGAGGGGGAAGAAGTATAGACTTTTGGAAGCTCAGCCAGTGTAGCCAAGTCTCCAGCTGCAAGCTTCATGAGATGTAACATGGATACCATAAGCTTTTGCTTTATTTGACTATATACACTCCGGTGGGGTTATTAAATTTTCAATCCGACCCACCACTTTTTTGGAGTTCTTTTTGCATTTTGCATTTTTTTCAAGTGCCTATGTACAACATATCTACATGGTGCAGCATATATACAAGAAATTTTCCTCTTGAGTCAATAGACTATCCCTCTTTTGAAGCTTTATTGCAACCCACGGCTTCTATCTTTAGCCTTCATCACCACTAGAACAAGTTGAGACGCACTTCCTTCACTAGAAGAAGAAGAGAGGTTCCGCCTAGAAGTACTACCCTCATATGCTACCCCAAGCCAAAGGAAACTGCCTCCTCACCACCTCATCCGTGGAGAGCTATGTGTAAGGTGCTGGTGCAAGTCAAGCCATTATCTCTAAGAGTCATGCGTGTGTTGTTAAGTGCTCTACTTAAGCTCATCAAGATGACATATGCTCATAGCCTAGTGGACCCAAAGAATTAAGTCCTTATGGACCTGAAAAGCCTTAACCCTAAGCCATATAAGGTTCCTCTAAGAATTAGGTGGATTAAGATCTTAATCAAGCTCCATTTCTCAATTTAATTCCAGGCTAGTTTAAATGTCAACTATCATCCAGGAAAAACTGTATACATATATATACAAAGATGCTATTTACACATATTTACAATCGTGCAAAATTTTTGAAAAATGTTTTGAAATTATGAATGGATGGATGCATGAAATACAAGTTTTGCAAAAGTATTTACAATTTTTGCAAACTTTTGATTTTCAAAACATTTTGGAAAATTTTGTACTATATACATAATTTTGATAAGAAAATATTTACACAAATATTTACACAAAACTTTTTGAAAACATTTTTACAAAAATAATTTTATACACTAGCTATGTATGTGCAATAAAAGAATGATTATTTACAGGAAAAGTTTTTAATTTTTGTGATTTTTAGGGTTTTTAGCCATTTTATTTATTAACACACTCACATAAAGTACGAGTTATGGCTAAAGTATATATGAAATATATACACACCCCCCCTATACTTAGCTCGAACGATGTCCTCAGAGTGATCAAGAGCGATGAAGAAGACATAACTCATGCTTAGTAAAAGGGAAGTGAAAAGGAATGGATAGGCACAGAAATGAATGAATGAATAGAATGAGAAGAACTCGGTGGTTTCCCCATATACTTAGGATTAACTAATCCTAAGTATAGCAAGCTGTACATGAAGGGAAATTCGAGTGAAGCATGAACAGAGTCTGCCCCCCCTATACTTAGGGTAAAATATCCCTAAGTATAGGCAGCAAAACAGGTGCAGAAAGAATGAAAAGAATACCCGCAGGTCCTACATCCCCCCTATACTTAGGGTAAAGTACACCCTAAGTATAGCATAATCATAAGATGAGAAAAGGGATGTGGGAGTAAAGAATAGAGTGATATAGACAACTGGATCTATACAAGTCGGAAGAACAGTGATAATCAGGCGTGAGATGCAATAGATGTGAATCAAGAGACCACATCTCACGCAAAGTGAATAGGGGAAACATCAACGACCTGCGGCTCATGATCTAGAAATGGCTTGAGCCGCTGGCCGTTCACTCGAAAGGTACTCTCAGAAGACAACTCGGATATATCAATGCTACCGTTGTCGTGTACCTTTCTCACAAGATAAGGTCCCTTCCATTTGCTCTGTAGCTTCCCTGGAAATAAACGAAGCCTCGCATCAAACAACCATACTCTCTGTCCAGGCTCAAAATGCTTGTGGCTGATATGAGAATCATGCCACTCTTTCACTCTCTCCTTATACTGTAGGCTGTTTGAGAAGGCTGTATCTCTAGGCTCCTCCAAGGCTGCTCACTCTGCCCTCCTCTGATCTCCTACACTATCTGGATCTAAAAGAATATCCGTGACTGCCCAAAGTGACTTGTGCCTCAACTCAACAGGTAAATGGCACAGCTTGCCATAAACTAGGCGAAAGGGAGATGTGCCCAATGGTGTCTTGAAAGACGTCCTATATGCCCACAAGACCGAGTCCAAAAGCTGTGACCAATCCTTTCGTTCAGGGCGGACGACTTTCTGCAAAATAGTCTTGATCTCCCTGTTTGAGACCTCGGCTAGACCATTCGTCTGTGGATGGTATGGAGTGGCAACTCGATGGTCTATGCCGAACTCACTAGCAAGTGCCTTCACCTGGTCATTGATGAAATGAGACCCCCCATCTGAAATCAATACTCGAGGTACCCCGAACCGCGTGATGATGTGCTTCCTCAAAAATCTGCAAACAGTCCTCGCATCAGCGGCTCGGGCGGGGATAGCCTCAACCCAACGACTAACATAGTCAACGGCCAACAGAATGTACTCAAATCCCTGACTCTTAGGGAATGGACCATGAAATCGATGCCCCATGCATCAAAAACCTCACAGAAGTGAATGGGTTGCATCGGCATCGTATCACGCTATCCACAAGTGCCCATCCTCTGACAGTCAGTACACCTCTTCACGAACTCATCAGAGTCCTTGAAGAGGGTAGGCCACCACAAGCCGGATTGGAGCACTTTCTGTGCCGTTCTCCTCTCTGAGTGATGTCCTCCTGCCTCAAGCTTGTGGCAGTAAGTGAGGACGCTATGGTGCTCATCCTGAGGGATGCACCTACGCCAGACACTATCCCCTCCTTCGTGGTAAAGGATGGGATCCTCCCAGTGGTAAGACTTGGCCTTCGCGAGGAAGGTCTCAAGCCTCTGTCTGGGCCAACCTTGTGGGACTTTCTTAGCAACAAGAAAGTTCACAATATCAGCATACCACGGGAGTGAGGCGATAGCAAGGATCGCCTCATCTGGGAAGGTCTCACAAATGGGATCAATCTGCTCAGATTCCTCAGGCTGTTCTAAATGGGAAAGATGATCCGCCACCACATTCTTGACTCCAGGCTTATCCTTAATCTCAATGTCGAACTCCTGGAGTAGAAGGATCCATCTAGTCAGTCTAGCCTTGGCATCCTTCTTTGCCATGAGGTATCGGATGGCGGTATGATCAGTATACAAAGTCACTCTAGATCCAATGATGTACGATCTGAACTTATCTAGGGCGAACACTACTGCTAGCATCTCCTTCTCTGTGACTGTATAATTCCGCTGGGCAGAATCCAAGGTGCGGCTAGCATAGTGGATAGAAAATGGAACTCCATCCCTCCTCTGTCCCAGCACAGCCCCCACGGCAAAATCGGAGGCGTCCGTCATGATCTCGAGTGGGAGAGACCAATCTGGTGGCTGGAGGACAGGAGCCTCAACAATACACTGCTTGAGAGTATCAAAGGACGAAAGACACTTGTCATCGATAAGGAACTCGGTGTCTTTCGTCAGCAGGTCAGTCAACGGTCGGGCAACTCTACTGAAATCACGGATGAACCGCCGATAGAAACCGACGTGCCCCAGGAAAGACCGTAACTGCCGCAAATTGGACGGTGGTGTGAGTTTTCTAATGACATCAACCTTGGCCGGATCAACCTCCATGCCCCTGTTGGAGATGATGTGGCCAAGCACCGTCCCTTGAGTCACCATAAAGTGACTCTTCTCCCAAGAAAGAACCAAGTGGGCCTCAATACATCGTTGGAGTACTCGGTCTAGGCAGTCAAGAAAGGAGTCGAATCCGTCGCCGTAAACCGAGAAATCATCCATGAAGACCTCTAAGCACTCCCCTACCATGTCCGAAAAGATCGACAGCATGCATCTCTGAAAAGTCGCAGAGGCATTGCATAGCCCAAGTGGCATGCGTCGGAAAGCGTATGTGCCGAAGGGACAGGTAAAGGTGGTCTTCTCCTGATCCTCAGGAGCGATGGCCACCTGGTTGTAGCCCGAGTACCCATCCAGAAAATAATAATGGCTCTTCCCTGCGAGTCTCTCAATAATCTGATCAATAAAGGGCAGGGGGAAATGATCCTTCTTGGTAGCTTGGTTGAGTCTCCTGTAGTCAACACAAACCCGCCAAGAAGTGGGTACTCGTGTAGCAATCTCCTCTCCAAACTCGCTAATCACTGTAGTGATGCCCGTCTTCTTGGGCACCACATGCAAAGGGCTGACCCACTTGGAGTCGGAGATGGGATAGATAAAATCGGCGCTCCACCATTTCGAAATTTCCTTCATGACAACCTCTCTCAGATTTGGGTTCAGCCGCCGCTGGAACTCACGCGACGGCTTTGCCTCATCCTCGAGATAGATATGGTGGGAGCACAGGGCCGGACTAATCCCATGGAGATTTGCTACGCTCCATCCTACTGCCTTTCGGTTCTTTTCAAGAACCCCCATCAGACGGGATTCCTGCTCTCCAGTCAAATCCGCTGAGATAATGACTAGGTACATCTCATGCTCACCCGCAAGGAATCTATACTTCAGCGACGAAGGAAGTGGCTTCAGCTCTGGACAACTCGGTGCTGGAAAATCTGGCTTTGAAAGAAGACGCGTGTATGCTGCCAAATCTGTCCGGGAGACTGAAAGTGTACTCTCGCAAACTGGATCGGAAGAAGGCTGCTCAACTGAACTGTCTCTGATCTGCTCTGCATCTACCTTCTCCTCAGCTGTAGGCTCTGTGGGACTCAGGTCTGGCATCTAATCATCGCAATCTGCCCAATCAGACTCTGAATCTGAGGGATCTGCATCAAACAAGATGGCATCAGTACCACCATCACTGCACTCTGTGTCGCGGTCGAGAATGGCTCTGCTGCCTCTGTAGTATCCTGAACCAGGAATGTGCTCTCCAAGCTCTCCTCTGTTGTCATCTCTGCATCAGCGGTGTCTGCAAATGAGAGGATGGCCTGTGCTGATGGGTCTGCCCAAACTGCCTCAACATCTGTGATCACAAAATCACAGTCCTGGTGGATGTCTAGCCCTGCATCTGTCAGCTGCTCTGTATCTGAAGTGGTCTCTGATCATGATCTCTCTCTGGCTCTGTAGTCCTCGACCGTCTCTATTTGTATACTTTCGCCCTCGATGCGAAAGTATACCTTCCCGCTATCATGGTCGGTCACTGCCTTGGCTGTGGCCAAGAACGGGCGACCTAAAATGATGGGGGTATCGGTCACTGAATCAGGGATCTCCATGTCCAACACTACGAAGTCCACCGGAAATTGCAAACCCTGAATAGTGACGACAACGTCTCGCAACAACCCCTTCGGCCTCTTGACAGATCTATCAGCAAACTGAAGGACTGTCCTGCTCTGTCTAAGAGTGCCCAACTCGAAGCGGTCGAGAAGGGCTGCCGGAAGGAGGTTGATAGACGATCCGCTATCCAATAGAGTACGGTCAAACCTCTGCTCACTGATATGACATCTGACATAAGGGGCTCATGAATCTGGCCTCTTGGCCGGCAGACGGTTCTGTATCGCGAAACAAGTGGCTTTCGTCAGCACAAGAATCTCTGAATGGTGGTTCCTCCTCCTCCTGACGGTGGTCCTATCTCTCAACAATCGCTGAAGAAGGGGGATGTGCTGCAAAGACTCCTGAAGGGTCAGCTGTATATGGAATCTGTCGATCATTCTCTGGCTGAACTCCTCCTGCTCTCTCTTTTTTGGATCTTTTTCTCTTTTCTTCCCCTTCCCCATCTGAAGGGCTCTAGGGAAGGGGATCACTGGGTCCTTCTCAGATGAAGGACTAGAAAAGGGTCTAGGCGGTTCGACGACCGGATCCACACATACATCATGCACCACAGTGGGACCAGAAGAAAATAAACCCTTTTCTTTATTCACAGAATTAATCAGAGGTACATCAATGGAAGGAAAAACAACAGCTCTCTCTACATGAACACCGGTGGACTCAGTACCACCACGGGCTGGCTCTGCTGGACGTCTCGCGGCCTCAGTACCGCGTGCTGGCTCGGCAACTCGGGTGGCGTCAGTACCACCTCCTCGAACTGGTGAAGTGGCGGCCTCAGCACCGCCTGGGGGATCAACATCCTTGGTGGCATCAGTACCACCATCATCATCATGTGCGGCCTCAGTACCGCTCTCCTCCTCCTCATCTGGCACTTTAGGTGTATCCTCATCATGTAGCTCAGACGAGGTGCCGCCTACTGGCATCCTACCGCTCCTAAGTGTGACAAAATCAGTATCAAACAGATATCCAGTTATATCACCAAATGCATCACTAGGAGTGGTATACTCAGTACAAACTACCTGCTCATATTTCCGCTTCAGGCTGTTGGGATTCGGCTCTATCTGGGCAGGGATGGCGGCCTTCCCTCTCACGATGTCCCGCATCTCCTGCCGGAACTCATCCATATCCCGTCTGAAAGTAGCCTGCTGGTCCGTGAGGAGGCGGGCTATGTCGTCCAAGGCGGGGCTCTCGTATGGTGAACCATGAGAGCCCGACGGGTAGCCTCTCTGGTAATGAGGCTGCTGGAACTGGTGCTGCTGCTGCTGAGAGGGGTAGGTAGGAGGGTGCTGCTGCTGGTGTGGCTGGTGAGGCTGCTCTCGCCTCCAAGACTGTCCCTGCTGATAGGGACGAGGAACGAAGGATGACTGCTGCTGTGACTGGTAAACTGGGGGTTGCTGCTGCAGGTGATCCCTCTGCTGGCTGTACTGGCCTCCCTGGCCAGATGGCTGCTGCTGGGGCTGGGTACCTCCACTCCCCCACCTGAATCCGGGATGGTCTCGTCGGATCCCAGGCTGAGGACGGTCATACCAAATCCCGTTGACATCCATCAACGGCTTTGCATCGTACTGGGCTGGCGGGAGTAATGCCAGAGGCTGATCCGGCTGGTATACCACCATCTGCATGTCTGGAGATGGTGGTGACTGGTAGGAGGGCTGCTGCTGCTGGTACGGCTCTGCTTGTACAAGGTGAACCTGTCTAGGCTGCTGGTGTGAGATGGAGCGCTGGAACGAGCCGCTGCTGCTGTCGGTATCGCCTCGCGACTGAAGACGGGGCTGTGAAGCCATCTGTGCCTCCTGGAGACACATGAGCTGGGTCTTCATGTCGCTCAGAGTTTGTGCCATCTGCTCCATCTGAGTGATGCCCTGGTACTGCTTCTTCTCGATCAGCTCCATCCGATCCAACTTCTCGCTAATGACGCCCATGTTCGCAGCTGTGGATTCTGCCTGTGCTGCTGCTACTGCGGACGAACTGGATGGACCGGCATCAACCCGTGCTATCCTCTGGTACTGCACGGGTCCTGGCTGTTGGGGTCTGCCCTGAGTGTACAACCTGGTCTGGGACATCACCATGTAGTTCTCGCCCATCTCCTCGTAGATGGCCCAGACCTGGTCGCGATCCTTGGCGAAGTAAGACCCGCCACAAGAAGCATTCACCAAGCCCTGGAGCTCTGGTGTCAACCCGCTGAAGAAGCTCTGCACAAGGTTGGGCTTCGAAATATCATGGTGCGGGCATCGGTCAGTCAGCTCACGAAACCTTTCCCATGCCTCATGGAATTGCTCGTTAGGGAGCATGGAGAAGTTGCTGATGAGGGCTCTCGCTGCATTGGTCAGCCCGAGTGGATAGTACTTGTTCAAGTACTCGGTGCGGAGCTGCTCCCAGGTGTAAACGAACTTCCCCAAGTGCTTCAGCCAGGTGGCTGCTCTGTCTGCCAAGGAAAAGGGGAAGGCAATCATCCTGATAGTATCCTGGTCCACCTGACGATCGTGGACAGTGCTGCATATCATCTCAAACTCCTGCAGGTGGAGATGAGGCTCCTCTGTCGCCAAACCGTGAAACCGAGGTAAGAGCTACAAGGTGTTCGGGGGGAACTTGAAGTCCCCCACGATCGCTGGAAGTACCACCTAGCGGCGTGTCAAGGTCGAACCGGGATTGTGGTTCTCCCGCATCGATCTAAGTGGTGGTGGTGCTCCTCCTGCTCCGCCTGCTGCTGCTGCTGCGGCAGCTGCCGCATCGTCGGGTCCTCCTCCTCCGCGGTTCTCGCGGTCGGCTCTCATCTGCTCGAGCTCTCTCCTCATGTCCATCATGAATGCTCCCTGATCCCTCAGCTGCTGCTGCACTGACTCGAGGGAGGCGATCAGGGTGGAGTTGATCGAACCCTGGTCCAGAACGAAATGCTGCTCTCCCTATGGACCTCTGGTGCGATCATCAGAACTGCCGGCCATCGTCTCTGAAAAACCAAAACAACCGAACTCAGGTGCCGATAAATCATCTGTCTGTCTCTCCTCTGGCACTGGTATCCCTGAATCAGAAGAAGTGTGGTCGAGGGGGAACAGGGCGGAGTCATACTCGGGTTCGGAGAGCGGGTCAAAGCTCCCACGAACCGACCTAAATGAATGGTCAGGAGTGCTAAAAAGCGGTGCAGCCAGAGGCTGCCTAAGAGACCTCCTGCCCATCATCGTGATCTGGCGAGTAAGGCGGATGAGATCTGGAAAAACTATGATTGGCAACCAAATCCTCTGTTCACCAACGCAACACGAGCTGAAGACCGTAAAGGCTCGGTCAAATTATCTTGTCAAATTTTATTAGGTGAACAAACAATCTATCAGAGCACTTACGTGACCTGTTGGGATTCCCGATGCTACCCCAACCGACTGGCCCGTACGGAAGAGTTGGTAGTCAGTCAGGAATAGCACCAGAGGGCTCTACCTAGTGAACGGGTCACTCTCTCGCGCAAGCAAACCAAACAATGAGGGGGTTGCTCCCCTCAAGACAAATTTTTAGGTGAGGTGTCTTTTAGGGTCGATAGTTTTAGCAGTCCCAATTTTATGGTTTTTCTTTTTTAGATTTTTTTAATGCAAGCAAAATGCTTAACAAATTTTTCGGTTCCCCTGGTTATTTAGTCCAAAACAGGGGGGAGAAGACGAAAAAGCCGATGCACGATAAATCAATGATGCATGCAGAGATAGAAATGCGTACCTGACTCCAGTAGTCTACATGCAAGATGATCCGCGCAGAATTTTAAAGACAGAGAATAAACTACCTAAATGGTGCAGGCGGAAAACCGAGTCCCTAAACAGCAGTGCTACTCGAAAGAACGGCTAGCCGACCATCAGCCTCCAATCCAAAGAGTCCGGTCTAGTCCCACCCCTCCTCTTCTCGACAGGTCGAGTTCAGGAGTAACGCTTGACGGGGCGGGCTCGCGGCGCGTAGGCTCGGAGGTGATGGGACGGCTATTTTATTATTTTTATTATTATAGGTCCAATTACCGCACTATAGGAACATGCAATTATATTAGGGTGTTTGGATCCTATGAAGTACGTCACAATCAAGCAGAAAATCCTACGGCTAGGGGCTCGGAAATCCGTGTGAAACCGGAAAAGGAAGTGAAGGAAGAATCGCATAAAAACCGCGAAAAACCAAACTAGCTAAGGGGTCCCCCGAGCACACCGGTGCTCGGCGAAACAGACCCTGAAAGTCCAACTGTCTCTGAGTGTACCTGTATTATTACAATAGTTCAAATGTTGCGAAAATAAAACCTAATATAAACTATGCTACTCTGTGGCTATCCCGCGGCTCCCGCACTCCTGCTTGCTCCTCGCGCTCTCCTGCGGCTCTGTAAAGAAAAGAGCCGCCTCCGACTCTCGCGGTTACGTCGGCTTCCGAAGAAGCCGCCTCGATCCTCGGGCCCTCGCAAGAAACAAACAAAAGTGGTCAGTCCAGATAAATGTATAAACAAGTCGAATGTATATACAAAAATATGTACAAAAAGCCGCGAAAAGAAAACCGCGGAAAAAAAACGACTACTAAGCCGTGCTCCCCGGTAATGGCGCCATTCTGATGACACGCCAAGCGACTGAGGTAAAGGTGCTAAATGGTCATCGCGACCTCAATCACTCGGCTGTGTCAATCAAGAAAGATAGACCACCAATAATAGATAAAATCAAGTCAAAATCAATATAGCGGTCTTGCTATTATTTTAACCTGGTATAGCGACCAGGGTCGAACTCAAGGAGCACGTAATGGCCTTGCGGCCTACGAAGTAGTCAAAAATCGAAGGAAAGAGAAGAAGAGAGTATTTTTGGTGGTTTTTAGGGTTTTTATATTTTTTTGGGGTTTTTAATTAATTAAGAAACTAAAGGAAACAAGTAAGCAAGGTAATTCAACAATTTATTTGATACATCAAAACTCAAGCAAAAATTCCAGAATTTTTGTGTGTTTTATAATTATTACTATTTTTAGTGAGTTTTTGAGATTTTTGTGATGTTTATTAAATTTTCTAAAAATCAAACAGTGAATGAAAAAGAAGGTACTGTCCAGCCGAGCTTGAGGGACTTAGATAAAATACCTAAATTCCCTAATAAGCCTGGAGGTATTTTTCCTGTATAGAGAAGAAAACAAGTAAAATTTGAGCACCTTAATTATTGTTTTTGGATTTTTAAATTATTTATTAGAATTTTTATGAGTTTTAGAGTGTTTTTCAATTTTTAGGTTTTTTAGATAATGAAAAATAGCCAAAATTGGCTAGAAAATCAAGCAAGCCAAAACAAACAGCAGGTAATTTTTTTTAATTTTTAGATGAGTTTTAATATTTCTTTGTGATTTTCAAATTCAACAGTAAAGAAAATACGTGTTTTTGAATTTTTAAAAATATCAAATCAACACAAAAATGTCTCCAAAAATCCTCGAAAATTTTACACTATGGCAGGAGCCATGTGTCCAATTTTCATCAAATTTGGAGGTGATTTGCTATTTTATTCAAAAATCAAAAGAGGGTACGGTGCACAGGGATCTAAGTGCAAATACCCGAAGTCCTGAGGGGTCTGGTGTAAAATACCCAGGAAGTCACGCGCGTCGTGCGTGCCTGGGGCACTCAGGGACCCAAATGTAATAAAAACTACTTCCGAGGACTATTTAGTAACAGGTACCAAAAGTCCAGGGGGTAGTCTGCAAATAACCCACGAATATAAGCACATGCACTAATAAATCACGTACAGGGGTATAAATGCAATATCCAAAAAGATTTCATTTAATCCATAACATTCAGAACTACAGGGTATAAGATGCAAATACACCAGAAAACCACGTGACGAAGCACGTGTCACACCATACACAGGGGCATAAATGCAAAGGAAATAGGGTGCAGGGTCCTCTATGCAATTTTATCAAAAACTAAACAACTACACTAAATAATTACAGGACTAAATGCGAAATAAAATAAAAGAGGGGGCCTAAGGGTAAATTACCCTTTATTAATGCGGGCCGCTGGATGGATGCCACGTGGAGAATCGGATGGTCTGATCGGGTGGCACTCCAACGTTGAGGTCCTCGCAGTGATCGGACGACTGAGGCTACGCCACGTGGGGGATCGAACGGTGGAGGCTCTCGGTGGCTAAACCTCGCTGGACCGACGGCTGGGATCAGTCCTCCACTGATCTGACGGTTGCTGCTGCTCCTGGAATGGATGGCCCAGATGAAAACTGGAGTTGGAGGCTGATCGGACGGTCGATGGAGATCCTCGAAGAACAGGTGGCCGGCGAACTTCGCCGGCCCAGTACGCTCGCTACGAGACTCCTCTGCTGCTTCTGAAGATCGGAGAAGCTCCGGCGTGACGCTCCGCAGCTGCTGGTGGCCTCCGATGACCCAGCCGAGCTCTGGGGAGCTCCGGCGAGGTCGGCGGAGGTAGAGCTCCTGGACCGAATGGTCCAAGACCTCAGATGGGCTTGGATGCACCTGCAAGATAGACCAGAAGACTCGCGGGTCGAGGGCAAACTGCCTCGACCCGGTTAGGCGGGGTGAAGATGGTCGGAGGGTCGATATGGGCGAGCTCCGGCGAAGGTGGAGACGGAGGAGCTCGAGCCCCAGCTCCTGTGCGAGCTGGGTTGAATGGAGGTATGGAGAAGGTGCGCGGGAGGAAGGAGGAGGCTATGGCGGAGCCTGATGGTCGAACGGAGGTCGGACGTGATCGGAATCGATGGAGAACGGTGGCGGAGCGAAAAGGGGGAAATCTAAAATTAGCAAAAAAGAAGAACTAAAGGGCTACCTGGGTGAATGATGAGACTATGGACGAGCTGGCAATACTCTGGGTCGTGGCCTCGAGGAGCGTCTCCCTCCGAGGCTCGAGCTCCGGCTCTGGGCGGAGCACGGCGGTGATACTCGCCGGATCGATGGGCCACTGCCCCTCTCCTCGCTGCGACACTTGATGGAGCAAGCTGTCACTCTTGCCAACACAGTGGAGGTCACGGGTAGAAGAGAAAATGAGCCAAAGATGCGAATGGAGGAGGCGGAGCTGGAGCTATATACGTTGAAGGGTCCGGGAAGACGAGCGCGGGTAGGGCATTCTGGAGCGCGGATCTCGAGGTGGAGGCTCCGGCGAGGGTCTCGGATGTACCATGAACGATTCGGACCCGGGGTTTAGGTGAGGGGGAATCGGGTTTAGGCGCTAAAATAGGGGGAAGTCGGGTCGGGCGCCTAACCCGTGAGAAGTGGTCCTGGGGGGGGGGGAGTTGACCTGGCGGTCAACAATCCCCAGGGCCAATGGGTAAAGGCCACGTGGCAGAGATTTGAAAATTCAATTAAAAATACCAAATGGCCGAATTATTAAAAAGTCAAAACATGAAATATTTTTATTTTAATTTTTTCTATTTTTTGTGATTTTTAATTAATTTTTCCAAGTAAAATAAGGTGTTTACATAGTAGGGTTATATATATATAGGTATATATACAATATATAGGATTTTAATTTTGATTTTTAATTTGTTATTTTTATACAATTTTATTCCCATTTTATATGTTATTTATTTATATCATAAAATTAGTAATAAAAGGATATTTTCATTTTTTTATTATTTATATACATAGGTGAAATAAATACATATGTACATTTATATACACGGTATATTTACAATAGTATTTTTTTATTTTTTATTTTTGTTCTTTTTATTTTGTTTTTGTTTTAATTGTTTTTATTTTATTTATTTACACCATATCACATAGGATATTTACAAAATTTTTGAAAATTACTTTTATTTATTTATAAGGCTAAATGAATAAAAGACGGATGTTTTATATACATGATGACTATATACAAGGGTGATGTTTTTGTTCTCTTTTTAATTTTTCTGTTTTTATCTTGTTTTTATCTTTATAAATATATACAAATATTTACAAGCCAATTTGAGTCTATTTTTGTGAGGAAAATACTTTTATTTTATTTACATAAATATCTACACACATGAGTCCCTATCTCCCTCTACTTTGGTTTTTATGCGGTCAGGCCCATGCTGAGCCCTCCCTTGGGTTAGGTTGCTCAATATTTATTCTAAATATTTCCCTCTTTTTCTTTTTACTCTTTATTCTTTTATTTTTGCACAAAAACATGCTAATTATTAAACTTTATACAATGCATGCTTTTGATAATTATTTGTATTTACACGAATATACATGCATTTGCAAAGGTTTTTGTAGCTAAAATATAAGAATAAAGAGTGATTGGGTATTCATCACATAGGTGCATTCCTCAGGAGGAGCACCACAGCATCCTTACTTACTACCACAAGCTTGAGGCAGGAGGACATCACTCAGGGAGGAGAACGATACAAAAAGTGCTCCAATCCGACCTATGGTGGCCTACTCTCTTCAAGGACTCTGATGAGTTCGTGAAGAGGTGTACTGACTGTCAAAGGATGGGCACTTGCGGACAGCGTGATATGATGCCGATGCAGCCCATACACCTCTGTGAGGTTTTTGACGCATGGGGCATCGATTTCATGGGTCCATTCCCAAGAAGTCAGGGATTTGAGTACATTCTGTTGGCCGTAGATTATGTGAGTCGTTGGGTTGAGGCCATCCCTGCCCGAAACGCAGATGCTAGGACTGTTTGCAGATTTTTGAGGAAGAATATCATTTCACGGTTCGGGGTACCTAGAGTGTTGATATCTGACGGGGGGTCTCATTTCTTCAACAACAAGGTAAAGGCCCTTGCTAGCGAGTTCAGCATAGACCATCGAGTTGCCACTCCATACCACCCTCAAACGAATGGTCTTGCTGAAGTGTCGAACATGGAGATCAAGACTATATTGCAGAAAGTCGTTCGCCCTGACCGAAAGGATTGATCACAGCTTTTGGACTCGGTATTGTGGGCATATCGGACGTCTTTCAAGACTCCTTTGGGTACATCTCCCTTTCGCCTCGTTTATGGCAAGCCATGACATTTACCTGTTGAGCTGAGACATAGGTCACTTTGGGCAGTTACAAATATACTTTTGGATCTAGAGAGTGTAGGAGATCAGAGGAGGGAGAGTTAGCAGCCCTGGAGGAGCTTCGTGATACCGCCTTTTCAAACAACCTACATTATAAGGAGAGAGTGAAGGAGTGGCATGATTCTCATATCAGCCACAAGTAGTTTGAGCCAGGACAGAGAGTATGGCTGTTTGATGCTAGGCTTCATCTATTTCCAGGGAAGCTACAGAGCAAATGGAAGGGACCGTATTTGGTGAGAAAGGTACACGACAATGGGAGTATCGACATATCTGAGTTCTCTTCTGAGAGTACCTTTCGAGTGAACGGTCAGCGGCTCAAGCCATGTCTAGATCATGAGCCGCGGGTCGTTGATGTTGCCCCTATTCACTTTGCGTGGGATGTGGTCTCTTGACTCACATCTATTGCATCTCACGCCTGATTATCACTGTTCTTCCGACTTGTATAGATCCAGTTGTCCATATCAGTCTATTCTTTAGCCCCACATCCCTTCTCTCATCTTATGATTTTGCCATACTTAGGGTGTACTTTACCCTAAGTATAGGGGGGATGTAGGACTCTCGGGTATTCTTTTGATTCTTTCTATCCCTGTTTTGTTGCCTAAACATAGGGATATTTCACCCTAAGTATGGGGGGTGGGGGTAGAACCTGTACATCCTTCACTCAGATTTCCCTTCATATACAGCTTGCTATACTTAGGATTACTTGATCCTAAGTATAGGGGGAAACACTAAGTTTTCTTCATCCTATTCTTTGATTCGTCTTTGTATATAGCCATTCCTTTTCACTTCCCTATACTAAGCGAGTTATGTCTTCTTCATCGCTCTTGATCACTCTGAGGACATCCTTCGAGCTAAGTATAGGGGGGTGTGTATATATTTCATATATACTTTAGCCATAACTCGTACTTTGTGTGATTGTGTTAATAAATAAAAATGGCTAAAAACCCAAAAATCCATAAAAATTAAAAAATTTTCCCTGTAAATAACATTCTTTTTCTGCACATACATTTCTATTGTACAAATTATTTGTGTAAAAATGTTTGTAAAAAATTTTTGTGTAAGTAGTGTGTAAATATTTTCTTATCAAAATTATGTATATAGTACAAAATTTTTCCAAAATGTTTTGAAAATCAGAAGTTTGCAAAAACCTTGTGTAAATCTTTGTAAATACTTTGCAAATCTTCGCATTCATGCATACATCCATGGTTTCAAAACATTTTTCAAAAATTTTGCACATGTGTAAATAGTTTGTAAATTGCATCTTTGTAAATACTTGTACAAGTTTTTCCAAATCATAGTTGACATTTAAACTATCCTGGAATTAAATTGACAAATGGAGCTTGGTTAAGACCTTAATCCACCTAACAATAAGAGGAACCTTAGAGGGCTTAGGATTGAGGCTTTTCAGGTCCATTGGGACTTAATTCTTTGAGTCCTCTAGTACGAGCATATGTCATCTTGATGAGCCTAAGTAGAGCACTTAACAAAACACGCATGACTCTCAGAGACAATGACTTTACTTGCACTAGCACTTTGCACCTAGCTCTCCACGGATGAGATGGTGAGGAGGCGGTTTCCTTTGGCTTGGGGTAGCATATGAGGGTAGTACTTCTAGGTGGAACCTCTCTTCTTCTTCTAGTGAAGGAAGTGCGTCTCAACTTGGTCTGGTGGTTATGAAGTCTAAAGACAGAAGCCGTGGGTTGCAATAAAGCTTCAAAAGAGGGATAGTCTACTGGCTCAAGAGGAAAAACTCCTTGTATATATGCTGCACCATGTAGATATGTTGTACAGATGCGCATTAAAAAAATGTGCAAAAATAAAAGAACTCCAAAAAAGTGGTGGGTCGGATTGAAAATTTAATAATCCCACCGGAGTGTATATAGTCAAATAAAGCAAAAGCTTATGGTTTACATGTTCCATCTCATGAAGCTTGCAGCAGGAGACTCGGCTACATTGGTTAGAGCTCCCAAGGATACATGGCTACACTGGCCATGGTCCATTCTCTTCTTCCCCCCTCTTCTTGAGCCGGTTGCACTTGAACTTAGAAGGGAATACCCCGCTTCTCGAGGAAAGAGTTGCTAGACCGAGGCATTAGAGTTACCAGGTTGAGGGTGGTTGTTTCTTTCTTACTTTTGAGGTGGGGAGCTACATATCACTTACACCGTACAAGAAAAGATTCATGGTCATTAGAGTTTGTGTATGTAGACTTGTTCTGATCTGGTTTATTGAAGAGTCTTGCCCATAGATTGGTGGAACTTAGAGACTGTTAAGTTTTAAGCTTAAGTCCAAATAAGGTTCCGATAAATTAATAATCCAAAGGTCTGATCGAGCTCCATATTTCAATTTAATGAAGGCAAGTTTAATAATCAGCAGTGATCCATGCATTTTCTCCTCTTTTTCTTTTTCTTTTTCTTTTTCACTTCTTTTTCAAATAAGTGTTTGCTAAGGGACTAGCAAAGCTAAGTATAGGGGGGTGATGAATACCCATTCATCACTCTTTATTCTTTTATTTTAGCTACAAAAACTATGCAAAACACATGTATATTCATGTAAATAGCAATAATTGTCGAATAGCATGCATAGTGTAAACAAGCATATTTAGCATGTTTTTGTGCAAAAATAAAAGAATAAAGAAATAAAAGAAAAAGAGGGAGATATTTAGAATAAATATTGAGCGACCTAATCCCAAGGGAGGGCTCAGCATGGGCCTGACCGCAAAAAGAACCAAGTAGAGAGAGATAGGGAAGCTCATATGTGTACACATACCTATGTATATAAATAAAAAAGGATTTTCCTCTTATTAAAAATAAAAATGTGTGTTTATTCATTTGTACATATTTGTAAATACGAAATTAAAATAAAAATGGGAACGATAAAAGAAAAATAAATAAATAAAAATTCACTTCATCATTTTATATAGACCTTGTGTATAAAAACCATATATCTATTTATTATCACCTTGTAAATCAATAATTAAAATTCAAAAAAATATGTACATATTCCATATTCCATAATGTAAATAAATAAAATAAAAATCATAAAATAAAAATAAAATAAAAAGAAATAAAAACCCAAACCACCTTGTATATATACCATGTATATATGTATATAAAGTTATTTATTTAACCCTTGTAAATAAATAATAAAATAAAATAAAAATACTCTTTTATTCCCAATTTTGTCTATAAATAAATAAAATATAAAATTGGAATAAAATGTAAAAAGATAAATAATTGAAAATCAAAAATAAAAAATACTTATGTATATACATGTATATAATAATAATATTTTGTAAATACCTAAATTATATTTCAAAAAATAAATAAAAATCACAAAAAAATAATTCGAAAATAAATAAACATTTTTCATGTTTTTGAGTTTTTTGAAAATAAGTCATTTATTATTTTTAAATGAATTTCTAAATAATTTAAAAATGGAATAATTTGATTGGTCCACGGGGGATTGTTGACCCCGGTCAACTCTCCCCCGCGGACCTCTTCTTCGCGGACTCGGTCACCGACCCGATTTCACCGACTTTTCCTGGATCGGTCCGCCAACCAATCTCTCGATCCCCGGGCTCCGATTGATCAGCACATATCCGAGATACACGCCCGATGTTTTGCCTAGGGATCCGAGCTCCGATATGCTCGCCCGACCCTCATCTTCTCGGACCCCTAGCCGTATAAGACCTCGCCTCCGGCCGGCTTTTCACTCCATCTTTAGCGCTACCCTTTTGTCCCAAGATCTCCACCTGACTACCCAGAGTGATAGCTACGCGAGGAAGCTGTTGAAGCGAGGAGAGAGAGCCCGCACCACTTATCCAGCGACCCCCTTGTCGCCGTGCGCCGCCGTGAGCCGCGCCTGAGCCTCGGGCCCTGACGACCCTCGATGCGAAGACCCAGAGCTTCCATAGCTCGTCCCCAGTCAATTCCACTCATCAGGTAGACTCGATTCTTCCTATTTTTCTTCAATTTCCGATTTTGCCCAAATCGACCCATCGCCGTCTCCGACTGATTCCGTTCACACCACTCATCGATTTGATCATCGGACGACACCATCATCTCCGTGAGACCCCTCTTCACGTTCTGCACCCACTCAATCCCCCTGTCTCACCCCAGAGTAGGTAGTTCGACCTCCCTCGTCGTCGCCTCACCCGAGGTCATCCACCTGACTCATCCACGCACCCATTCCACCTCTCACCGGGTCGAGGCAGTTTGCCCTCGACCCAGGAGTCGTCTCGTGCTGTTTTGCAGGTCGAAGGAGACCCATCTTAGGGTCCGAACATCTGGGCACAGAGCTCCAGCTCCGCCTTCGCCGTCTGGGCACCTTGAAGCTTCTCGGCGTCATCGGAGGAGCCCACCATCTGCGGGGGGGCTTGGCGATTCTGTTCCACACATTTGCAGCCCCCGAGGAGGTCCAGCGCACTCGTGGTGCTCCGGCGAAGTTCGCCGGAGCCATGTTCTTCCAGGATCCTCAGCCACCGTCCGATCTTCCCCGACGCTCCAAAATCGATCCGATCCATCCATTTGAGGAGCCCCGCGACCGTCAGATCCCTTGGAGGCTTGATCAGGACCGTTCATTCAGACGAGGAGGAGCCCTCGATCCATCACCGTCCGATCTCCACGTGGCTTCCTCCTCGCCGTCCATCCAAACGAAGGGTTGGCACGTCTCCTGCGACCGTCAGATCATCCACGTGGCCATCCCTCAGTCATCTGAGTTAATAAAGGGTAATTTACCCTTAGGCCCTTCTTTCTTCTGCTTTTATTAATTAGTCCTGTAAATATTTTAAGTAGGTATTTTTATTTTGGATAAATTGCACATCAGACCTTTATGTTCTTTCTATTTGATTTTTAGTCCTCCTATATGTGGTCCACGTGCATCGACACGTGAGGTTTTGGTTAAATTGCATTATATACCATGCAGTTCTTGTGTGTTATTGTTTGCATATTTTAAAATAGGAATTGCAAGTAGGTCCCTCCGTGCCTTGCACGTGAGTTATTGGGATTTTTTGTACTTTGGGCCCTGGGCTTTTCGGCAGTGTTACTGTTTGGTCCCAAAGAATGTTTTTATGACATATAGGTCCCTATGCACTGTGAGCCTTTGTTGGATTTAAATAAAATATCAAATTTAACCTAAATCGTGTGAAATTTGGAAACATGGCTCCTGCCACTGTGTAAAAATTTCCCTAATTTTTGGGTACATTTTTTAGGCTTTTTAGTATTTTTAAAAATTCAAAAATCGTTCTTTTTGTGTCTGTCCAGATTAGAAAACCATAAAAAATATAAAAACTCTTTCAAAAATTCTAAAAAAAATTAGGATTTGGTAGTTATGCTGTGCTTGAATTTCTATGCATTTTTGGATATTTTTGTATATATATAAAAACCTTAAAAATTGAAAAATACTTAAAAAGTATAAAAATTTTTAAAAATTGTAGAAAACTCCAAAAATAATAAACTCTTTTCCTGAATTTTCTTTGTTGTTTATATTTTTCATAAAAATTACCTCCAGGGTGTGAAAGACCCATTTGATATTTTTCCCGGGCCTTTGAAGCCTGGCTTGGTAGTACCTTACTGTTTCTGCCTTCTTTGATTTTTAGAAAATGCTATAAAAATCAGAAAAACCTCAAAAATTCACAAAAACAGTAAAAAACCTAAAAAATATAAAAATATTTTTGTTTGAATTTTTGGAGCTTTTTAGAATGTATAAATAATTTGTTGATTGTGATTGTTTTTGTCTTTTTATCCTTTTCCTCCATTATTAGAATTTCAAAAAAAATATAAAAATATTTAAAAACCACCGAAAATACTTGTTTTTGCTTGATTTTCGATTTGACTACTTCGTAGGATGCAAGGCCAACTCGTGCTCCCTGAGTCCAACCCTGGGTGCTACACCAGGCTAATCTCATAGCCAGGGCCACTATTTTTGCTTCTCTTGTTTTATATCTCTGTTTGGTGGTCTGATCCTTATTTTTCTTGCTGAGCTGATATCCCTCTCAATCCGGGTCGCAACGACCCGAGAGTGATTATTTTATCTGGGATTGATTGGTTGATTTTTCAGCTCATCAGTTAGCTAACGGGGCAACCCCATTTTACCCTTATCTAATAGTAGCAAGAACATTTAATGGCAATGTATGTATATATGTGTATATCATCAATTATCTTCTATACATACACCTTCCATACCCTCTTATTTTAAAATTATAAAATGATTATCTTTTGTTTTTTGGAATCATGTGAAATCATAAAAAGATTGCAGACTGAAATTTAAAATTTAATACAAAACTTTAGGCACAAAATATTGATTTTGAATAAATATAATTGATAAATTGTGTTATCATAATATGCTGATCTTTTTAGAAATAACATGAATTTAAATTTCTTTATATATAACTCAGGAGTATAATTTTCTTGGTCCATTCAAGTGAGTGGATCCTCTGATGTAGGGTTCGCTACAACAGACTCTGCAGTAGAGGCGTGGGCCGCTCGATCTTGATCTAGCGGTTCCCACGAAATCACAATTTTTTGTGGGTCCTACCGTGCGATTTCGTAGGAACCGCTCGATCAAGATCGAGTGGCCCATGCCTCTACTGCAGAGTCTGTTGTAGCGGATGCCGCAACAGAGGATATGTTTCCTCCATTTGGCCTCCCCGTAACAAAAATCTTGGATTCGTCCATGTACGTGAGTTAGGGCGGGTTAAACAGATAGAGGGTAACTTTTTTTTGTTTTGGTATTTGGATATGGGGTTAAACTGTGGGTGTGTTTGAAGTGGGTTTATTGCGATATGATTGTATTGAAATTTGAAAAAATGTGTAGTTATTATGATGTGATTATATTGAAGTTTGGAAAATTGAGTAAAAGTGGAGTATTTTATAATTTTTATATGATATGATGGTGTAGTATATTATTTTTTGACGGAATTGATAAAAGAGAATTGATTTATTTAATGTATTAAAAAGAGGAAAAGTGGGATCCATGTAAGAGCTTGCTGATGATCGAAAAAATCCAACGCTCAAGATCCGGACTAGGAAAAGATAATCTTACTCGGGTCGTTGCAACCCGGATCGAGCAGGATCGGTCGATCAAGAAAATAAGGAACCACCAAATAGGCAGATAAAATCAATCAAAACACGATAGTTGTCCTCGCTATTTTTATTAACCTGGTATAGCGACCAGGGTCGAATTCAGGGAGCACGTGATGGCCTTGCGACCTACGAAGTAGTCAGAAATCGAAACTAAAAGAGAAAATTTTTTTGGTGGATTTTTATGATTTTTTAAATGTTTTTTTTGTAATTTTTAGTTTTATAAGAAAATGTAAAAACAAGCAAAAACAAAAACTTATTTAAGCACTCAAAAATACTCCAAAAATTCAAACAAAACTATTTTTATGTTTTTTTATGTTTTTAAGTGTTTTTGGTGAATTTTTCAGAATTTTTCAATTTTATTTGATTTTATAAAAATCGAGAAAGGGAAAAATAAGGACTACTGTGCAGCCAGACTTGAAAGATCAATTTAAAATATCAAATTGATTAATAAAAGTATGGAGGCATTCTATGAAAAATATAAACAAAAACTAAGATTCAGAAAAATAGTTTGTATTTTTTTTTGAATTTTATAGAATGTTTTAGATTTTTATAAGTTTTTTAGGGTTTTGCAATTTTTAAGGTTTTTATAAATCCAAAAAGCACGAAAATTTGATAGAAATTAAAAGACACTAAAACTAACTTAACTAATTTTTTGTAATTTTAAAAAAGTTTTTATATTTTCATTGATTTCCTAATGCAGACAGTAACAAAAATCACTGTTTTATGAATTTTTAAAAATATCAAAAAGCCTAAAAAATGTACAAAAAATTTAGGGACATTTTTACATAGTGGCAGGAGCCAAATATCCAAATTTCACCTAATTTGGATTTAATTTGCTATTTTATTCAATCAAAACAAGGCACACAATACACAGGGACCTAAATGTAAAGAAAAGTATTTCCAGGGACCAAACAGTAAAAACAAATAAAGCTCAGGGGCCCTTGGGGAAAAATTCCACAAATACACGCGTAAGCGCACATGAATCAGGCACGGAGGGGCATAAATGTAATTACTATTTAAATAAATGCAAACATTAACACCAATGAACCTCAGGATCGAAACTGCAAAATACCCAAATCCTCCCGTGTCGATGCACGTGGCTCACATACATGGGGACTAAAATGCTAATAAAGAAAACATCGATGTCCACAATGCAATATATCCAAAATAAAATTAACTAAGCTTAATATATACAGGACTAAACTATAAAAGCAATAAACAGAGGGGCCTACAAGAAATTTACCCCTTATTGAGATCTTCAGCTGGAGGCATGCCACGTGTGGGATCGAACGGCTGAGATGTTCTGATGCCTCTTCGAAGACCATCGGTTCGGATCTGACGGACGAGGGGTCGCCACGTGTAGATCGAACGGCTGAGAAACGAGGGCACCCCTTCGTCTGTGATCGGCTCAGATCGAGCCTAGATGAAGATCGAACGACTTTGAACTCCTCATGAACGGATGGACATGATCTCTACTGGCGTGAGGGGGTTGATCGAACGGTGAAGAAGGATCCTGGATGAACTTAGCTCCAGCGAACTTCGTAGAATCACTACTGGCGCACGAGACCTCCTCGGGAGCTGTTGAGATCGGGAATGTGAAGCCAGGACTCTTCCGCAGTTGATTGATGAGCTCCCCGAACGACTAAGGTAAAGTGTCTCACTAAGTTCGTTGTGACCTCAGTCACTCGGATTTTAAAGCTCAATCAAGAAAAAAGGATTAAGACCACCAATCAGAGATAAAAATCGATGAAATACAAAATAGCAGTCTCGCTATGATATTAACCTGGTATAGCACCCAGGTTCGAACTCGAGGAGCACGGATTGACCTTACGGCCTACGAAGTAGTCAACAAATAAAGGAAAATATAAATAAACAAATTTTTGGTGGATTTTTAATATTTTTATATTTTTTGGGATTTTTAAATATGAAGGAAATAAGAAAACAATATAGACAAGCAACTTCAAGTAATTATTTAAACACCCAAAAATAGTCCAAAAAGCTCCAATAAAAATAGTTTTGGATTTTATATGTTATTTTACTGTTTTTGGTGAATTTTTGATAATTTTGTGATTTTTAGGGTATTTTCTAAAAATAAAAGAAAGCAAAAATAATGCAACACTGTCCAGCCAGGCTTCAAAGACCAAAATAAAATATATAATGGTCTTAAAGAGCCTGGAGGTAATTTTTCAGAAAATAGAAATAATGGACAAAAATCAAAAAAAGAGTTTATTAATTTTTGAATTTTCTATGATTTTTTAGAATTTTTATGAGTTTTAAGGGGTTTTTCAGTTTTTAGGCTTTTTAAAAATCTAAAAATAACCAAAATTGGTCAGAAAATCAAACACACTAAAACACACAAAATCTAATTTTTTACGAGGTTTTTATATTTTTTATGAATTTTCAATCTGAACAGACAAAAAAAAGGGTTTTTGAATTTTATAATTAATAAAAATGCTCAAAAATGTACCAAATTTTTAGTGAAAATTTTACACGGTGGCATGAGCCACGTGTCCAATTTTCAAAAAATTTGGTCTTGATTTGATTTTTTATTAAAATCAAACAACAAGGCACAGTGCACAGGGACCCAAATGCAAGGAAAATAAGTTCTAAGGACTGAAATGTAACAAATACAAGAAACTTGGGGTCCCTCGTGCATAATTTCCAAAATCGCACGCGCAAAGCACGTGTCCTGGGAACGGAGGGACCTATGTGCAATGAAAAATACTTCCTAGGACTTAATAGTAACAGGTGCTAAAAGTCCAGGGAAGATATTGCAATTTCTCCAAAGAATTCAGCACATGTTCAATAAAACCACGCATAGGGGTATGGATGCAAATAATGAAAACTATATTTCATTCCATAACTCCTTAAAGCATCAGTCCAAATATTGCAAATACACCACAAAAATCATGTAGCGATGCACATGTTCCATGTAGACAGGGGTACAAATGCAAATAAAATAAGCACGAGGTACTAAGTGGAAAATGTCCAGAATAAAAACAACTTAACTAATTATTTACAGGACTAGAACGTAAATGACAACGCAGGAGGGGCATAAGAGCAAATTACCCCTTATTATGATCTGAGGGCTGGCGGCGCGCCACGTGGCTGATCTGGCGGTCGAGATACGCTACGCCTCAACAAAGGGGTCCTGGCTATGATCTAACGGCGGAGGTGCGCCCACGTGGAAGATCTGACGCTCTGGAATCAACGGCACCTCTCGTTGTGACAGACGGTGAAGATGGCGCCACGTGCTAATTGGACGGTGCTGGTATAGGGGCGCCTCTTCGTAGAAACGTCCGGTCCAGATCAAATCTGGACCTCCGGGGGTGAACGGACGGTAGGGGAGACTCCTGGAAGAACAGGTGGCCGGCGAACTTCGCCGGCCTAGAACTCGCGTTGTGGACCTCCCCGGCTGCTGCTAAGATGCGGAAGAGCTCCGCCGTGACGTCCCGCAGCGGATGCACCCCTCCGATGAGGCCGGCGAGCTCCGAGGAGCTCCGGCAACGGCGGTGGCCTGGAGTTGCTGCTCCTGAATGCTCAGGCCCTCAGATGGGCCTGTCCTGACCTGCAAAGTAGCACAACAAGCTCCTGGGTCGAGGGCAAAATGCCTCGACCCGGTTAGAGGCGAGGTGGGTGGCTGATGCGTCGTGGCGGAGGATCTCCGACGATGCGACGGTGAGGGAGATCGACACCTAGTTCCGGGACGAACTGGGTTGAATGGATAGGTGAAGAACGTGCAGGGGAGAAGGGCGGAGGTCATGGTCGGGTCGATCGATGAAATAGGTGGACGGAGCGGAGCTAATCGATGGTCGTGGCGAAAGATGAAATTGGGTGAAATCAAAAATTAGAGAAACATAGAAAGAATCATGCTTACCGGATGCGTGAGGTCGACTGGGAGACCGTCGATGCCCGAGGCTCGAGCGCTACTCCTGGGTGGCGCACGGCGGCGCTAGGCTGCCGGATCAATGGTCGGGGCACCTCCTCCTCACTGCAACACCACCCTCAGCTCGCTGTCACTCAGGCGAAGGTAGTGGAGGTCCTGGGAAGGAAAGGTGGAGCCAAAGATAGAGTGAAATGCACGGCAGAGCAGGGGATATATACGGCTAGGGGTCCGGCTAAACAAGGGTCGGGCGAGGAAATCGGAGCACGGACCCCGATGCCAACCTCCGGGCGAGGATCTCGGATCTGCAGGGAAGGATCGGAGCCCGGGGTTTAATCGAATGGAACTCGGATCAAGGCACGATAAGTGGGAGAAATTGGATCAAGCACCAGATCCGTGAAGGATGAAGGTCCGCGGGGGGAGATGACCGGGGGTCAACATCCCTCGTGGACCAATCAGATTATTCTGATTTTAATTTATTTGGAAATTCATTTATAAATAATAAATGATTTATTTTATAAAAACTCAAAACATGAAAAATGTTTATTCATTTTCAAACTACTTTTTAGTGATTTTTATTTATTTTTATGAAATATAATTTAGGTATTTACAAAATATTATTATTATATACATGTATATACATGTGTATTTTAAATTTTTGATTTTTAATTATTTATTTTTATACAAATTATTCCAATTTTATATTTTATTTATTTATAAGATAAAATTTGGAATAAAAGGTATTTTTATTTTATTTTTATTAATTATGTACATGGGTAAAATAAATAGTTTTATTTATATACATATGTGGTATATGCAAGGTGGCTTTGATTTTTATTTTTATTTCTTTTTGTTTTTTTTATTTTTGTGATTTTTATTTTATTTATATACAATATGGAATAAGGGAATATATACATATTTTTATGAAATTTTATTGATTTATTTACAAGGTAAAATAAATACATAAGTGATGCTATGTACATGGCTTATGTACAATGGTGAAGGATATTTTTATTTGTTTTTAATTTTGTTTTGTTTTTCTCATTTTCATTTTAATTTAATATTTACAAATATATACATATTTACACAAATGCCTTTTTCTTTTATTTAGAGGAAAATATTTATTTATTTATTTATTTGCAGGTATATATACACATGAGCTTCCTTATCTCTCTCTACATGGGTTTTTATGAGGTCAGGCCCATGCTGAGCCCTCCCTTAGGATTAGGTCGCTCAATATTTATTCTAAATATCTTCCTCTTTTTCTTTTATTTCTTTATTCTTTTATTTATGCACAAAAACATGCTTATTATTCATTTTTACACAATGCATGCTCTTTGATAATTATTGGTATTTACAGAAATATACATGTATTTTGCATGGATTTTGTAGCTAAAATAAAAGAATAAAGAGTGATGAATGGGTATTCATCACCCCCCTATACTTAACTTTGCTAGTCCCTTAGCAAACACTTATTTGAAAAAGAAGTGAAAAAGAAGAAAGAAAAAGAAAAAGAGGAAAAAAATGCATGGATCAATGTTGATTATTAAACTGACCTTCATTAAATGGAAATATGGAGCTCGATCAGATCTTTGGATTATTAATGTGTCGGAACCTTATTTGGACTTAAGCTTAAAACCTAATAGCCTCCAAGTTCCACCAATCTATGGGCAAGACTCCTCAATAAACCGGATCAGAACAAGTCTACATACACAAACTCTAATGACCATGAATATTTCCCTGTACGGTGTATGTGATATGTAGCTCCCCACCTCAGAAGTAACAAAGAAACAACCTCCCCCAACCTGGTAACTCTAATGCCTCGGTCTAGCAACTCTTTCTTTGAGAAGCGGGGTATTCCCTTCTAAGTTCAAGTGCAACCTGCTCAAGAAGAGGGGGAAGAAGAAGAATGGACCACGGCCAGTGTAGTCATGTATCCTTGGGAGCTCTAACCAGTGTAGCTGAGTCTCCCGCTGCAAGCTTCATGAGATGGAGCATGTATACCATAAGCTTTTGATTTATTTGCACTATATACACTCCGATGGGGTTATTAAATTTTCAATCCGACCCACCACTTTTTTGGAGTTCTTTTCTTTTTGCACATTTTTTTGTGCATCTGTACAAAATATCTACATGGTGCAGCATATATACAAGGAGTTTTTCCTCTTGAGCCAGTAGACTATCCCTCTTTTGAAGCTTTATTGCAACACACGGCTTCTGTCTTTAGACTTCATAACCACCAGACCAAGTTGAGGTGCACTTCCTTCACTAGAAGAAGAAGAGAGGTTCCGCCTAGAAGTACTACCCTCATATGCTACCCCAAGCCAACGGAAACTGCCTCCTCACCACCTCATCCGTGGAGAGCTATGTGTAAAGTGCTGGTGCAAATAAAGCCATTGTCTCTGAGAGTCATGCGTGTGTTGTTAAGTGCTCTACTTAGGCTCATCAGGATGACATATGCTCATAGCCTAGTGGACTCAAAGAATTAAGTCACCATGGACCTAAAAAGCCTTAACCCTAAGCCCTATAAGGTTCCTCTTATTGTTAGGTGGATTAAGATCTTAATCAAGCTCCATTTTCCAATTTAATTCCAGGCTAGTTTAAATGTCAACTATAATCCACGAAAAATTATACAAATATTTACAATGATGCTATTTACAAATGTGCAATTTACAATCGTGCAAAATTTTTGAAAAATGTTTGAAAACATGGATGTAAGCATGAATACGAAGTTTTGCAAAATATTTACAAACATTTACACAAGGTTTTTGCAAACTTTTTGTTTTCAAAACATTTTGGAAAATTTTTGTACTATATACATAATTTTGATATGCACATATTTACAAATCCTTTACACAAATTATTTTACAATCATTTGTACAAAAATAATTTGTATAAATAAATAGATATGTGTAAAACGAATTTTTATCTACAAGGGAAAATTTTTAATTTTTATTGGTTTTTAGACATTTTTATTTATAAACACACTCACACAAAGTACGAGTTATGGCTAAAGTATATATGAAGTATATACACACCCCCTATACTTAGCTCGAACGATGTCCTCAGAGTGATCAAGAGTGATGAAGAAGACATAACTCGTGCTTAGTATAGGGAAGTGAAAAGGAATGGCTATATACAGAGATGAATCAAAGAATAGCATGAGGAGAACTCGATGTTTCCCCCTATACTTAGGATCAAGTAATCCTAAGTATAGCAAGCTGTACATGAATGGAAATCCGAGTGAAGGATGTACATAGTCTACCCCCCCATACTTAGGGTGAAATATCCCTAAGTATAGGCATCAAAACAGGGGTAGAAAGAATCAAAAGAATACCCGAAGGTCCTACATCCCCCCTATACTTAGGGTAAAGTACACCCTAAGTATAGCATAATCATAAGATGAGAAAAGGGATGTGGGACTAAAGAATAGAGTGATATGGACAACTAAATCTATACAAGTCGGAAGAACAGTGATAATCAGGCGTGAGATGCAATAGATGTGAGTCAAGAGACCACATCTCTCGCAAAGTGAATAGAGGCAACATCAACGACCCGCGGCTCATGATCTAGATATGGCTTGAGCCGTTGGCCGTTCACTCGAAAGGTACTCTCAGAAGACAACTCAGATATGTCAATACTCCCATTGTCGTATACCTTTCTCACTAAATACGGTCCCTTCCATTTGCTCTGTAGCTTCCCTGGGAATAATCTAAGCCTAGCATCAAACAGCCATACTCTCTGTCCTGGCTCAAACTGCTTGTGGCTGATATGAGAATCATGCCACTCCTTCACTCTCTCCTTATAATGTAGGCTGTTTGAAAAGGCGGTATCACGAAGCTCCTCCAAGGCTGCTAACTCTGCCCTCCTCTGGTCTCCTACACTATCTGAATCCAAAAGTATATCAGTGACTGCCCAAAGTGACCTATGTCTCAATTCAACAAGTAAATGGCACGGCTTGCCATAAACGAGGCGAAAGGGAGATGTACCCAAAGGAGTCTTGAAAGACGTCCGATATGCCCACAAGACCGAGTCTAGAAGCTGTGACCAATCCTTTCGGTCAGGGCGGACGACTTTCTGCAATATAGTCTTGATTTCCTTATTCGACACTTCAGCAAGACCATTCGTCTGAGGGTGGTAAGGAGTGGCAACTCAATGGTCTATGCTGAACTCGCTAGCAAGGGCCTTTACCTTGTCGTTGACGAAATGAGACCCCCCGTCAGATATCAACACTCTAGGCACCCCGAACCGTGAAATGATATTCTGTCTCAAAAATCTGCAAACAGTCCTAGCATCTGCGGTTCGGGCGGGGATGGCCTCAACCCAACGACTCACATAATCCACGGCCAACAGAATGTACTCGAATCCCTGACTCTTAGGGAATGGACCCATGAAATCGATGCCCCATGCGTGAAAAACCTCACAGAAGTGTATGGGCTGCATCGGTATCATATCACGCTGTCCACAAGTGCCCATCCTCTGACAGTAAGTACACCTCTTCACGAACTCATCAGAGTCCTTGAAGAGAGTAGGCCACCATAGGCCGGATTGGAGCACTTTCTGTGTCGTTCTCCTCCCTGAGTGATGTCCTCCTGCCTCCAGCTTGTGGCAGTAAGTAAGGACGTTGTGGTGCTCCTCTTGAGGAATGCACCTACGCCAGATACTATCCCCTCCCTCATGGTAAAGGACGGGATCCTCTCAATGGTAAAACTTGGCCTTCGCGAGGAAGGTCTCAAGTTTCTGCCTGGGCCAATCATGTGGAACTTTCTTGGCGACAAGATAGTTCACAATATCAACATACCGTGGGAGCGAAGCGATAGCAAGGATCGCCTCATCTGGGAAGGTCTCACAAATAGGGTCAATCTGCTCAGAATCCTCAAGATACTCCAATCGAGAGAGATGATCCACCACCACATTCTTGACTCCAGGCTTATCCTTAATCTCTATATCAAACTCCTAGAGTAGAAGGATCCATCTGGTCAATCTAGCTTTGGCATCCTTCTTTGCCATGAGGTACCTGATGGCGGTATGATCAGTAAATATGGTCACTCTAGATCCGATAATGTACGATCTGAACTTATCTAGGTCAAAGACTACGGCTAGCATCTCCTTCTCAGTGACTGTGTAGTTCCGTTGCGCGGCATCCAATGTACGACTAGCGTAGTGAATAGCAAATGGGACTTCATCCCTCCTCTATCCTGTCACGACCCCCACAGCAAAATCGGAGGCGTCCATCATGATCTCGAATGAGAGAGACCAATCAGGTAGCTGAAGGACAGGAGCCTCTATCACACATCTCTTGAGAGTCTCAAAAGACGAAAGACACTTATCATCGACTAGGAACTCGGTGTATTTCGTCAGCAGATCAGTCAACGGTCGGGCAACCCTACTGAAATCACGAATGAATCGTCGGTAGAAACGAACGTGCCCCAGAAAAGACCGTAGTTGCCGCAAGTTGGACGGTGGATTGAGTTTGCTAATGACATCCACCTTGGCCGGATCAACCTCCATGCCCCTGTTGGAGATGATGTGGCCAAGCACCGTCCCTTGAGTCACCATGAAGTGACTCTTCTCCCAAGATAATACCAGGCGAACCTCAATGCATCGCTGAAGGACTCGGTCTAGGCAGTCAAGACAGGAGTTGAATCTGTCGCCGTAGACCGAGAAATCATCCATGAAGACCTTCAAGCACTCCCCCACCATGTCTGAAAAGATAGACAACATGCATCTCTGAAAAGTCACAGGGGCATTGCATAGCCCAAATGGCATGCGTCTGAAGGTGTATGTGCCGAAGGGACAAGTGAAGGCGGTCTTGTCTTGGTCCTCTGGCGCAATGGCCACCTGATTGTAGCTGGAGTACCCATCCAAAAAGCAGTAGTGGCTCTTCCCTGCCAGTCTCTCAATGATCTGATCTATAATGGGCAGGGGAAAATGATCCTTCTTGGTGGCTTGGTTGAGTCGTTTGTAATCCATGCAGACCCGCCAAGAAGAGGGTACCCGGGTAGCAATCTCCTCTCCGTACTCCGTAACCACTGTAGTGATACCCGTCTTCTTGGACACCACATGTAACGGACTGACCCACTTGGGGTCGGAGATGGGGTAGATAAAATCGGTGCTCAACCACTTCAAGATCTCCTTCATGACAACCTCTCTCAGATTCAGGTTCAACCGTCGCTGGAACTCACACGATGGCTTTGCCTCATCCTCAAGATAGATGTGGTGAGACCACAGAGCCGGACAGATCCCCTGGAGATATGCTACACTCCATCCTATCGCCTTGCGGTTCTTTTCAAGAACCCCCATCATAAGGGATTCTTGCTCTCCAGTCAAATCAGCGGAGATAATGACTGGGTACATCTCATGCTCACCTGCAAGGAACCTATACTTCGACGACGCAGGTAGTGGCTTCAGCTCTGGACAAACTGGTGCTGGAAAATCTGGCTTCTGAAGAATCCGAGTGTATGCTGCCAAATCTGCTCGGGAAAATGAGAACTCTCTCTTACAAACTGGATCGGGGGAAGGCTGCTCAACTGAACTGTCTTTGCTCTGCATGGCATCATCCTCCTCCCTAGCTGTAGGCTCAGAAGAAGTCAGATCTGGTATGAAATCCTCAAACTCTGCCCAATCAAAATCTGACTCCGAGGGATCTGTATCATCCATGGTGGCCTCAGTACCACCGTCATCACAAAACAAATCTGTCTCGCGGTCTCGAACCGGCTCTGCTGCCTCAAAAGTATCCTGGACCAGGAATGTGCTCTCCAAGCTCTCCTCTGCTGGCATCTCTGCATCAGCGGACTCTGAAGGTGAGAGGATGGCTTGTGCATCTGGATCTGCCCATACTGCCTCATCATCTGTAATCACGAAGTCGCAGTCCTGGTGGATGTCTGACCCTGCATCTGTCATCTGCTCTGTATCGGAAGTAGTCTCTGAGAAAGCTGAATCTTTGACTCTGATGTCCTCGGCCATCTCTATTTGTACACTTTCGCCCTCGACGCGAAAGTATACCTTCCCGCTATCATGGTCGATTACTGCCTTGGCTGTGGCCAAGAACGGGCGACCTAGAATGATGGGGGTATCGGTCACAGACTCAGGGATCTCCATGTCCAACACAACGAAGTCCACGGGGAATTGCAGGCCCTGAATCGTGACGACAACATCCTTTAGCAACCCCTTCAGCCTCTTGACAGATCGATCAGCAAACTGAAGGACTGTCCTGCTCTGTCGTAGAGTGCCCAACTCGAAGCGGTCGAGAAGGGCTTCCGGAAGTAGGTTGATCAAAGAACCGCTGTCTAATAGAGTGTGGTCGAACCTCTGCTCTCTGATATGGCATCTGACATATGGAGCTCCTGAATCTGGCCTCTTGGCCGGCAGACGGTTCTGGATCGTGAAACAAGTGGCTCTGGTCAGCACATGGATCTTTGACTGGTGATTCCTCCTCTTCCTCCTAACTGTGGTCCTGTCTCTGAGCGATCTCTGGAGTAGAGGGATGTGCTGCAAGGCCTCCTGAGAGTCAGCTGAATGTGAAAGCGGTCGATCATCTGCTGGCTGAACTCTTCCTGCTGACTCTTTTTTGGATTTTCAGTTTTCTTCCCCTTTCCCATGTGGAGTGCTCTAAGGAAGGGGATCACAGGGTCCTTCTCAGATAAAGGACTAGGAGAGGGTCTCGGCTGCTCAAGCACGACGGAATCCACACATACATCATCATGTACCACAGGTGGATCAGAATAAAATAAACCCTTTCCTTTATTGCCAGAAATGTCCTGAGATACATGTACAGATGGAAAGACTACAGGACTCTCAGAAATGAAAATGGTGGCATCAGCACCACCCTCGGCTGGTAGACGTGTGGCCTCAGTACCGCACTCTGGCTCGACAACATGGGTGGCATCAGTACCACCTCCTCCATCTGGTGACACGACGACCTCAGTACCGCCGGTGGTATCAGCATCCATGGTGGCGTCAGTACCACCGTCATCATCTCTCGCAGCATCAGTACCGCGATCCTCCTTGCCTGGCGCTCCTGAAGTGTCATGGGAATGTCACTCAGATAAGGCACCGCCTGCTGGCGTCCTATCACTCCTAAGTGTGACAAAATCAGTATCAAACAGATATGCAGATAAATCACCAAATGTATCACTAGGAGTGACATACTCTCTAAAATCTACCTGCTCAGATTTCCTCTTGAGGTTGTTCGGGTTGGGCTCGATCTGGGCAGGTAAGGCGTCCTTCCCTCTCACTATCTCCCGCACCTCCTGGCGGAACTCATCCATCTCCCTCTGAA
Source organism: Ottelia alismoides (assembly GCA_037367405.1). Taxonomy (NCBI): domain Eukaryota; kingdom Viridiplantae; phylum Streptophyta; class Magnoliopsida; order Alismatales; family Hydrocharitaceae; genus Ottelia; species Ottelia alismoides. The sequence goes on along the minus strand of JAZKJV010010928.1, from coordinate 150,855 downwards.
GATAGCCTGCTGATCAGTAAGGAGGCGGGTTATGTCGTCTAAGGCAGGGTTCTCATAGGATGGTCCATGAGAACCTAACGGGTAGCCTCTCTGGTAATGAGGTTGCTGTTGCTGCGGGTACTGCTGGTGAGAGGGGTATGACTGAGGATGATACTGCTGCTGAGGCTGCTCTCGCCTCCAAGATTGTCCCTGCTGATGGGGACGAGGACCATACTGTTGTGACTGCTACTGGATATATACTAGGGGCTGCTGCTGCTAGTGATCTCTCTGATGGTTGTATTGGCCACCCTGTCCTGACGGCTGCTGCTAGGAGCTGGAACCTCCGGCCGACCAACAGAATCCGGGATGGTCTCGTCGGATACCGGGTTGGGTTGGTCGTACCAATTCCCGTTAACATCCATCAACGGCTCTGACTCGTAAGGGTCTGGCAGGAGTACTGCCAGAGGCTGATCCGGCTGGTATACCACCATCTGAGTGTCTGGGGATGGTGGTGCCTGGTAAGAAAGTCGCAGTTGCCGGTACGGCTTTGCCTGTACAAGGTGAACCTGTCTAGGCTGCTGGTGGCTGGAGCGCTGCGACGAGCTGCCGGTGCTACTCGGATTTCCTCGTGCCTGAAGACGGGGCTGGGAAGCCATCTGTGCCTCCTGGAGACACATGAGTTGTGTCTTCAAGTCACTCAGAGTCTGTGCCATCTGCTCCATCTGCGTGATGCCCTGGCACTGCTTCTTCTCGATAATCTCCATCCAGTCCAGTTTCTCACGATGATGCCCATGTCAGCGGCTGTGGACTCAGCCTGTGCTGATGTTGCTGACGAAGTGGATGGACCGGCGTCAACCCGTGCGATCCTCTGGTACTGCACGGTTTGTGGCTGGGGTTGCCCCTGTGTGTAGAGTCGGGTTTGGGACATCACCATGTAGTTCTCTGCCATCTCCTCTTAGATGGCACAGACCTGATCGTGATCCTTGGCGAAATAGGACCTGCCACAAGAAGCATTCACAGGCCCTGTAGCTCTGGTGTCAACCCACTGAAGAAGCTCTGAACTAGGTTCGGCTTCGAGATATCATGGTGTGGGCATCTATCTGTCAACTCTCTGAACCTCTCCCATGCCTCATGAAATTGCTCATTGGGGAGTATCGAGAAGTTACTGATCAAGGCCCTCGCGGCATTAGTCTGCCCGAGTGGGTAGTACTTGTTCAAGTACTCGGTGCGGAGCTACTCCCTGGTGTAGACAAACTTCCCCAGATGCTTCAGCCAGGTGGCTGCTCTGTTTGCTAGTGAGAAGGGGAAGGCAATCATGCGGATGGTATCCTGGTCCACCTGTCTGTCGTGGACTGTGCTGCAGATCATCTCAAAGTCCTAAAGGTGGAGATGGGGCTCCTCAGTAGCCAGCCCATGGAATCATGGTAGAAGCTGCAAGGTGTTCGGGGGGAACTTTAAGTCCCCCACGATCGCTGGAAGTACCACCCAACGGTGCGTAAAAGTCAATCCGGGGTTGTGTAACTCCCGCATCGGTCTCGAAGGCTCTGCGGCTGCTGCTGCGGCTGTGGCTACTGCGGCTGTTGCCGCATCGTCGGGTCTGTCCCCTGGGCCGCGCTGCTCGTGATCGGCTCTCATCTGCTCCATCTCGCGCCTCATCTCTATCATGAAAGCTCCCTGATCCCTCAACTGCTGCTGAACTGAGTCAAGGGAGGCGATCAGGGTGGAGTTGATCGCACCCTGGTCCAAGACAAATGTCTGCTCTCCTCGGGGACCTCCAGTGCGGTCATCACTGCAGCCGGCCATGGTCTCTGCAAAGGCAAAAGACCCAAACTCAGGTGCCGATAAATCATCTGATGGTAGTCTCTCATCTGGCACTGGTATCTCAGAACTGGTAGAAGGGTGGTCGAGGGGGAACAGGGTGGAGTCGAACTCGGGTTCGGAGAGCGGGTCTGAGCTCCCACGAACCGACCTAGATGAGTGGGCTGGAGTGCTGAAAAGCGGTGCAGCCAGAGGTTACCTAAGAGACCTCCTGCCCATCATCGTGATCTAACAAGTCGGGCGGATGGGATCTGGAAACAATAATGATCAACAAGCAAACCCCTGATTCGCCTACGCAACGTGAGCTGAAGACTGTAAAGGTTCGGTCAATTATCTTGTCAATTTTATTAGGTGATCAAGTCAGGATAGCAGAGCGATTAACGTGACCTGTTGGGAATCCAATCCACCGAGCAGATTGTCCCGTATAAAATGCCGATAGTCTGATCGGGGCTCAGATATGGCTTTGTCCTAGTGTGTGGGTCACTCTCTCGCTCAAGAACACCAGACAAGGAGGGGGTTGCTCTCCCCAAGACAAGTTTTTTTTCGGTGTGGTGTCTTTTAGGGTCAAATAGAGTTAGCAGTCCCAAATTTTATGATTCAAATTTTTAGGTATTTTTCAATGATCAAACAAATCGCCTAACGAATTTTTTGGTTCTCCTGGTTATTTTAATCTAAAACAGGGGGAGAAGACGAAAAAGCCGATGCGCGAAAATCAATGATGCATGCGGAGTATGAAATGTGTACCTGACTCCAACAGCCTACATGCAAAATGATCCGCGTAGAATTTAAAGACTGAAATAAAACTACCTAAATGATGCAGGCGGAAATCCGAGTCCTAAGCAAGTAGTTCTACTCGAAAGAACGGTTAGTCGACCACCAACCTCCAATCCAAGAGTCCGGTCTAGGCTCACCCCTCCTCTTCTCGACACATCGAGTTCAGGAGTAGCGCTTAACAAGGTGGTCTCGCGGCATGTAGGCTTGAAGGTAGTGGATCTACTATTTTATTAGATTTTTATTATTGGTCCAATTAATCGATTTATAGGCACAGGTAAAATTATTAAGGTGTGTGGACCTACTTATTTACGTCACAGTAAAGCAAAAATCCTAAGGCTAGGGGCTGAAAACCGTGAGAATCAGAAAGGAAGGAAATAAACGGTGGAAAACACGAGAAAAGTTGCGAGAAAAGCAGCGAAAAACCGAGGGATCCCCCGAGCACACCGGTGCTCGGCGAAACAGACCCCGAAAGTCTAAGTCTGGCTGAGTGTCTCGTCCCTGTATTATTACAATAATTCAAATAATCTGACTGGAAATAAAACCTAATCTAATCTACGGCTAATCTAATCCGTGGCTATTCAGCGGCTCTCGCACTTCTGCTCGCTCCTCGCGTCCTCATGCGGCTCTATAGAGAAGAGAGCCGCCTCCGACTCCTGCGGTTGCTCGGCTTAAGAAGAAAGCCGCCTCAATCCTCGGGCCCTCACAAGAAAACAAACAGAGATTGTGATCAGACCAGATTATTATATAAACAAGTCAGAAGAATATATACAAAAATCTATACAGAAAACCGCGAAAAAGAAAGTCGCAGAAAAAATATGACTACTAAGCCGTGCTCCTCGACAACGGTGCCATTCTGATGAGCCGTCCGAACGACTAAGGTAAAGTATCTCACTAAGGTCGTTGTGACCTCAGTCACTCGGGACTCAGAGCTCAATCAAGAAAAAAGGATTAAGACCACCAATCAGAGAAAAAAAATCGATGAAATACAAAATAGCGGTCTCGCTATGATAATAACCAGGTATAGCACCCATGTTCGAACTCGAGGAGCACGGATTGGCCTTACGGCCTACGAAGTAGTTGACAAATAAAGGAAAATATAAACAAACAAATTTTTGGTGGATTTTTAATATTTTTTGGGATTTTTAAATATGAAGGAAATAAGAAAACAACATGGACAAGCAACTTCAAGCAATTATTTAAACACCCAAAATAGTCCAAAAATTCCAATAAAAATATTTTTGGATTTCATATGTTTTTTACTATTTTTGTGAATTTTTGATAATTTTTTGATTTTTATGGAATTTTCTAAAAATAAAAGAAAGTAAAAATAATGCAACACTGTCCAGCCAGCTTCAAAGACCAAAATAAAATATATAATAATCTTAAAAGAGCTTGGATGTAATTTTATAAAAAGTAGAAATAATGGACAAAAATCAGAAAAAGAGTTTATTAATTTTTAAATTTTCTATGATTTTTTAGAATTTTATGAGTTTTAATGGGTTTTTCAATTTTTATGCTTTTTGTAAATCTAAAAATAACCAAAATTGGTCAGAAAATCAAACACACTAAAACACACAAAATCTAATTTTTTTGTAATTTTTGAAGAGGTTTTTATTTTTTTTATGAATTTTCGATCTGAACAAACAGAAAAACAAGGGTTTTTGAATTTTTAAAAATCATAAAAATGCTCAAAAATATACCAAATTTTTAATGAAAATTTTACACAGTGGAAGGAGCCACGTGGCCAATTTTCACGAAATTTGGACTTGATTTATATTTATTAAAATCAAACAACAAGGTACAGTGCACAAGGACCCAAATGCAAGAAAAATACGTTCTAAGGACTGAAATGTAACAAATACAAGAAACTTGGGATCCCTCGTGTAAAATTTCCAAAATCGCACGCGCAAAGCACTTGTCCTGGGCACGGAGGGACCTATGTGCAATGAAAAATACTTCCTAGGACTTAATAGTAACAGGTGCTAAAAGTCCAAGGAAGATATTGCAATCTCTCCAATTAATTCAGCACATGTTCAATAAAACCATGCACAGGGGTATGGATGCAAATAATGAAAACTATATTTCATTCCATAACTCCATAAAACATCGGTCCAAATATTGCAAATACACCACAAAAATCACGTGACAATGCAGTGTTCCATGTAGACAGGGGTACAAATGAAAATAAAATAAGCACGAGGTCCTAAGTGCAAAATGTCCAGAATAAAAACAACTTAACTAATTATTTACAGGACTAGAACGTAAATGACAACGCAAGAGGGGCATAAGAGAAAATTACCCTTATTATGATCAGAGGGCTGGCGGCGCGCCACGTGGCTGATATGGCGATCGAGATACGCTGCGCCTCAACAAAGGGGCCTTGGCTATGATCTAACGGCGGAGGTGCGCCCACGTGGAAGATCTGACGCTCTGGAATCAAGGGCACCTCTCGCTGCGACGGACGGTGAAGATGGCGCCACGTGCTAATCGGACGGTGCTGGTATCGGGGCGCCTCTTCGTAGAAACGTGCGGTCTATATCAAATCTGGACCTCCGGGGGTGAACGGACGGCAGGGGAGACTCCTGAAAGAACAGGTGGCCGGCGAACTTTGCCGGCCCAGAACTCGCGCTGTGGACCTCCCCGGCTGGTGCTAAGATGCAGAAGAGCTCCGCCGTGACGGTGGCCTGGAGCTACGATGAGGCCGGCGAGCTCCGAGTAGCTCCGGCAACGGCGGTGGCCTGGAGCTGCTGCTCCTGAATGCTCAGGCCCTCAGATGGGCCTGTCTTGACCTGCAAAGTAGCGCAACAAGCTCCCGGGTCGAGGGCAAAATGCCTTGACCCAGTTAGAGGCGAGGTGGGTGGCTGATGCGTCGCGACGGAGGATCTCCGGCGATGCGACGGTGAGGGAGATCGACACCCAGTTCCGGGGCGAACTGGGTTGAATGGGTAGGTGAAGAACATGCAGGGGAGAAGGGCAGAGGTGATGGTCGGGTCGATCGATGAAATGGGTGGACAGAGCGGAGCTAATCGATGGTCGGCGGCAAAAGATGAAATTGGGCGAAATTAAAAATTAGAGAAACATAGGAAGAATCAGGCTTACCGGATGCGTGAGGTCGACTGTGGAAGAGCTTCTGAATCTCCTGGTCCTTGCCTCAAGGGCCGTCAATGCCCGAGGCTCGAGCACTACTCCTGGGCGGCGAACAACGGTGCTGGGCTGCCAGATCAGTGGCCGGGGCACCTCCTCCTCACTGCAACACCACCCTCAGCTCGTTGTCACTCAGGCGAAGGTAGTAGAGGTCCTGGGATGGAAAGGCGGAGCCAAAGATAGAGTGAAATGCGTGGTGGAGCAGGGGATATATACGGCTAGGGGTCCGGCTAAATGAGGGTCGGGCGAGGAAATCGGAGCACGGACCCCGATGCACACCTTCGGGCGAGGATCTCGGATCTGCAGGGAAGGATCGGAGCCCAGGGTTTAATCGAATGGAACTCGGATCAAGGCGCGATAAATGGGAGAAATCGGATCAAGCGTCAGATCCACGAAGGATGAAGGTCCGCGGGGGGAGTTGACCGGGGGTCAACATCCCCCGTGGACCAATCAGATTATTCTGATTTTAATTTATTTGGAAATTCATTTATAAATAGTAAATGACTTATTTTATAAAAACTCAAAACATGAAAAATGTTTATTTATTTTCAAACTATTTTTTAGTGATTTTTATTTATTTTTCTGAAATATAATTTGGGTATTTACAAAATATTATTATTATATACATGTATATACATGTGTATTTTTAATTTTTGATTTTTAATTATTTATTTTTATACAAATTATTCCAATTTTATATTTTATTTATTTATAAGATAAAATTTGGAACAAAAGGTCATTTTTATTTTATTTTTATTAATTATGTACATGGGTGAAATAAATAGTTTTATTTATATACATATGTGGAATAAGTACAAGGTGGCTTTGATTTATATTTTTATTTCTTTTTATTTTTATTTTATTTTTGTGATTTTTATTTTATTTATATACATTATGGAATAAGGGAATATATACATATTTTTATGGAATTTTATTGATTTATTTACAAGGTAAAATAAATACATAAGTGATTCTATGTACATGGCTTATGTACAATGGTGAAGGATATTTTTATTTGTTTTTAATTTTGTTTTGTTTTTCTCATTTTCATTTTAATTTAATATTTACAAATATATACATATTTACACAAATGCCTTTTTCTTTTATTTAGAGGGAAATATTTATTTATTTATTTGCAGGTATATATACACATGAGCTTCCTTATCTCTCTCTACATGGATTTTTATGCGGTCAGGCCCATGCTGAGCCCTCCCTTGGGATTAGGTCACTCAATATTTATTCTAAATATCTCCCTCTTTTTCTTTTATTTCTTTATTCTTTTATTTATGCACAAAACATGCTAATTATTCATTTTTACACAATGCATGCTCTTTGATAATTATTGGTATTTACAGAAATATACATGTGTTTTGCATGGGTTTTGTAGCTAAAATAAAAGAATAAAGAGTGATGAATGGGTATTCATCACTGATGGAGTCCTCCGATGAGGCCGAGACACTTCAGGGAGCTTCGGCAAAGGAGGAGGAGCCAAGCTCCTGTGCCTGGACTGATGGACCCTCAGATGGGTCGCTTTGACCTGAAAAAGGGCACAAAAGAACTCCTGGGTCGGGGCAAATTGCCTCGACCTGATTAGGGGTGGAATGGGTGGTCGGGCGCGTCGAAGCGGAGACCTCCGGCGAGGCGACGACGAGGGAGGTCGACTCTTGGTTCCGGGGCGAACCAAGTTGAGTGAGTGGGTGCAGAAGGTGGAGGTAAGTCTCGCAAAGATGAGTCGATGATTGGATGAGGGAATGGGTGCACAAATCGGTGGGAATCGACCGACGACGGCGGAGGGGTGATTTGGGCGTAAATGGAAATTAAACGAACCTAGGGAGAATCGGAGCTACCTGGTGGAGGAAGTCGACTGTGGATGAGCTGGAGAAACTCTGGGGATCTTCGCCTCAAGGAAACGTCGAGGTCTGAGGCTTGGCGCACCTCGCGGTGGTGCATGGTGACGAAGATCGTCGGATCAGTGGCTGGAGGCACCCTTCTCCTCACTGCAACACTCCGATCGGTAGCTGTCACTCTAGGGATGAGAGTGGAGGTCCTGGGACGAAAGGGCGGAGCCAAAGATGGCGTGAAAAGTGCGGCGGAGGTGGAGCTAAATAGTGCTAGGGGTCCAGGAAGAAGGGATCGGGCGAGGTCGCACGAAGCACGGATCCCTAGGCTAACCACCGGGCAAGGGTCTCGGATCATCAAGGGTGAAATGGCGCCCAAGGTTTGGATAAACGGAGGTCGGATCGAGTGAGGAAAAATCGGAGATATCGGGTCGAACGCAGGATCAGCGTGAAAGAGGTCCGCAAGGGAGAGTTGACCGGGGGTCAACAATCCCCCGTGGACCAATCACAGGCCGCCATTGAAAATGTTTCTTATTTTTCTAATATTTTTTAGTGATTTTTATTTATTTTTTTGAAAACTATATCACGTATTTACAATATATTATTATTATATATAGGTATATACATATATGTATTTTTATTTTTATTTATTTATTTTTGTACAAATATTCCAAATTTATATTTTATTTATTTACAAAATGAAATTTTGAATAATAAGGTATTTTTATTTTATTTTTATGATGTATCTACATGAAGTAAATAAATAGGGTTATATACATATGTATATGGTATATATACAAGGTGGAAATTGATTTTTTTTATTCTTTTTATTTTATTTTTATTTTTCTGATTTTTATTTTAGTTATTTACACCATGAAATATGGAATATAAAGATAATTTTATGGGATTTTTATTAATTATTTACAAGGGGGAAATAAATAGCTATGTTATTTTATATACATGGTCTATACACACTAATGAGAGAGGTTTTATTCATTTTTATTTTTATTTTGTTTTTCTCATTTTTATTTTAGTTTTATTTTTATAAATATGTACAAAATATGAGAAATACTTATTTATTTTAATTTTGAGGAAAAGAAGTTTATTTATATACATAGGGGTATGTACATGTATGAATGACCTTATCTCTCTCTACTTAGGTTCTTTTGCGGTCAGGCCCATGCTGAGCCCTCCCTTGGGATTAGGTCACTCAATATTTATTCTAAATATTTCCCTCTTTTTCTTGTGTCTCTTTATTCCTTTATTTTGGCACAAAAACATGCTAATTATGCATATTTACAAGATGCATGTGTTTTGGCAATTTATGATATTTACACATATTTACATGGTATTTTGCCCAGGTTTCTAGCTAAAATAAAGGAATAAAGAGTGATGAATTGGGATTCATCACTTGCCGATGCATTGGGAATTCCACATAGAACAATAAGAGAGACGCAAGTAAAAATGATGATATAACAATGAGAGAGACGCAAGTAAAAACGATGATAAACGCAAGTAAAACAATGAGCTTGCCAATGCATTGGGATTTCCACATAAAACAATACATTGTGCTCTTCAGGAGTGGCTTCGTTTAATGAATACACCATGAAGACTTTAGAAGCTAAACATCCATATAAGCTGCCCCTTCCCCTGCCATATACGTTGATATCAGAGACCCCTCTTACAGTTGATGTAGATTCTATTTTGCGGTCTATCAAATCCTTCCCCAAAGGGACATCATGTGGTAGAGATGGACTGAGAGCTCAACATATTTTAGATGCCCTTTGTAAGGAGGGGTCGGTAGTTGCCATTGATCTATTACGTGTTATCTCCATGGTTGTTAATCTATGGCTAGGTGGAGATGCCCATTGAGTTTGGCTGAGTTTATAGCATCTGCACCTCTTACTCCACTACTCAAACCGGACAATGACATATGTCCTATTGTTGTAGGTACTATCTGGAGGTGTCTTGTATCCAAAGTTGCCATGACAGGGTGGGAAAAGAGATGTCTAAATATCTCAATGACTTTCAATTTGGAGTTGGTGTATCTGGAGGAGAAGAAGCCATCTTACACAGCTCCAACAGACTTTTGAGCAAGCTTCACGGTGACGGGTCTCTCTCCATGCTTACAGTTGATTTCTCTAATGCTTTCAACATGATAGATAGATCGTTGATGCTTTGTGAAGTTAGAAGGAGATGTCCATCTATTTCTTCATGGGTGGAATTTATATATGCTCAGCCTGTCAGATTCTATATTTGAGACAATCATTTATGGTCAACCATCGGAGTGCAGCAAGGTGATCCTTTAGGTCCACTTCTTTTTTCTCTCGCCTTACATCCACTTATTCATGAGATACGAGATAATTGTAAGCTTCTTCTCCATGCTTGGTATCTTGATGATGGGACTATCATCGGGGATACTTTGGAGGTAGCCAAGGTACTTGATATTATACAATGCAAGGGTCTTGGGATGGGACTTATGCTGAATATAAAAAAATCAAACTTTTTTGGCCTTCATGTGATGGGCAGAAGATCCACAAAAGTTTGTTTCCCGTGGATATTGGGAGGCATGTGTTGGGAGTGAAGTTACTTGGAGGTGCAGTGAGTAGGGATATAGACTTTGTTGAAGATCTGGCTATGATGAGGGCTACCAAAGCTGTTGATTTAATGCATTTACTCCCTCAATTGGATGATCCACAAAGTAAGCTTCTTTTATTACAATCTTGTTTGGGCACTGCTAAGCTCATGTTTGGCTTAAGTACATGCCAATCTGCCTACATGGAACGTGCTTCTACGTGGTTTGACAAAGGGCTTCGCAGAGCTATTGAGGATATTGTGGTTTGCGGAGGCCCTTTCTTTGGCGACCTTCAATGACAGGTGGCATCCCTATCCATCAGACTTGGTGGTTTCGGTCTTTATCCAGCTCTTCAGGCTCCCTCGTATGCTTTCGTAGCCTCTAGAACTCAATCATGGGTGCTCCAAGACCACATTTACGAGACAGTGGGATACATGGTATGGATTCTGACTTTTTATATGCTTTGGAGGGCCTACGTACCACACTTAAATCTCTTGACCTTACATGTTTTGCTGACAAAGATACCGTCCCCCCTAAAGCCCAGAATGCTTTGACGAGTTCTCTTTTTAGCAAAATTGTTGAAGAAATGGAAATTAAATTTGACATGAAGGTTAGGCAAAGAGCATTTTTTCGTTGCTTACAGGCTGACCATGCTCAAGACTTCCTCCTTGCTATTCCTATTGAGGGCCTGAGGATGCATATGTCACCAATTGAGTATGGTACTATCCTCAAATACCGTCTTATGATTCCTCTTTTTCCAGCCGATGAACCTTGCCCGGTATGCCACAAATCATGCTTGGACGCTTTTGGGAAACATGCAGTTCATTGTCGTGAACTCCATATTTTAAATATAGACATGATTTTGTAAGGAATGTCCTTTATGATATTCTCAGACAGGCTGGAGTTGCTTCCAAGAAAGAAGCACCTGTGAATTTTTCAACAGATCCACAAAGGAAGATCGACACTCAGACCAGCAGATATTTTGATATTTGGATGGGCTGGAGGGAAGCAAGCATGTGATGATTTGACTAGAGTTTCTCCATTGATGGGTCTGATAAGGAGTGATTTTATTGCAGGATACGCTGCACGGAAAACTGGCTCGGCTAAAGTTGATAAGCATGAGAAGGTTTGTATTGACAATCAACATGTATTCATTCCTTTTAGTTTTGACACCTTCGGATTCTTGGCAACTGAAGCAGTAGGGATCCTCAAAAGGGTCCAAAGAATTATGCATAGAAATGTTATGGTTCCCCGATCTACAGATGTTGTATTTCGAAGAATTGGATTTGCCATCCAAAAAGGGATTAGCGGCGCAGCTTGTTGCCCATCTCTCATCAATCTCTATGTAACTTCTAAGAATGCTTAACATGATGATTTACAATAGTTGGGGGATTATAGTATGCATATTCATCGTTCTGCCCAAGTAAGGTAAGTGTGTTTGATGCTCTATTTTACTCTGATTAATGAAGACAAAAAAGTAGATTTGGATTTAGCTACATGAGATTTTCGAGTCAAGAAATTGAGGGAAGTTAGAATATTGTTTTGGAGTTGCTTTTGACGTGATCATGCTAGTTTAAAATCTAAAAAAACATTTACTTTAATGTCAACAATGTTAATCTATCCTAAGTTGAGGAAAATCTAAATCGTATACAGAAAACAGACTGAACCAATTTTGAGACCTTTATTGCTAGCATGAGCATTAGTGATTTCTTTGGCTTTACACACCCAACTAAAACCCTTTAGATGTTATCAAAGAATAAGATCACATATTCAATAGGATCGAATGGCCAAAGACACTACAAGAAAAAAGAGTTGTGGCCATAGAATGTGGCCAAAGAAACTTGTGGTCATGATAATTCAATGGCCACTACTTTATATAGCCCCAATTCCGTGGTCAAAGCCTTCAAAGATGGAAAGAGGACATTTATCCCAAAATTGTGGCCATGATAATTTCTATAGTTACTTGTAGTGGTCATGACATATTCGTGGTCAAAGAACTCTCATGACGAGACTTGTATCTACGACTATATGCCACGAAGTGTTGTAGCCAGGGACAACTCCGTGACCACAAGCTCCAGATCCATGGGCATAGTTTTGTGACTATGACTAATTTTCCTTGTAGTAAGAGGACCTCATAGTCAAGTTGAGAAGAGCTATAGAGCATCTTTCTACTCTCTCTTCATATATCAACAACACACAAGCAAAAACATTTATCGGTTACTATTTTTCAAACTTTTAACAAACCAAGATTGATTTTTCAGTTTGAATTTAGTGATGATTACTTAATATTTGAAAAATAGTGATAGATAAGTGTTGCTATATAGATCGTTGCTAATGATTTAGCAAATGAATATGACAATTTATCACTAATTTTAAGTATATAAAATATATAGTAACGAATAACATCATCGTTATATATGTAGTGATGGTTTTTTTAAAAAAAACATCACTATGCATCCATTTTTTTGTTGTGTTTATATAGTTTCGACATTGTGCTTACATTCACTGCTCACAATATGCTTTCTTCTTTCTCTTCCAAGAAACCGTTCTTAAAGTATAATGAGATGGTGCCCCCGAAGGTAATTTTATACCCGATGTTCGGGTTAGATTTGCTGAAATAGATCCTCCATTGCCAGTGAAATATACAAAAAAAAGGAGATGCAGTAATTCTCCTTTTTTGGCAAATAAATTCATTTTCTAAAATCCAGTCATATAGATTTAATCTCCCAATAATGTCTATATACCTATCAAATTCCATCGAAATCCGACATTTCTTGCTATTTCATCTTAATGGTTAAATGTCTAATCCTTCTTTAAATAGATTTTAAGTCCCTTAAATATTGACTTTTTCTTTGACCATTAAGACTAAATTGCAAGAAGTACTAGATTTTGTACAAAATTTGATAGATATATAGAACATTGTCCATAATTCAATTCATATTGTTAGATTTTTAAAATGTATTTTTTCTTTCAAAAAGGAATGATTACAGGGATCTGTTCCCTAGATTTACGTGGATGATTACGTGTGATTACCAATAAACTTTTGTAGTTTGTATTGATATGTCTTGAATCCTACCCATTTGATCTAAGTCGAAGTACTGATGTATGTTCCCCTCCTACCATACCATACCCCAACAAGATCGGTGCTTCAATTTTTTTATTGACAGTTCAATTTGTGTTCGAGTATTTGGATCTATTTATATCAGAGATCTGTCTGTAACAGGGCAGTATATAAATTCCCCATAGGTTAGGTCTTGTAATATCATAATTATTCTTTCTCTCCACATAGTGAATCGATTGCTGCCTTCCAAGGATGCATCCCAATTACTAGTGAATATTGTAAATCCATGTGTCTTCGTGCTTGCATGATTGAATGTGTTTTAATTACGAGCTTATGTTATTCGTAACAGTTTAAATATTCAGCTAAGTGTGGCATACCTATAGAAAACTCCCATGCAGTTGTGGTGGCATCTAGAGCTAATGGACGTTTGGTATCTCTACGACCAAGAACACAACCAGGACATCTACCGACGCGTGATCAGCCGATACCAGGAAAGGGGCCATCGTCTGCCTGAATTAAAGATCAGGTGTACCAAATATGAGACGAACCGAATTGAAATCGAGAGGATTGTTAGGTGAGAGAGCTGGCAGTTGGGTTCTGGACGAGAGCAAAATGTTCATGCAGCTCGAGTTACCACGACACTGACTATTTGGTGGCGGGACACATGGTACTATTAGCCTTTGCGTATAGATGAAGGGACGACCAGTCCCAGTACAGTTCCAAGTTAATTGAGATGACAACCTTGTTGATTCCGATCTCCTCGGTAGATTGCATTGAATACAGTCTTACAGACCCGTCCCAATTGCCCTTCTTTGGAAGGTGCAGCTGAAGCTATTCTGGTTGCCAGACCTTGTTGGGAGATTTGAATGCTTAGGAGCTCTTCCAGATTCTTAATCCATTTGATTTGTCTGGGGGAAAACGACATGAAATCGAAGAGTTGCAATCCTGTTTGCAGTTTCCTGTTTCACCAAGAATGTATAGAATTTATGAAGAAGGTACGTTCTGTCGAACAAGATGATGCGGGCACAAAGTTATCAACCCACCCAGACATCGATAATCTAGATTTGTTTGACATGTTAACATAGTTTTGCTGTGTTTTCTGTCTTTCACATTAATTCAGATTGGTAGAAATGGGAGAGTCACGATGAGATAAGTAGCATTTAAATTCGCTAGGGAGAATCACGATGAGATAAGTAAAGTGGGATTTTTATCTTGACCTTAACAAGACCTAATCAATTAAACCACAATACAATGGATTTACCAACTCGACCCGTGAAGCCGTGAAGGTTCGGTAATTATCTTTGTAAATTTTAAATTGATTTTCAGTCAATTATCTTTGAACAAGTCTTTTAAGCATTAGTCTACAGGAGCGAGAGTACTGCCGGGGAAAAGTATCTTGTACTTATCCTCCTCCTTTGTAACGTGTATCCTATACTTTTTGATGTCCTTGTATTCGGATCTGGATTTCCTCTTCAGCCAAAGAATAAGAGTGAGGAAGTCGAAAGTGGCGAAGCAAATACTTCAGGTCAAGTCCGCAACGGAAATCCTGGAGTACAATAAGGTATTATCCATAAAGAGTTTTTGGCTCTGTCCTTACAATAGTGCTCTCTCACTTGGAAAGGACACTCTCTCCCTCAATAGTACCTGAAAAAAATAAGGGCTTTTCTCATCAAATGCAATGAATCTAATTGATCAATTTTATTTAGGGTCAAGTAATTTTTAAATAGTCCATTTTTTAATTTTTTTGTCTAATTGCTTGCTTTCAGTAGATTCAATACAAGCGCCTAATATTTTTTGTTGACTTTTGTTTTTACCTAGGTTGTCAAAAGCAAAT
Source organism: Ottelia alismoides (assembly GCA_037367405.1). Lineage (NCBI taxonomy): Eukaryota > Viridiplantae > Streptophyta > Magnoliopsida > Alismatales > Hydrocharitaceae > Ottelia > Ottelia alismoides. Next base: position 135,832 of record JAZKJV010010928.1, on the reverse strand, counting down.
AAAAAACGATGATGAATGCTCAGATAGAAGACTCACTGTGATTCCCTTCTCTATCCATGTGTGATGCAAGATGGAAATTTTTAAACCTAAATCTATATGCAAATGCAACGATGAAATCACCCTAAGAGTAGGAAGTGTTATTAGCTTGAAGAACTGAATGTCAAACTCTAAAATAATCACTTAAAAGTCTAATCTTGGAGGCAGCTTCGGTACCCACCACAACAGGTCCTGCAAGCGTTGTATGATGCCTCTCTCGACGCTCGCTGATCACTCTAAGTTTTAACAATTAATTTTGAGTTAATTCCTATTGAAAATGTAATCTATAGGAACATGAATTGTCTTAGAGATGTGGACCTAGCTACCAAGTAAGCACACCTAGATTTAAGAGCTCAATCACATAAAACAAATAAAATAAAGGTGGAAAACTCAAAAACACGGGAAATAAAGTCAAAAAAATAAAGGCGATAAAAATCACGAAAAATTCAGTGAGCCCCAAGTGAACAAACACTTGGAAATTGGGGCATGAATGTCCAAGAGTTCACTACTTGTATTATTACAAATAATTTGCATAAAAATAAATGCACTCTCTCACCAAAAACAAAAATGAAAGTCCTATGCTCAATTCCACTCTCTCTTGCTCTCTCCTCTTGGTTTACAAGCAGAAGGACCAAGTCTGCTCGACGAATCAACATCTTCTTCACGAGCGAGACACACTGAAGGAGACAGAGATCCGAGCAAACAATCCGTCAACATTATGACGATGTTGCAGCGATGGAGATTTTCTCTAGGGCTACATGGTGGAAGTCCATAATGAGAGAGAGAGAGAGAGGAGAAAGTTGGCGTGTAGAAAGAGAGAGAGAGGAGAGAGAGAGAGAGAGAGGAGTTTAATTCCTCTTGGAATTATGTATCACATCAAAGAAAAGGGGTACTCTTCCTTTTATACTAGTTGGATGCTTATGGATCTCAATCCATGTGCTCTCTTAATCTACGATGTAGATTAAAAGTTTATTAATCAATGTACGTGATTTGTTGCTCCAAAAACAACAACAACAAGTTTAAAACAAAATTAACTTTGTCCCTTTGCAAGATAATAATTATATCATTTTAAAATAATTAATATACATAGATACTATAGAACACCAAATCCCTTTACTATAAATAGGGTGGTTGCCTCGTCCCCTTGAACAAGTCAAGGTGGACGACCCACCATTAAAGACATAATGTATGTAAATCTCTCCATCATATTATAAATCATATTTTATAATATCCATGATTATTGTGGATAGTGATATCTGACAGTAATCATATCCTTGATAATTAAATCATATTTAATCAGCATGGATCTCTATTCTCATGTTCCCAAATAACATGAATCACATTCACATTATTCACGTCTTTGATAATTAAATCATATTTAATCATCTTAGATGACTCTCCTTATATGGATAAATAATATGAATCAAATTCATATCATTCACGATAATTAAATCACAATTAATTATCAATTTTCTCAGTGCTCGGATACATTATCGACAATGAAATTATTCTTGAACTCTTTCAAGAACAATATGCTTTCTCTACATATACTTTGAGATAACATCAGGCGATTGTATTATTCCACGCATAGTGATTTGGATATTTGAGATCACATCTCAAATCCAGATTTTGCGGACCTCTCCATAAATGCTTGATAAATTAAGATCGCAAATCTAATCTTCTCATTACATCTGAATCACATTCAAATCAATGTCCAACATGTGGACCAAAATCAGATCACTTCTCTATTGAGAGGAGTCACTAAAATCCAGATTTTCTTTCATCACTCAATAGGAATAGAAGCATCATGATTAAACAATCTTTTGTGATCACATCACCCTCAGGTATTCCTAATACCCGTACATCATGCATACTAGAAGACCTAGAATAAATCCGAAGTTTTTAGATCTCATTTAGACTGTCTCCTTTAGTATTTCATCATTAGATTTCTCATTGATTATTAGGAGTTGGTATCGATCATATACTTTCCAAAAGCAAAGCATATATCATTCCCAGGGTGTTGATCATAAACTTCCACAAAAGTATATATCAAACCTACAATTGAGTCAAGCTTCCAAAGCGAGACGAACGTGCACGAAATTTGATCTTTCCTAATATTCTCATGAGTGAGCTCATGTCTTCCAATTAAGTAATGAACATGTAATGATCCCTTTGAGAGATCGTATTACTCATATACCCTTGTATGTGCGTCAATGTACCAATGCATAGACCGTGATTAGGTGATCAACCTATTGGTCTTCCAAATGTACATACTCGAGCATATAGTAGCACATTTGTCTCCTGTCAGAGGATGCATGCCTATATCCTGACAGCATACGACATAGGTCTTTGGTTATCTCGATATCATTACGTCAATTCTTTATCCTAACTTATCTAACACCTCTAAATCTATATTCTTATGCAGAGGACCTGCATCAAGAGGTCAGTTAGATATCATCTTTTACAGAAAGGATTGACATCTCCTTCTTAGAGAAAAGATGCCTTGAGCACCGTATCTCTTCTACCTACCACCCATAGACTAATGGCTTAGCAGAATGTTCAAATAGGAAAATTAAGACTATCCTACAAAACTTGTGTCTGGATAGAAAGAATTGGTCACGATTTCTCAAGTCGGTTCTTTGGGCTTATCGAATGGTGTACAAGTCTCCTTAGACATGCCTCCCTACTGCCTAATATATGGAAAGGTATGTCATTTCCCATAGAAGTCATTCATAAATCATTATGGGCAGTTAGTGTATGTAATCTAGATAGACAGAACGTTGGAAAGAACAGAAAAATTGACATGAGTTGTTTGTTGGAATTCAAAGACTCTGCATATGACAACATCCTCATGTACAATGAAAAAGTCAAGAGATGGCACGATAAATACATCAAAAGAAAATATTTCAAGATATATAAGAAAGTGTGGTTGTTTGATGTTAACTTAAAGTTGTTTTCAGGAAAACTGAAGAGCAAATGGTCAGGATCTTTCATCGTGAAAAATGTGCATGATGATGGTAGTATTATAATATTAGGCTCATCATCCGATGCATAACCTTTTGTAGTCAACATACATCTACTAAAACCAAATATTGAGAATGATAGTTTTCTATCCATTATTGATTCAGTTCAGTTGATATATCAAGTAGAGTTCTCTGGTGCTGATGAACCAAACATATAAAATCCCAAAATATCATTTCTTTTTCTTCTTTTCTTTTTATATTCTTCTATTTACTCAGTCATCCCTTCATCACTTTTATACTCACTATATGCTTCATCCTACGTATATGTAGGTGACTGACTCCAGTTCTCATTCTTTAATCCCTCATCTCTCTCCCAACTTGTTGATAATTATTTTCTATACTTAAGGCATCTTTACCGTAAGTATAAGCGGAGATAGGTTGAGTCAAATGATTTCGTACATTCTAACCATCAACCTTCCTTGATTTGTATACAGTCTGTTATACTCAGGATTAGTTAATCTTAAGCATTGGAGGGACGACCGACTTCACATTCTTTGCGTCGTTTTAGTCTAGGATTTTCTATACTTAGAACGAGTTATGTCTTCACTTCCTCTCTTTGAGGACTCGAGCTAAGTATGGGGGTCAAATATATGTATATACATTAGCCACAACTGATACTTTTGTATTTTCAATAAATATGGATAATATATTGGGTAAGGGTATATGAAAAACCAACTATAAAGAATAGTACCCATATGAATTTGGCACATACCACTAACATACTAACTCTTTTAGTTTACTAACTCTTTTTACCTTTTTCAAAAATCTCATAAAATTTTGCAAAATTTCAAAAATACTTAAAAATGTGAAAAATGTTTTTAAAACCCACATAAAAAATTACAAAACCTTTTGAAAATCCTATGAAAAAAATAAAACCAAAAAATGTCTTCAGAAAAATATACCTTGCATTACATTAGAATTTTTCTAAATGATTTTGACAATTGAACAAGTTCAAATAGAATCCAAATGTTAGAGCTTGGTCTAGACTTTAATCTACTTAATTTCAGAAAAACCTGTTAAGGATTAGAGTTGAGACACTTTAGGTCATTATGACTTAATTCTTTAGGCTCTGTGAGACTGTATTCATGGGTCAATTCATGAGACTAAGTACAAACCTTCATGTCATCCGTACGATTCTTGAGACAATGGTTTGGCTTGAAATCTTGCACTCAACACTTAGCTCAACCAAGACGGGTTGTTGAGAAATCAAGAAGTCTAAGTTTGGACGATACTATACCGCTTCATCAAGGGTGGCTCAGAAACAATTCTTAGGGACTGCCAAAAACGGTACTTCAACCTATTGTTTCTCTGGTAGCATGGACATCTAACGACTTGAGGTTGGATTGAAATAAGGCTTCGGATGTGGAATGATATGCTAGCATAACTTTCTAAGACCCCAAAAGTATGGACAGACGAAAATTCTATATCTATCAGGGCAAATCAAGAATGTAGTGCAATAACAAAATAAAGAAATATCCAAAAGGATCCTATACCAAAAATTCCAAAAACATTTAAGAATATATATAGCATTATTCATACGCAATCAGCATCAGTTTACATTACATATGTATATGTTTTTAGGATATGGTAACATAATTCTAATATTCGTCTATATCTGCACCCGCATCCTTATTCGTATTTAAAAATGTAAAAGGATATGGTAATACTTATATTTGTATCCATGTCCATCCGTTTACATCTCTAGTTATAAAAATGCTGGAGACCAAAGTTGAGTGTTCCGATTCAAGCATTTTGAGTGGTTACTAATAGGTCCAATTGGATCCAAATCTTACAAGCTGTTATAGAATGTTTGCCTTGATAATGATTTTGGCTCTAGAGACTAGAGGCATTACACTTCTAGAGACAATGAGAGTGTTAAACTTAACTTCAGAAGAAAGGGAAAACCACGGTGTTGACGAATACAACAAGCATTTCAAGTGAATTGTGATCACGGATACAGTTGAAAGAAAAAACCTTCAAACACCGAAACCGCACTCTCATCACGATTCTAATCAAAAACTGCATGTTGCCGCGAATAAAGCACAGAGAAAACGTGGGAGTTCGAGCACAGAGACAACGTCGTACACACATTAGAAACATCACATTGACATCACGCTGCAGCGTTTACATCTCGGGATTCATTTCATCCTGCGAACCTCATCTGACCTTTTCTGGCATTTTCCGATCAGGAAGGTGGAGCCGCAAAGAAGCTCATTGGTTCAGAGAAGCTTCAATATCGATGTATTCTCTATGTAATTAATTTCAAGCTCAGTAGCAATGTAGTAGTTATGCACTACGCAGCTTACATCGATCGATGAAAAGCTTTTTTTTTTTCAAGTTGTTTACGTCCTTGTTCAGGATCCGAACAAGAACAAGAACAACAGTCATGCACTAATAACTCTAGTACTGGATTATAAATAGGACTGCCATTCTTAATTTCCTTGTTCCTTTGCCACTGTGCCGCTGCCGACAGATGATTGCATTAGATGACCAACAACACCATAAAATTCTCAGATCTTTTCGGTATTGATAATCAATTTTTAGAGGAAAGAGGGTGAAATCCCGAGTTGGGATTCACCGCTAGAAAATTTTATTGATAATCATATATATTCAGGACTCATTCCAGCATCCTTACCCACAGATACAAATAAGATGAGAAGTTGAATAGCTACGTGATCATCGTCATCATCTAGATTCAGTGCAAAGCTTGCATGGGCTAGTGGATGAAGCATGTGAGTAGACAAGCTAAGCATGACATCGATTAGCAATGAGCATCTATCCATTCTGAACCTTGTTTTTCTCGAGTCCATAATTTAAAGTTTTTATTCATTTTCTTCATATATTACGATTCTATTACAGTGATAATTAGATTTGTGACATTCATCATTGATTAAATTTACGTTGGATGACCTTTTAGAGAAATCACTTACTTTTACATTGGAAATAATTTTAAACGTATGCTTGAACTTGTATGTGATGAATTATTGATTAATTGACTTAATATCAAAATTTTATCTTAATTCCTAGACAAAAAATCAATAAACTAAAAAATAATAAAATAGCAAAAATAATACTTGCAATAAAATTGGACTAAATGTATATTAGTATCTTGTGAATAAATTCAAGAATAAAATCAACCGAATTCTAAGAAATAAGGAGTTGAAATTGTGTATATATTCACTTGTACAAAAGCGAAAAATCTCTTGATTTTTAATAAATTCATATTAACTCAAAATGATATGAAATCAACTCCATCGTGTACGCACTACTGATCTTAATAAATTAAATATTAAAAATTACTAACCTATAAATATTGCAATATTTAGAAATATAAAAATCTAGAGCTAAATATCTCATCCATTTATTCTCCTATGAAACTCTACCCAATTTTGATATAATGTACATTCAATTATCTACAAAATAAGATCAAATTCAAAGGGTCCAGATATAATATGTGAAACTTGATTTTTGGGCACCAATTGTATATTGTACAGTTCTCTTAACTTTACACTATCATTTTATGTACATATTTGATCATTTTGAATATATTTTTCATAATTTTGTTTTTTTAAGTTCTATTAGAATCCAATAAAAGAAGAAAACAAGTAGATTAATGTGAAAAAATTGTCAGTATTTTATAAAAAAATAGTTAATGTATATATATCAAGAGAAAAGTAAAAAAATTCAAAACTTTAAAAAGATTTTATTTCCTATAAAAGGCCTAAAGATGTATGTATTTTGAATATTTAGCTTTTTTTGATTTCGAATTCTTCATAAATATTGTAGATCTCATTGAGGTCTCCAAAGTTCCTTTAGATCGATTTTTCTTTTGAAATCATATTTATTTGTTCTTTACTTTTCTCTTCTTTTCTTTTGTTTGGCCAAACCATCCCTTTGTCAAAGTCACTTGACATCCAGCTATTGGCCCTTCCAATTACTCCCTCTAACCACGGTCAATTCCAAGCACCGATCAGATCCACATTTTCCCCTTTAATACCATATCACCACTAGGGAGGGGACGTTTGATTGATGAATTTGTGACTCAGTGTCTTAATACAATAATTTTTAATTTAAGCCCTATTAAAACACCAAAATACCATTAAAATAAAGAAGTTAAAATAATACACTTTGCAATTAAAGTGGACTAAAAATGTAAATTTTATATTGTAAAAATGTTCAAGAAATAATCTTAAATAAAATCTACAAAAACAAGGAGTTAAATGTTGTATATATTCATCTATAAAGATCTCAAACTTTCTTCATTTTAAAAAAATCATGTTAACTCCAATTGATATGATCTCAACTCCATTATGTACATATAACGAACATTAACAAAAAAAATGACAAAATACTAGCCTCTATATATGAAGAATAAAATCAAACTTTGGTTTTGAGACAGAAGATGTCAAGTTGAATATCTCCCGCATATAATCTTCTATGAGAATCTACTAAATTTTATTAATACATATTAAATTCTACACAAAATAAGATCAAGTTCACATAGTTCATATGTGACACTAGGGATTTGGGATTGTGCAATGTATATGAGTACTAACTTTAGCCTATTGTTTTATGCATATTTTAGAACCTTGTTGTTCTTCATGAGTTTTTTTTTAGAGCTGACACATACATATACGTATTGGATCTACTTACATTTGTGCATTGTTTTGCAGAAATCCCAAGCTCACGACCTCAAGAGAAGTTCGTAAGAAGTCTTAGTTGTTTGTAACTTGTTATTATTTGTTGTTCAAGCTTAAGTTTGTTTATATTTATCGCTTAACACCAACATATTCTAAAGTATGATAAAGAGTTGTATCTTTCTACTATCACAATAGAGTTATCGTATTTCTCTCAATAAGTCAATTGCAAAAATCAACTCAAAGCTCAAGTCAACCTCCAGATTCACGCTGACTGATCATGCTATTCTTGTTGATTGATGAGCCGAAAAAAACCGCGAGCGACTAAGGGAGATAAATAACTCAGGTCATTGCGACCTCAATCACTCGCAAATCGGACTCAACAAGAAAATATGATAAGAACCACCAAACAAGGGATAAATCAATCAAAATCAGATAGCGGTCCTCGCTATTTTTATTAACCTGGTATAGCGACCAGGGTCGGACTCAAGGAGCACGGGATGGCCTTGCGGCCTACGAAGTAGTAAAAAATCGAAAAATAAAGAAGAAAATGTTTTTGGTGGATTTTAATTATTTTTAAATGTTTTTGTGTTTTTGGTTTTATAAGGAAATGTAAAAACAAGCAACTTCAACAATTATTAAAAACACTCCAAAAATACACATAAAATTCCAATAAAAATGTTTTTATGTTTTTAGTTTTTTAAGTGTTTTTTGTGAATTTTTTAGAGTTTTTAAATTTTTATTTGATTTTCTAAAAATCAAGAACGGGGAAAAATAGAGACTACTGTGCAGCCAGACTTGAAAGATCAATTAAAAATATAAAATTGATTTATAAAAGTCTGGAGGCAATTTTTATGAAAAGTATATGTAAAAACTAAACTACAGAACAAGAGTTTGCTTTTTTTATTTTTATAGAATTTTTTAGAACTTTTATAAATTTTTAGGGTTTTGCTATTTTTAAGAATTTAATAAATCCAAATAAGCCAAAATTTTGATAGAAGCTAGAAAACACTAAAATTAACTATCATTAATTTTTTTTAGAATTTTTAAAGAAGTTTTTATATTTTTCTTTGATTTTATTTTTCAAACAGCAACAAAAATGTGTATTTTTGGTTTTTTAAAAATAGTAAAATCCTAAAAAATGTCCCAAAAATTTAGAGAAATTTTTACACAGTGGCAGGAGCCACGTGTCCAAATTTCACCTAATTTGGATTTCAATTGATATTTTATTTAATAAAAACAAGACACACAGTACACAGGGACCTAAATGCAAAGAAACATAGATCCAGGGGCTTAATCGTAACACGTGCGAAAACTTTAGGGGAAAAGGCGTAAAAAGCTCAGATATTCAGCACATGTTTAATAAAAACCATGCACATGGGTATAACTGCAAATATCAAAAACTTAATTCTTTTCATAGCACGCATAAATCCCAAGCCCATACATGCAAAATATCCAAAATCTCACGTGACGAAGCACGTGTTCCACGTATACAAGGACTGAAATGCAAATAAGCTAAACATCGAGGTCTAGTGTGCAAAATATCCAAAATAAAAACAACGTACAAAAATATTTACAGGACTAAATAGTAAAAACAAAAGGACAGGGGCCTAAGTGATATTACCCCGTTATTTAAGATCCGATGGATGAGGGCATGCCACGTGGAGATCCGACGGTTGTGGTATGTGGCTAACCCTTCGCTGGATCGACGCTCCAGATGAGCTCATGATCAAGATCCGACGGTCGAGGCTGCCCGAAGAACGAAGGGCGGAGATCTAAACTGGGTTGACGCTCGATCCGACGGTGGTAGAGGGTCCTGAATGAAATGGCCGTCGGCGAACTTTGGCGGCTCGCTACGGGCGCGTGGGACCTCCTCCTGAGCTGCTGAGATGTGGAAGATGAAGCTCGGACTCTTCTGCAGCTGCTGGGCACCTCCGATGAGGCCGAGAAGCTCCGGGGAGCTCCAGCGACGGCAGAGGAGCAAAGCTCCTATGCTCGAACGTGCGGACCCTCAGATGGGTCGCTTTAACCTGCAAAACAACACAGCGAGACTACTGGGTCGAGGGCAAAGTGCCTCAACCCGTCAGGGGGTGGAATGGATGGTCGGATGAGTCGAAGCGGAGACCTCCGGCGAGGCGACGGCGAGGGAGGTTCGATTCTTGGTTCCTGGGCGAACCAAGTTGAACGAATAGGTGAAGAAGATGGGTAGGAGTCTCGTGATCATGAATGGATGGTCCGATGGTCGAATGGGTGATTGAGATGGCGTGAATTAGCCGACGACGGCCGGCGGCGCGATTTGGACGAAATCTAAAATTAAACGATCCTAGGGGGAATCGAGGATACATGATGGATGAGGTCGACTAAGGGTGATCTAAGGAAGCTCATGGGTCTTAGCCTCAAGGGATCGTCAGGTCCCGAGGCTCAGGCGCACCTCGCGACGGCGCACGGCGAAGGGCTCGTCGGAATAGTGGCTGGGGACACCTCCTCCTCACTGCGACATGGCCCTCGGCTAGTTGTCACTCTAGGGAAGGTAGTGGAGGTCCTGGGATGGAAAGGCGGAGCCAAAGATAGCGTGGAATGTGCAGCGGAGGAGATGATATATAGTGGTGAAGGTCCGAGAAGATGGGATCGGGCACGACTCGGTGAAGCACGGACCCCTAGGGAAAGTGTCGGGCGTGAATCGCGGATATATCCTAGAAGATCAGAGCCCGGGGTTTAGGTGAGAGGTAGTCGGATCAATGCGCAAAAATAAACGAAGTCGGGTCGGAGCGCAAGTCCGCGAAGGAGGTGGTCCTGGCGAGGGAGTTGATCGGGGGTCAACATCCCCCGTGGACTAATCAGGTAATTCTGATTTATTAATTATTTAGAAATTCATTTAAAAATAGTAAATGATTTTATTTTTAAAAAGTTTAAACATGAAAAATGTTTATTATTTTTCAAATTATTTTTTTTTGATTTTTATTTATTTTTTTGAAAAATATATAGCGTATTTACATTATATTATTAACATATATAGGTATATATACATATGTATTTTTTATTTTTATTTTTAGTTATTTATTTTTGATATAATTATTCCCATTTTATATTTTATTTATTTAAAACATTAAATTTTTAATAATAAGGTATTTTTATTTTATTTTTATGATGTATTTACATAGGTTAAATAAATAGGTTTATACAAATATGTACATGGTATATATACACGGTGGGAAATGATTTTTATTTTCTTTTTATTTTTCTGATTTTTATTTTAATTTTATTTTTACAAATATGTACAAAATATGAGAAACACTTTTTAATTTTTAACTTGAGGAAAATAAATTTATCTATTTACATGGGGTTATGTACAAGTATGAATGACCTTATCTCTCTCTACTTGGGTTCTTTTTGCGGTCAGGCCCATGCTGAACCCTCCCTTGGGATTAGGTCACTCAATATTTATTCTAAATATTTCCCTCTTTTTCTTGTGTTTCTTTATTCCTTTATTTTTACTCAAAAACATGCTAATTATGCATATTTACAAGATGCATGTATGTTGGCAATTTATGATATTTACACACATTTACATGGTATTTGGCTAAAGTTGCTAAATAAAATAAAGGAATAAAGAGTGATGAACTGGGATTCATCATTGATCAACCAGGTCCAATCAGTCAAAGATATTGACCCGATCAATTAGTTTCAAGTTCTAGAAGATCCCTCTCTCTAATTGCTCAAGTTTCAGTTTTCACGGTAAAGCAATCCGATCGATAAGGTAATTTGTGTTTAATTAATTATATCTAGGATGTTACTTCTTTCTGAATGTTATGATCTGTTGATTCGCAAGTCATGTTTTGTGATCGCTTAGTCTTTGAATTTTTGAATGCAGTGATGATTAGAATTTATCAATCACTATCTTTATAAGATCAATCAAGCTTGTTTGATCGATGATTGCATTCTGTATGAGAGGTCAAAGTAAGAATTTTGGGTTAAAAACTAACTATTTTTAGTCCCTTGATAGTTACACACCTAAATCACTTTATAAGGAGCACATACCTCCTCGTTGTTACATACAACTCATCTTGAGTCTTCTACAACTCTCCGAGTATCTCCTCTCTCTTTCTCCATTGTTATTGAGTGTTATTCATTCTCGTGAGAAAAGTATTTCAGCAATCAGCCAAAAAGCTAGTTTTGATCCGTAGCTAGATCTCCAAGCTCTCTTTTTTTGTAGTTAAATATTTATTCCAATCTACTTGAAGTATTGGGGATTTTTTATATAAATGGCTTTCAAGAAAATTAGAGATATATCCGTTTGAATATGTATTATCATTATTCTATATAATATTATCTCTGTTATATTATCTGATATTGACATTGATATTGTTGTTAAACTCTCAAAGTTTAGATAATAATTATCTTTTTACACAGACCTCTTTCTATAACCATTCTCGGAGGTTTCCATTGAAGGTAGCTCGAGGTAAAATTCAAGCCTCAAGCATTGATGTAGTTAAGTCTTGTTGTACTGGCGACTTTGGTGTTTGATTCGAAGTTGACTTTGGTATTTGATCCAAAGTTGTATGCTTTACAGTTTTTTAGTCAGTTGAGATATCCTCTTAAATATCTCACATTATAATGGAAAGGTTGATCAGCTTCTTTAACAAAAAAAATCCTAAGTCAAGACAACGTGGGCTATGTTATTACTTTCTTGGGTTTCCATGTTAATGTACTATGATTGCTCTATGGTAACTTGTGATATTGTTTGGATATTGTTGCTTGGTATTGATGAATCTCCATTTAATTACCTTTATTCTTTCATTTTGGCCTTAAATCTCTATCTAAAGGCTTGTATATATCATTAATTTGTAAAAATAAACATTATGTTATTTATACAAAATTTTGTATAAAATATTGTTTAGTTAATGTATTTATTTCTAAAATAAAAGAATAAAGAAAGAGAAGAAAAGAAAAGAAAAGACACCATAGGTGTTGAGTGATCTTAGACCTCAAGACACTGTCATCATGATGGCTTGATCGGCAAGGAATAAAGTAGGAGGAGATAGGGCATAGAAACTGTATAGGTGATACATGAAAACCCTGATTTTAATTTGTATATAGTTATTTTTGGCACCTATATTATTCTTTATTATTTACATCTCAAATCAATAAACTTTGTACAAGAATATTGTAGACGAAAATACAAAGAAAAATACAAAATGGAGTTCACATAAAAATAATGCATAGTGTGCCAGGGACACAAAATAAAAAGTCAAAATAAAACCTGTATAGACCTATATCTTCTCCATACTATATCAAAATGGACCAAAACAATCTTTACTTGTATATAACTTTTAATAAGCTATGTAATGAAGGTGGTTTCATTTAATTTGAAGTTCATATGCAAAATTTAGGTTTTGGACCCCTATTGTGCAATATACTTGTATATACCTATAATGTATATATACTTAACTAATTAAGTGTACATACAGACTTGGAAAAATATAATAAAAATATCTAAATGTGTATAAAAATAAATCAGAAAATATAAAATGCATGTATTAAATAATATAATATAAAAATAAAATACCAAGTATTTATACATGTATTTTACATGTAAATATTAACTTGTAATAAAAATCTGCACAAAATATGTATAAAATACTACATTAAATTACAAACACTTTTCATGTTCTAATAAACCATAATTAAATCATTTGTTAATTATTTTTTATTTTACTAATCTTTTCCTCCTAGAAATTTTCTGGTTAGTCCATGTGGACCAATCAGAACAATCTATGTGTTGACCTGGGTCAACACCCACCCATCCCCCTCTTCCTCGAGCTCCGACCTATCAGAACCCGGCTTTTCGTCCATTTATCCGCTCGAGCTCATCATGATCTGCCACGACGTACTGTTTGATTTTTGGAGATTAGATCTCCCTAATTCACGTCATGAGCAAAGTTCACTTTGGTCGTCCTTTATCCAGGTAACGTCTTTAATCGAAGTTCACATTTTTCCAGCTTATAAATAAGCTCCGTCAACCTTCATCTCAAGTTTGATACTTCTTTGTTGCCTCTTAGCCCCTCAGAAGCAGTCCAACCAGATCCTCTTGGTGACAGATTTAGAACCGAAGGTTTTGCAGCGAGGAGGAGGTGTGGAGGAGTGATCCATAACCACCGCCGGAGGAGCTCTGCCGGCAGGTCTAGCTTACTCGATTCATGTCGAATCGAGGCCTGTCCATTCTATCCTAGGTAGCTTTCCCCCTCTAATTTTCATTCATGTTGTTAATTGTAGGTTTAATCTTGGTATTATCTTACTTTCAAAAATCCTCGAATCCCTGAGCCTAAGCTCCTGGGCAATCCCTCGTGATCCGACCGTCTTATCATCCTTGTTTTCACCCCAATCAACTATGCCTCATCTTCTCCATCGATTGCACCATATGTTCCCCCCTGATCCACCGTGGATCATGGAGTCGAATCTCCCTTCACCGCCCTATGTTGCAGCTCCACCTCCAACTTATCCCCGACCCCTTTTTGCTTAACCCTTTGGTCGAGGATGTAGAACTCAAGCCAAGGAGCATTTCGGTGTAGGTCCACGACTCCAAGGAAGCATCATGAACCATATTAATCACCTGGAGTAGGTCCAGGTCCTCAGACCTCGTCGGAGCTCTTCGAGCTCTTTCGCCTTCATCAAAGCATCCCAGTATATGTGGAAGGGTCCCAGGAAGTGAAGCCACCTACTGGATCATGTGGAGACCCTCGGAGCACCGAAATAAGGAAAACCAAAAGTTGGGCAACATGTTTGTCATGAGTTCTTCCAGACCCTTTCTGAGACATCTGATCAAGAACACGACCCAGATATAATCCGGGTCGTTGAATCTATTCGAAGCGATGCCTGTGGAGATCCCTTGGATCAGACACGTGGCGCAAAGACGACGACCCGGTCCAAGTGGATTAAGTGGTGAATATTGCAAGTAAACCATTAGCCTTTTTTGTATCTATAAATAGTCTTATAAATATTTAGTCAAGTACAAAACTTTGAGGATATTTTACATGTATGCCCTTGGTACTTTTAAATATTACATTTAAGTCTAGTGCCAGATCACATCACGTGGACACCTACGTGAGGTAAAATTTGACAAGCGTGCTATACTAGATTTTGTAATTGTTATTTAGTATTTAAATTTCAAATAGCCGTTCAAACTTTCTGATTATTTTGCACATTTACCCCTAAACATTCTTATTTGTTAAAATACCCCTGCCAGGTTGATTTTTTTATTTATGCATTTGTTTTTATTAAAAATATCTTATGTGCTCTAAAAAGCTCAAAAAATATGTGTACGTGCATTATTGGTTGATTGTTGACGTTATGATTTATTTTCCATTTTGTATGCATTTATTGTTTATTTAAAAATAAAAAGATCTATTTTTAAATCGTTATTTGACTTTAATATTACAAAAAATATATAAAATTGTTTTGAAAATTTTGAAAAAAAATACCTAATGTTTATCACCCTATTTTCTAATTCCGTACCAAAATAAAAAAACTCACAAAAGAAGCTCTTAAAATGAGCAAACCCTTATTAACTCCAAAAAAATTAAAAATATTCCCAAAAATCCCAAAAATATTAGTTTGTGTTTCGTATTATATTTATATATATATGGGTCATATGTGGCTGCCCCTAGGGGGCCCCCGCCTTATTTGGGCAAAATTTTTTATTTTTATTTGAAAAATAACACATTTACA
The DNA here is from genome assembly GCA_037367405.1 of Ottelia alismoides. Lineage (NCBI taxonomy): Eukaryota > Viridiplantae > Streptophyta > Magnoliopsida > Alismatales > Hydrocharitaceae > Ottelia > Ottelia alismoides. The sequence continues at coordinate 120,411 of JAZKJV010010928.1, read as the reverse complement.
TTCATCCATATATCCCTCCTATATATCATTCGAATTTCGTCAGAAACAGAGACTCCTACGGCCTCCATCCGGACAGTAATTTTTTAACGGTAACAGGATTTTTTTAAATCGATACCATCGAGATGGAGGCCGTAGGAGTCTCTGTTTCTGAAGAAATTCGAATGGCATGTAGGAGGGATATATGGATGAATATACATGGTTTTATTTTTCAAAAAAATAAAAAAAACGCCGAAAAATGGGGCGGGGGCAGCCATGTTGGCTGCCCCCAGGGGGCAGCCCCATTTTTTCCTATATATATATATATGAAAATTTATTTTGATATATTTTGAGACTTTTTGCTATTTTTAATTCTCAAATAAATTCAGGCTATTGAAACAGTGATGTATTGCTCTATTTCTGTTTTGAAAAATACTAATAAACTTTACAAATTCCCCGAAAATCCATAAAAATAGAAAAATCTTTGAAACATATCAAAGATTGTATTTCCTTATTTTTGACTAATTTTGTCTGCATTTATTTATAATTTACTAGATATATCTTACATTTACTTATATATTATATTATATTATTATTAGTTATTCAAATATTAAAAATATATTTTAAACCTTTAAAAAATAAAAAAGGATTGTTATTTTTGTTTATTCATGATTTTTTATATTTATTATATATATTCTATAATATATTACTTATATTATATACACCTTTACATATATTATTATATATCTATATATCTATTTATATATTATATAAAAAATTAGAAAAATAAAAAAGAAATTATTTTATTCAATTAAAAACCACAACACTTTGATTGATTTTGTGCATGCTTATATGCACATCTGCATTGTTTATTTTTTTATAAATAATCACTGCTACATTTCATGCTTCCGATGTTCGACCCCTACCTACTTGTTCATTATATACAATCATAGGGTATAATAAATTTTGATCCACATCCATATTACATTGCTTGATTCTTATTTGTGGATTGATTGTTGACTTAATTAAGGTGGTTCATAGGCTATCATAGCATCGACTTGGTGGTCCTACCTTGTGTGGACTACAAGACAGTACCTAAGGGTTTTCCCTGGTTAATCAAATGGTGTCATTGCCGAGGAGAAACAAATAGCGTAGCATTGTTTATATTATTTGTGTACATTATTTGTCTTTTCTTTTTCACTTTATTTTTTATAAATATTTATCTGTTCTGATCCATATTTATCTGCTTGACTTTATTACGAGGGACCACGTGGCGACGATTGCTTCCTAGGATGTGGGCGACCTCGAGTCACTAAAAGGTCGACTCCTCTTCTTGTGAGCCAACTAGTAGAGAGCATGAGAGAGGAGCAAGGATAGAAGGAGCAAGAATAACATGCTTAGCTAGTTTGTTTTATTTTGTGAGGAGAGTGCTTTATTTTATTTTTATACAATTAATTTGTGATAATTAGGACTCTAACACTTCTACCTAACGCGGTCCAGTGCCCGGATGAATGTTCACCTAGGGTCCTCGTCATGATTTTTCATGTTTTATCACATTCTTTTATTTTGTTTCTCGTGGTTTCAGCTTTCCACATTTATTTTCCATTTGTTTTATGTGATTGAGCCCTTAGATCTAAGTTTTCTTGACTCGATAGCTAGATCCAAATCCCTAATAGGAGCATGTTCCCATAATCGCTTTCGCTTGGACTTAGTCAAGTAATTAATTATAAAGTACTTGGAATGGGAACCGTGAGCTGTGAGAGACTCTACACAGTGCTTGCATGACCCATTGTGGCAGGTACCGAAGAGTCTCCAAGACCGGACACTAGGATCCATTTTTTGGTAATTTGCATTGGGTTTTTCTGATAATAGTAATTCATGTTTAGGATGCTTTATTGTTAGCATATCGCTATGGAAAGCACTGGAAAGCATTGTGAGTCTTCTTACTTTGCATGCATCATCAGACACGAGAGTGAGATTTCCAGTCTCATGTCCACTTGCATTACTTTTCCACCTTCACCTTTTGTTTTATATTACCTAGGTTGAAAAAAAGAAATTACAAAAAATTTGTTAGGTTATTTGCTTCGAAAATACTTAAAAACTGAAAATCCAAAAACTAAAACAAGGGAACTATTAATAAAACTTGGACATTAATTAAAATCGTAATGGACATCCATATTTTGGGTTAATAAAGCCCTCATTGCTTTCAAATACATTCCAGATGAGTGCGGCGCAACCCCCTAAGGATTATAGCCAGAACCCGATCTGTGGCAGCTTTGATTATCACATGCGTCGACGATGTATTGGTGCTTCTATCATACGTGGGAGAGTAGGGCCTTGTAGATGACGGTGTTCTTGCCTCGTGTGGAGAATCCTACTTGGTCCAAAGTATTGAACATTGGTCACGCCTTCACGGGGGTGTCTGTCTCATTATCTTATGACCGAATACCTAGCTTGTGAGGGAAGTATTAGTTTAGCCTATTGGTTTCAGCTCTCTATTTCTTTGGTTGTGTTGCTGCCTAGACACGAGAGCAAGGACCTCAAAGAGCATAGATCACATGTTCAAAGGAGGTGGAAGAAGTACGAGGTACTTCCCCGACAATACACTCATTCCTATAAGGATAGCATTCTTAAGAACTTGTTAAAATATCTGTCTACAATACAACCATAAAATTGAAAAATAAAAATAGCAGAACTCTTACATCTTTACGTTGGTTGTGTTGGTGAATTCAAAACTTGTCTTGTGTTTGTTTGATTCAGATTAAGGTCCAAAGTTCAAGTCTCGCACACTTTTGCAAATTTTGACTTTCATTTTTATCTTCTTTTATTCTCATTTGACCCCCGCTCGCTTTTAGTCGTTCTACTATTTTGCACTCCTTTTATTTCTCGTTGAACTCTGTATCATTCATCCATTATCAATCTTCTCTTTGGCCTTCGAGATGGTGACCCTTAGATGGCTTAATCGAGACTCCATCGACACCCACATTGATTCCATGCAATCGACCTCTCCAATAATTCAGTGTGATTCTCAAGATCATGGTTCGATCTCCGTGAACTGCTCTCCAGACTCCCTAACTTCTTCAATAAAGCGAAATCACTCTTGTCCTGAAATCTGCTCATTTTATATGAAAATTGATTTCACTTCATATTCCTATCCACCCTTATTGAAATTTTATGTTGACCTTAACACAGAACGATTTGTCACATCAGGTGCTCCTATACAAACTTATTGGGGCATCATTCCTTGTGCAGATCACGAGATCGATCTGGAACCACAGATCTTGTCACCATAAAATTAATAAACCTAAAAATCTATGTGAATTGTACTATTAAAAATCAATTAGGCAATTTACTGTTTGATTTATTCAGGCCTCGAGATGCGTGCAAATGCAATATTTTTTTAGCACAGTGTAGAGCAACTTAACCTAGTCTAATGTGATTTTATGGTGATTTTTAGAGCAACAAAGAATTTAATATTGAATAAAAGGCACACATTGGGCAAAATATATCAAATTTCACCAAAATAATATTAATAAATTCCACATGTCTCACAAAAATAGGACACGTGTCACATATGATAAAGGACAAGTTAAACTACAACATGTAATTTTTGGAATTTAATGTTGAAATATGGACACCTAAATATGCGTGCAAAGATAGGGGCCAAAATGCAATACAGAAAATAAAATTTCTTCAAAATAAAACGTGCTGACAGGGACTAAAGTGCAAATACATATAATACGGGGGGTATGGATGCAAAATTCCCACTAGAACATGTACTCCTCTCGTAACGCGCCTTGGTAGGGACCAAACTGCAATTTTTGAAATTCTTCAGGGCCTCTATATGATTTACCCAACTGCCATGCGAGATACACGTGAGGGGGATAGGCTCGGGCGGCTATGGAGGCTTGGACAGAGACTTGGATGTCTTTAGAGGTTCGGGTCAGCTTCGGGTCAACTTCGGTAACTCCGAGCCTAGGGTCGGGGAAGAGGCCTGGAGACTGGTGACGTGGTACAAAGTGGACCGCTAGATCTAAGTCGATCCAACGGAGGTTGGAAGCTGGCAATGTGGTGTGAATAGGACCGTCGATTCTAGATGATCCAACGGTAGCTGGAAATCTTTACTTGGCGGGACTCCGGCGATGGTGCTCTGGCTCCGCCTTCGCCCGTGCTCGTGGATGCTTGTCGGCGACTCCTGGGTGGCTCAGATAAATCGTGGAAGCATTAGGAGTCCACCAGAGGCTCTCGAGGCGGTTGGAGTCGATCGGAGACTGGTGGAGGCGAAGCTCGAAGCGGCTCCGACGTGAAGTCCGGTCAATGAAGAGAAGGTTCCTGAAGGGTTAGCTTGTGCAAGAAGGCATGTGCAACGTGCTCGTGAGGTGCGTGCGAGTGCGGTGAGGCCTGAAATGTGGAGTGGTGATCGAACATTGAGCATCTCCACCGTGACCGGCAGAGAGATGAGCTGAGATGGTGCGATACGTCGTGAAGGCAATCTGATGACGGCTCGAAGATGAGAGCTCCACGGCAGAGCTCGATGGATGGTCGGAGAGGCGTGAATATGATCGGAGAGGCGAAATAAATTACGAGAAAATCGAGAGGAAAGAAGAAGGGTGATCGGAGGAGGATAGAGGATTGCTACCTGAATCTGAGGCTCACGGTGGAGACTCCGATCGTCGCTCGAGGGCCGGTAGCTACCCGAGCTCGAGCAGCTTGTCGGAGGAGCTGCTACACAGCTAAGAAATGCTAAGATTGCGAATGGTTGCGATTGAGTGAGGGTGAGGGGATGAGATCAAATCATAGGGGCTAAGATCCAACGTCCAAGAGCGTGCCACGTGGAGCGCTAAGGTTAAGGCGGAGACGTACGGTCTTGATGAGATATGGGGTTAGATCAGACGATTGAGAGATGATGCGGTATGGAGGTCCAATATCTGAAGAAGAAGAAGAAGAAGAAGAAGAAGATCTAACAGCCAGGAGGCGAGGCACGCGGCGGGCAATGGAGTGGGCCGCGTGGCACAACCAGAGGGCGCCACATGGCGCAATCTGGTTGGTTGAAAAAGAATGTGAGATAAGAGGGAGAAGATGGCCGAATTTGGAAAAAAAACTCAAAACATAAAAGTTGTAGATCTCTATGCTACAAGTTTTATGTTGATCGAAAAATAGAAATGAGGTCGAATAAAGTACCAAAATACAAGGGTACAAATTTACATACATATAGTATACAATGGGGGCCCAAAACCCAAGTTTGGCATATGAGCTCCGATTTAAATGAAATTGGTCTCATTTTGAAGGTCTCTGAATGTGTATTAATTTAAAAGTGAGTAGACCTAGATCAGAAGTTGTCTGAGAGAGATATGTACATTTTAAGGTAAATGGTCTCCAACTTGATTTGGGGTTTTATTGGTCAATTTATTCCAATTAGCATTTTTGTTATTTTTCTTGTATTATTTGTTAGTAAAATATACAGTATAAAGTGAATTTATAAAATTTATAGTTAGTATAAAATATCTAGAGATGAGTGATTTTTACAAGTAAGTTAGGTCTCTATTTAGTGCATATGCGAATGCTAAGGTGCAAATGTTATAAATGCATGCATGAATGCTAATTTTGCATTTTTTGTGGAAATATGCTCCTAAGTACTCAGGAACAAGGCTCTATTTTCAACTTTAAGAGTGACGAATCACATATTCATCAGTGGTTCGTGATGGTTAAGTGTTGGAAGTTGATTGAGGAATATGTTTATAGTGAATCAAGTGGAATACTTAGCGGTTTAACATGGAATCACATTTTAGTAAGTGAAGCTAAGTGGATATGTTGGAAACTTAGTTATGATGTATTATACCCCACAGCATGCTTACAGAGGCAACCCGACCTTAAGGTTTTTTTAATGCCTTAAAGTCATAGTGTGAGGTCCCACATGGACTAAGACCACATGTTATCCATGAAGCTTGGGTTATTCAGGCTTAATGATAATGATCGGAGTATTGTCTTCTTGATGAGGATCGTAAACATGTTGTTTTCTTTTGACACTTCTTTTAGTACCCTACTTGCATTTTGACACTGCGCTAGGCAACTTTGCTCATAATGTATCTTTGTGTTGGATCCACAGGTTCTCAAGAGAAGCAACAATAGTGAGTAGCTAGGACTTGGAGACTTTTTGTGCGGCTACAATTCTTTCATTGTACATCACTTGTTGTAGATTTTACTTGTTTACTTTACTTGTAGCATTTTGGGGGACATGTAATATATAACATGTATGTATGGACCCACTTTTTAATGCATAAGTGTGATGTTTTATGGACATGGACTATACAAGGTTCAGGAAAGTGGTATGCATATGCGTTCAAACAGGTCACTGAATATCGCTTAAGCGGTATGCGGGGGCATATGCGAGGTATATGCGGTTCTATGTGGTTTCCTAATTTTTTTTATTTAAAAATAAATAAATATATGCAAAAGTGGCTACAACAGAATTAAATTTATATATAATTGTGGTCCAACAGATGATCTAAGAAAAATAACTTTCATATAGAGTTCAAAACCATCTCTATCGATCAAATATCAATACTTCAATAGAATGGTTAGAACAAAAAATAATTGACAACAATCAACAAAATAGAAAAGTTAGCACACAAAATGCCCTATTGTTGAATATAATTGCATTTATCTCTGTCGTTATATTTATAGCTGATCCTTCATCAAAAGTACCAAACTTTACATATAATATATTGCATTCATAATAACTAATAGTTGACTAAATTATTTTGCTAAATTATTGGTACATTCTTCTTTTTCTTCCTCGTGTGTTTTACTCCAATCTCGTAGTACAACTACTTTGACGATGACATTCAAATGGTCATGGAATGTTTGATTGGCATACATGTAAAAGTAAGGAAAAACGTGGCACAAATAACACAATAAAAACTTGACACAAATTTAAAAAAATAAGAAAAATGTGTATGCAGTCGCACAGGCCGCATATGCGGCCCGCATAAGCCCACAGGGCGCATAATGCGGGGTTCATAAAAGTTGTGCGCTGAAGGTACCGCATACGCATATGCGGACGCATAAGCGGGTGCACGGGCCGCTTTCGTGAACACTGGGACTATAATGTATTGATAGATTTACATGTAATAGAAATGCAAATGACATTTTAAATTCTCGTTTTTGTGCAATTTTCTTTTGCTTACATGTACAGTTGTGTATTTCGAATGTAGAAATGTATGTGTGTGATATAGGTTTGTCGAGTATTTGAATCCTTGAAGGACGAACGTCACTAATATGACCAGTGTCTGCCACATGAATGAATCTTACTTGGCCCATGATTGTAGACCATCATCTCGGTATGATGAATATGGTCACCCACAATTTCAGCATACTCCTATGATAAAGAATGCACCTCCCATGTCTTATCATGAGAGCTCCGTTGTGAATGACTTTTCTAAGATTGTAAAGAGAACTAATTCCATAGATGTCATATGTAGAAAATTCTCCCGATTGATTGAATAATATGTCACTAGAAAAGTGGGTGAAGAGACGAATAAATCTAGCAAGCATTTGCTTATGGAGACAACGAAGAGACCACACACCTTATACAGCTTGAGCCATATTCTCTACCTCCCTCTTCGACTAACTCTCCACCCTCCAAACTAGTCGAGTATGTACATTCTCCCAACCCCACCTTCTTCTATAAAAGCCAAAAAAATCAAAAATACAAAAAAAATGGATCTTATTCAAATAGAAGCATATTGCAAGCATCTGATCAGATCTTCCACTAATAAAGGGCATAGACTACATGCTCAAGTTAAAGATATTTTTAAAAAATTGATGTACACACAAGAGGACAAGTAAGAGATAAATAATTGAGATACACTTAGTTTCTATGTCCACATCATTAGTGATGGATAGAAAGATCAAGAGTCATCGAGTCAAGCAGTTATCTAAAGTGTATTGTGAAATTTGAGACTCTTTATTTACCCATGCCCTGGTCGATGATGACTTCTCTATCAACATACTCCCGACCATTGTGTTTGACAAGCTTAAATTCAGACCGATTAAGAAGTCAAGAGTGATCATTCAACTAGTTGATCAACCCATAAAAATGGTCGAGAGGAACAATTTCAATCATCATGACTTTCCAAGGTGCGTCAGTCCAAGTTGAGTTTGTCGTTCTTGACATTGAGAACCAAGGAGAGTTTACCTAGTCTCCCAACATATTTAGAAAGATGTTCTTAGACTCGGCTAAGGTGTCTGTTAATTGTGAGACTCAAGCCATCGATTTTCAAACATTGGGTATGCAACAGCCTTGCTTGGTCTTTGATGACACACCCTACACAAGACACAACACATAGCTACAAACAACCATGATCGTTGAGAGGTAGATGAGTCCTACCCCTCTACTTCCCCTGTTACGACCTTTCCAAGGAAACCATCCACTCATGACATGACAATAAGAAAGATACTTGAGAACATGATTCACAAGTCGATTATTTGTATTACGGAAACCCATACCTTGTAGCCGATACTACCATTATGGGACTTTGTCATTACGGATCACAACTGTCCCTATACCCTGACAGAGATTTCACAGGCACCAAAGCAAGGTTCAGAAAGTCGGTATGCGGTATGCGTTCGGTCAGGCGGTCCCGAGCGAGTAAGCGGATATGCGGAAGTATATGCGGAAGTATATGCGGATTATGCAGTTTGCATTAAAAAATATTAAAGATATGCTCTTAATTGTGATGTCAGAGACAAAAAAGTACATGTTTCCATTAGATTCCTACAAAAACATACTTTTAAAAATAAAAAAGGCACCACAATAAAAAGCTACATAGTTCATTTAGATATCAAAATATGTTTCTGAATGTAGAATGTTCAAATATATAAAGTTATAAACCGGCTTCTAAATTCTAATCTAAATCATCTTCAAAATTGATTGTTGGAATGTCATCATCATCATCGCCTTCTGAGTCACTCATAAATAAAATCAAATTTACAGATAAAACAAGGTTATGTTATAAACCTATAAAAACAAATAAATCAAATTCAGCATCTTACAGTAAAAACATGTAAGTCAACAACAGTGTATGTACTAAATATTGAATGAAAAATAAAACAAAATGTATGCATCTGTTCTTTCTGAAGAATTCTAAGAAAGAAACAAGGAAAACAAGGTTTCTTTCTATGGAAAAAGGATTGCAATGGAGGTAAGAAATTGGCACTATAAAACAACAGGCAAGTCCCATGTTTCAGGAAAGCTTCTCTAAACAATACGAAGAAAATGTCCAAGGACTGCTTGAAGGGCAACATAGCATTGAGAGCAGATGAGGTCCTCTCAAAAGGCCTGAGATGAATTTTTTTCTAATCTCTTTGTGCCCCCTAACTAAGACAAACATGATATCAAAAATGGCATATGGGATGTGAAATCTCATATATCAAATCATCTGGCTACTCTCAAGGGGCATAACATTATTGTGTAAATTAAAAACCAGCTTCCAAGTACCAACTTGCAACCTCTGTTACACATCAAAGAGCAGAAGAACCAACACGAGAGGAGAAACCAAGAAGAAGTAGAAGGATCAGAGAGTTACCAGCGTTGGAGGCTTTGAGGCGGAAGGCGCAGCGCAGCGCAGGCGGAAGGCGCAGTGGCGGCAGCGCAGCGCAGGCGGTGGAGGCTTTGAGGCGGAAGGAGGAGGACCAGAGGTTGAGGGTATCGTCGAGTCCAAAGGCAGAAGCACGGTGGTGGGTGGTGGCTTTGTCGGGCAGGGGAGTCGAAAGGGCAGAAAGGGGGAGGGGAGTCGAAACGGGGAGGGGAGTCGAAATAGGGAACGAGAGTTTTGATTAATCGGTATCTCAGTCGGATCCTTAAATGGATCAGCCGCATGAACGACCGCATGAACGGGCGCATATGCGGTTTATGCGCCCCGATTGTGCGCTTGGGCCGCATACAACTGCATATAGGATATGCGGTTCGGCTGGGTGCCCGCATGCGCATATGCGGCCGCATATGCGGCCGCATGGGCCGACTTTCTGAACCTTGCACCAAAGAGACCTAAGGTGACAACCTTTACCTTCATGAAAGCGTTTGTAGATGACTCACGCATGTATCCTCTCCTTGAATCAGACCCTAGTTTTTTTTATTGTCTTGATCATCTCTGTGATATAACTCTTGAGCCAACAATTCCCAAGCCGAGTGACTACACTTGTCAATCACCATATGGACACAGACCTAAGGAGATGGTTAGCACATTGTAGACCCATCCCATCAAGAAAACTAATGCTACTAATCGATTATTTGTCAATACTAGAGGATTACTATTTCCTTTAGGTGTTTCCTCGAACACCTCAAGGAGTGTCATGACCCAGTTCCTCTCTTTGTTTCATAATCAGATAAACCGACTAAGAAAGTTACCTTTGATCATATAGACAAATAGCTTCATAAAAATTCATTGTTATGCCTAGATGAGGTAGTTTACATGAGTTGGCTCAACTTGGTTGTTCTCAAGCAGGATATATGCAAGTAGCCATGTGTCAATCCTCGTTGAGAGGTCCTGACCTCTCACTATTTACTCATTTGAGAATGTTTTAGTTTGTACATTCCCACTCCGTCTTGTATAGGTTTTTGTTTGTGTTCACTCCATCTCATGTCATTCACATCACTTACTCCAATACCATCACATTTTCATTTGTGACTATACTTAGGATGACCATATCCTAACTATTGGGTGTGAGTAACCCTAGTTGCTCTTTCATTTTTTTTCCTTCGTTCCCATTATGTATACCTCTTCAACATCTCATATGTCAGTCTTGTCTTCACTCCATAATCATGCTGACCAAAGCCTATGTATATGAGGTCGATGTCCACTATTTATATCCACATCTATACATTCACGCATTGCCCTCAACCATCTCATTTTTGTCTTTTAGTATATTCCGACCAGAACCTAAGTACAAGGGAGATGGTAGACTTCTATACGTTTTATTCTTTGCACCTATTTACTCCTTGTACAAGCTTTGTATTCATTGCTCTTTGTGCTTTCAGGTCATAGCATACGCTACATCAAGGAGGTGTCATCTATTTAGTTTCACAAATTTTCTGTATATACTCAATAAAATACGAGGATGTGAATAAAATTTTGTAAAATTTGTTACAATTTTTATAATGTGTACAATTACGTAAATTGTAAAATATAAACAAACCCTATAAAATATATACAATGTTGTGTTATTAGGTATAATATCGGTGAAGTCTGTATAATTTTGTACAATCATATATAAAATATGTAAAATTATGTAATTTGTTGTGAATTTCTAAAGTTATTGTAAATATGTAGCTAATATTCTTTTTTTGTAAAAAAACTATTATAGAATAAGTGTATAAGAAAATTTTTGGAAATTTTAAAGACAAAACTAACACTTGCATATCATGCACTTGCATTTCATATCGCATATCATGCATTTGCGTTAGTGAAAACTAATTGGATTTTGATCCTTGTAAATAGAAATCGGAAGTGGACTTAACCTTGTCCTTAATCTACTTCATAGGAACTTCACTGACAAATTGGATTTTAGAATCTTCACGGCTTTGACTTAATTCTCAAAGTTCTGCAAGATAATGTTCAAACTTCTACTCTTATTGTCTAAGTAGTTTGCCTCATATCCGGAGTACGACTCTTGAACATTGAGCTAACCTGGACCTTTAGTTCAACCAACCATTTTTGACAAAAAAAATTAACTTCCAATAATTTAATAAAATGTCAAATTTTAAAATTTATTCATAATATAGGATCATTCTAACCCACCGCACTACCCGTTTATCTATTCTCCTTCCACATGTGCCAATGACCCATTATCACGTCTCTTCTTGTCATGCGAGCATTGCTTCTCTCTTTTGACATTGTGCATGTGATTGTCTACGTCCAACAATGACAAAGGAAGATGGTGTCATAGTCATACAACGAAAAGTACTAAATTAACAACTCTTATCATTAATTAAAGTTTAAATACTTTTAAAATAATTAATTTTATATAAAAAATATATGTATTTATATGATTTTACAAAATATATCTTTTATGCCCTTTTAAGCTTTTCTAATAACATTTCTACCCCTAAGTTTTTAGCAATTTCTTGTGTCTCTTATATTGTTAAAAAATTCATGATATTATCCTTATATCAGTATAATATAGAAGCACAAGTGTACTAATAAAAGACTACTAGTATGCATTTTGTGAAAATATAGGGCACACATGTAATGGTAACAAAATAGGAATATAAGTGATACCAAAAAACTTGGAAGGACAAAAGTATACAAATCCTATAAAAATATGATGTAGCATTTTTCATTTTTATTTGTATGATACGACCAGTCTAACTCGATTGAAGTCGGTTGAATCATACGAACCAAACCAACAATACAATTGTTTGCTCTTTTTTTATTTTTATGAACTGTTGACGACATCACTGATTTGACCGCTCTATCCCATCGATCCTACCATAAAAATAAAAAATTGATACATGCGTGATTTGAAGTGTGGTTTGGTTTTTAAAATCTTGATATGCCTGACTTTCGTACAAAATTTACAGTCATGCCCTTCCCTTAAGGTAAAGTAGGGGTATCATTAATATTACAAAAGTGCAAAATTGTGAATTTTGTAAAAAGTTGAGCATAACTAATATTATAAAAAAAGGAGGGGGCATAAGTGATATTGTAGAAGTTAACAAATGCACAAGTGATAAAATCCTACAAATAATATATAATTAAATAACAAACTATGCACTTCTCTATGATATGAATGCGTTAATGATGATATACATACATTGTAATGAACATCTATGAGTAGCACATATAATGCACAGATCCACCCCAAGAACTTTTAATCTCACATGTTACTTTAACTCTCGATAAGGAGTCCAAGGACATGTACTAATGGTTAGTTGACAAGCTCATCGACTTCGCCTTAACTAGATCTGACATTAGTTATGATGTAAATGACGTGAATTAGGATGCATGCATGTATCTATGAATGTTTACCTTCAGGTGCTGGAGAGTACTATGGGCTCCGTCAAGAAGAATCCCACGAAGAAGCTCACAACTATCAATGCCACACGAATAGGCAATGAAGGCTACACTGATGCTAATTGGATTGGCTACATTGATACAAGGTCCATTACATGTTATAACTTCTACAAAGATGGTACTTTGTTTTATTATATAGATAAGACAATTTTCTCAAGGCCTAAACATAACATCAGAAGGCATGAACACCAAAAATTAAGTACCACATATATCTTAATTACGAGCCAACCTTCGACAAAATTTGAGAAGAGTGCACACAAATGTGATATTTGATCTCTATCTCCAACTTGAAGTAAAGTGTTGCATTGAGTTGAACATAGTGTTGGTGAGGATATTACCAAAAACTTCCATACTACATAAATAGCTTATCCTTTTTTTTCTCAAGCAACAAAAAGAATTAACCCTTCTCAATCGACAAAAAGAATTAACCTTGACCTCTTGAAAATGTCTAGGGATCGGTGTGACCTTATATTTTTCACAAGGTTTTCGCGTTATATCCCTGCTTTTGTGGCTTTCTTTTCTACACAAGGAAATTGTCAATATCATTAGAATATTATAATTTTTTGATATTAAGATGTATGTCTACATTTAGGTGTCAGCTTAGCATTCCACCGGCTTTTTAACTGTATATGATTAAGTTCTTGACATGAACAAGCTTGGCAAAATTGTAAAGCTTAAGCACTTGTTTTCTCCAAACTGCAAATATAGCTACTTATCTACTACTTACATCAATAAAAGAATGCAAATTACATGAAACAACGTGATGCTACTGAAATAAGCTACTGTTTGTCATTAACATGCGCCGTCTTCCAAAGGTGTAACATTAGGTGGAAGAAATTGTTTTTTTTACAAAAATGTCATACGCACTACTGATAATTGGATCAAAAGGAAAAGAGATCTTATAAAGAGACAGAAATTTTATGTTTTTGGACCGTTTTCTCAATTATTTCTCCTGGATACATTTTAGCATGTATAAAATAATTTGAGAGTCTCTGTAATAAACACCTTTCAAAATTTTCTATGAAAATTTACAGAAACCAGACACCAAAATGCCGAATCTACACTTGAAGTAACTTCTGTGTTCAACGTAACCCTAAAGGAGACTGCAAAGGAACAGTTTTCAGTGTAAGATAGACTGAATAATATAATAATATATTAATGTGCATTCAAGTTACTAAGACCGAAAATGCATCATGAGGCATTGTTGGAGTATTCGTGTATGCGCCCTATTGAGTTGTAGCAGGGTAAATGGATCCTGGAGAAGATCCATTTACCCCCATCATGTGTTTAGTCCCACATGGACCAACGGTGGGACTTGGAGGCTCTGGGAAGGCTATATAAGGAACCCCAGACCTCCTGTACTCATTGAGAAAATCAATAGAGAAACACGCCCCTTGAAGGGCTTCTCCCGTGATTTCATCCCGCTCCTCACGGAGTAGGGTTCCACGTAAAATCATGGTCTTCCATGTCTATGTTTCTTGTTCTTAAGCTTTGTTTTATCATTCCGCTTCCGCTTCTTATTTTATAACATGGTATCAGAGCGGGTCGATTCTCGAGGATTTTAATCTTTATTTTTGGTCGAGATTCGTATGTGAGATTTCTGTTCTTGAAGTTTGTTCACTGGAGATTTGTGTGAAATGATTTGTCCGTGTTCAAGATCACATGGGTTCTAGGGTTTCAAATCCTAATTCCTGTAACTCTAGGCCCCAGTCGTCCTTGTCCAAAGGCAATACTCCAGAGTCGCGGCATTCCAGGGCATTTGTGATAACAATCTAGGGCATTCTGGACCCTAGCAGGAGCAAGAGGAGGTGATTCTCTCTCCAGATCCATACGCAAGCCTCCATCGACTGCCTCTCCAGATCTCGCCCGTCCAGCCGCAGGTCTATCCCTTGCGGCAACGCGATGCTCGGCGATCTGAATCAGAGCGGATCGTCATCAAGTTGCAGTGATCAGGGTTTACTCATCAAACCCTAGATCTTGTTCTATGTGAAGGTCCATATGCTGGCGGCGCACAGCAACCCCAGCAAACCCCAGCGCAACTCCCGCTTCATCCCAGGCGCAAGGCGGCGGCGACATCTCCCTCGCGCGACCCTCCAGCGATGTGCACACCAACAAGCACAAGTCCCTCGATCTGTCTGGAGCAGGCTCCTTCCGAGCGCACAAGCGCGCCTCCCTTGCTCCAGGCGGCTCTTGGCGCAGCGGCACCTCCAGGCCCAGGCGCACTACGCAGCAGTGCTCTTCCAGGCGGCGCGATGCCGCCACGACCCCGCGCTCCTCCTTCTCTCCGACAGGCCCAGGCGCACCCCAAGGCGCGCACCCCTCCTCCGATCCTCTTCCGCCTTGGCTCCCAGTTCGGGGTGGCGGCACCCCTTGGCCCCCCATCGAGTGGGGGCGGCAGTAGAGCCCTAATGAGAGGGTGGCGGGCGTGACAAGAAAACAAGGGGTTCCCAACGTGGGAACCCTAGAGGGCTTTAAAAAAATTAAAAAAAAATGTTTTTATTTAAAAGGCCCAACAGTGGGCTGGAAAGGGGCAGGCAAAAAAAAGGAGATTTGCTTATAAAAAAAAGAAGGTTGTTTAAAAAAAGAGAAGAAAGAAAAAAAAGGCGCGTACAATAAAAAAAGCAGTACGCAAATGTTTTGCAAAAAAAAATGAAAAATGAGAGAAAAGCCGATAAAAAAATCAAACGGCTTTAAAAAAAATAAAAAAAAGTGATGAATGTTTTGGAAAGGCCGATAAAGTTGTGATCAGCTAAGTAGTTTGTTTTTTGTCCCCATCATTGTTGTCTTCTCTCAACTTGGTCGACATCCATGTTTTCCGACAAGAAGGGGGAGTATGTATGTAGAGTCACAGGTTTTTGATCCATATTTCATATCCATATATCAGTCTCCAGACCAGCCAGATGATCAGACTCTACAGTACGGTTTCAGACTCGACGATTGTTGTTCCGAGTCTGCAGTTCAGACACGCACGAGTGTGCGGTCTTCAATTTCGAGGTCCCCATCATTCTTGTGGTTGTTTTATCAGCCAGAGTTTTCATGTGAGCCATAGGGACTCCAGAGTAGAGGACCATTCCCTATGCCATGTTGGCAAGGATTTTCATGTGGTATCATAGGTACACCAGAGCAGTGCATCATTCTCTGAGCCAGATGGGAGAGACCCAGTTCTCCGACGAGGAGACTATTTTCAGACTCCATTCTCCAGCGACCGTTGACTCCGACGAGGATTGCACAGCCACGGCTTTTTCATTTAAGTCCTTTTTAGAGATGGAGCAGTTGTCCACATTATTGTGGCGGGCCAGAGTACTCCGACGAGGAGACTCATTTTCAATTGTAGTGACTATGACAGGCGCAGTTCAGAGCACATGCCCTCCGACGAAGAGATTCAGCAGACTCACACTCCAGCCCGTTTGTCCTCCTCACCTGCACGGCATGAGAAGCAACGTCCTAGACTGCAGCAATGTGCGCGTCGGGTTGATATTGTCCGTAGTGTCCTGTAGTGTTGAGTTGAGTATCTTTCTGTCTGTCCAAGCTGAGCATTGCATGGTCCAGCTTGAGGGGGAGTGTTGGTGTATTCGTGTATGCGCCTTATTGAGTTGTAGCAGGGTAAATGGATCCTGGAGAAGATCCATTTACCCCATCATGTGTTTAGTCCCACATGGACCAACGGTGGGACTTGGAGGCTCTGGGAAGGCTATATAAGGAGCCCCAGACCTCATGTACTCATTGAGAAAATCAATAGAGAAACACGCCCCTTAGAGGGCTTCTCCCGCGATTTCATCCCGCTCCTCACGGAGTAGGGTTCCACGTAAAATCATGGTCTTCCATGTCTATGTTTCTTGTTCTTAAGCTCTGTTTTATCATTCCGCTTCCGCTTCTTATTTTATAACATGGTATCAGAGCGGGTCGATTCTCGAGGATTTTAATCTTTATTTTTGGTCGAGATTCGTATGTGAGATATTTGTTCTTGAAGTTTGTTCGCTGGAGATTTGTGTGAAATGATTTGTCCGTGTTCAAGATCACATGGGTTCTAGGGTTTCAAATCCTAATTCCTGTAACTCTAGGCCCCAGTCGTCCTTGTCCAAAGGCAATACTCCAGAGTCGCGGCATTCCAGGGCATTTGTGATAACAATCTAGGGCATTCTGGACCCTAGCAGGAGCAAGAGGAGGTGATTCTCTCTCCAGATCCAGACGCAAGCCTCCATCGACTGCCTCTCCAGATCTCGCCCGTCCAGCCGCAGGTCTATCCCTTGCGGCAACGCGATGCTCGGCGATCTGAATCAGAGTGGATCGTCATCAAGTTGCAGTGATCAGGGTTTACTCATCAAACCCTAGATCTTGTTCTATGTGAAGGTCCATATGCTGGCGGCGCACGGCAACCCCAGCAAACCCCAGCGCAACTCCCGCTTCATCCCAGGCGCAAGGCGGCGGCGACATCTCCCTCGCGCGACCCTCCAGCGATGTGCACACCAGCAAGCACAAGTCCCTCGATCTGTCTGGAGCAGGCTCCTTCCGAGCGCACAGGCGCGCCTCCCTTGCTCCAGGCGGCTCCTGGCGCAGCGGCACCTCCAGGCCCAGGCGCACTACGCAGCAGTGCTCTTCCAGGCGGCACGATGCCGCCACGACCCCGCGCTCCTCCTTCTCTCCGACAGGCCCAGGCGCACCCCAAGGCGTGCACCCCTCCTCCGATCCTCTTCCGCCTTGGCTCCCAGTTCGGGGTGGCGGCACCCCTTGGCCCCCCATCGAGTGGGGGCGGCAGTAGAGCCCTAATGAGAGGGCGGCGGGCGTGACAAGAAAACAAGGGGTTCCCAACGTGGGAACCCTAGAGGGCTTTAAAAAAATTAAAAAAAATGTTTTTATTTAAAAGGCCCAACAGTGGGCTGGAAAGGGGCAGGCAAAAAAAAAGGAGATTTATTTATAAAAAAAAAGAAGGTTGTTTAAAAAAAGAGAAGAAAGAAAAAAAAAGGCGCGTACAATAAAAAAGCAGTACGCAAATGTTTTGCAAAAAAAATGAAAAATGAGAGAAAAGCCGATAAAAAATCAAACGACTTTAAAAAAATAAAAAAAAGTGATGAATGTTTTGGAAAGGCCGACAAAGTTGTGATCGGCTAAGTGGTTTGTTTTTTGTCCCCATCATTGTTGTCTTCTCCCAACTTGGTCGACATCCATGTTTTCCGACAAGTATGGGAGAAAGGGGGAGTATATATGTAGAGTCACAGGTTTTTGATCCATATTTCATATCCATAAATCAGTCTCCAGACCAGCCAGATGATCAGACTCTACAATTCGGTTTCAGACTCGACGATTGTTGTTCCGAGTCTGCAGTTCAGACACGCACGAGTGTGCGGTCTTCAATTTCGAGGTCCCCATCATTCTTGTGGTTGTTTTATCAGCCAGAGTTTTCATGTGAGCCATAGGGACTCCAGAGTAGAGGACCATTCCCTATGCCATGTTGGCAAGGATTTTCATGTGGTATCATAGGTACACCAGAGCAGTGCATCATTCTCTGAGCCAGATGGGAGAGACCCAGTTCTCCGACGAGGAGACTATTTTCAGACTCCATTCTCCAGCGACCGTTGACTCCGACGAGGATTGCACAGCCACGGCATTTTCAGTTAGGTCCTTTTTAGAGATGGAGCAGTTGTCCACATTATTGTGGCGGGCCAGAGTACTCCGACGAGGAGACTCATTTTCAATTGCAGTGACTCTGACAGGCGCAGTTCGGAGCACATGCTCTCTGACGAAGAGATTCAGCAGACTCACACTCCAGCCCGTTTGTCCTCCTCACCTGCACGGCATGAGAAGCAACGTCCTCGACTGCAGCAATGTGCGTGTCGGGTTGATATTGTCCGTACTGTCCTGTAGTGTTGAGTTGAGTATCTTTCTGTCTGTCCAAGCTGAGCATTGCATGGTCCAGCTTGAGGGGGAGTGTTGGTGTATTCGTGTATGGGCCCTATTGAGTTGTAGCAGGGTAAATGGATCTTGGAGAAGATCCATTTACCCCATCATGTGTTTAGTCCCACATGGACCAACGGTGGGACTTGGAGGCTCTGGGAAGGCTATATAAGGAACCCCAGACCTCCTGTACTCATTGAGAAAATCAATAGAGAAACACGCCCCTTAGAGGGCTTCTCCCGTGATTTCATCCCGCTCCTCACGGAGTAGGGTTCCACGTAAAATCATGGTCTTCCATGTCTATGTTTCTTGTTCTTAAGCTCTGTTTTATCATTCCGCTTCCGCTTCTTATTTTATAACAGGCATCAATGTCAAAAGACTCTAATAATAGGAAACAATTCGAATTTACAATGCTAAAAAATGAAATTATAAATAAAAATAAGGGCATAGTTGTGAATATTCTACATTTGTTGACTTCAGTATATTACTCTTACCAAATTAAGCAGGCGGCGTGCAGCAGGATGAGTAAACTTCCTAGCTAAAAGGAAACAATGTTAAGGCTTCCCCTTGCTGGTGCACCACTCCCTTCTCTTCTCCGTTCAAAGTAAATATTATTTATATGTTGCATATAGATGAAAATACACAGAAAAGGTTAACAAATTATAAACACAAGCATGGTGGTTATACAACTTGAGTAACGACATACTACATATCTTGTAAGAGATACTCAAGAATGCTAAATTAATCAAGTTTCTTTGGGGTTGAAAAACTAGTCAACATTGACTGAGATTACTTAAAATTTAGATCACAGTTATATTGCAAAATGTTATTTCCCTCAATAGTAAAGCATAACCAGTTACATGGTGGACACGGGTATGGAGATAGAAACAAAAAAGAGAAAAATATTCCTAGGACCTTGTTGTAGCAAGTATTTTCTTTAAAAAAAAGAGCATTTGATTATTTTTAAAGTGTTTCGACAAAGACATTGGATTATTTTGCATAAAGGAGAAGAAATAGATTATGTGGTAAAATTACAAGGTCATTCCAAGTGAATTTAACTATCCACATCGTCTCTTAGTTTTAGATGCATAGAGGTGGAGCGACATAAGAAAAAATGTATAGATAGACAAGAACTAAATGGCGGAATACGAAGGAAAAAAATTTGAAGGAGAAGATGCTACTAGATCTGATTGGAATCTTGTTGGAAACACAGATGAAACGTGGCATTGAACCGTTAATGTTCAAGATGTATCTAAGGGAGGTGCACCAGCAGCGAAGGAAGCTTGTTAGTGGAGAAAAAAAGTACAAGAGAATTCTAAAAAAAAGAAAAAAGAAAGAGTCCTATGGTTTTCTCCTTGTATAAAACATATGAAAACTTATCAGAACAGAAGAAGATAAGAAAGAAGCAAAGAAGACCGTTAGCAAAGCAGATAGAAAAGTTGGGGACTTTTGTACGTAAAACTCAACTGAAAGGAAGGTGCAAAAGATATTTTTAAGCTAGCTAGTGCTAGAAAGCGAAAGACCAAGTATCTCACACAAGTTAAGTGCATTAAGGATAGAGATGAAGGAGTAATAGTGACTAGTGATGACACAAATTCAAGTTAGAATAATCATTTTTGAAAAGCTTTTTATGAGTACGGTATCACCGATATAAGCCTTGTGAGCTCATAGATTCTAGATCACACCTAAATCACACTTGTTATCAGCAATTTCCATGCAAAAATCGGTACAAATAGAACCTCAGCAAGTTAGGCACTTAGAGTCAAGGTGGCCTTCCTATGTCCCTCTACTTCGGATACCTAACATCAGCAACTTGATCTATCGTGCCAGGACCTACAAGGTGTGTTACCTTCATCAGCCACTGCTTAACATAAAGATGGCAATAAGATATAGAATCCACCAATCAATCTAGATCAGAGTTAGATTTAACACTACCAAAGCTACAACAGTCTGTGAAACCGTCCTGCTGGGATGGTGCAATGATGATCTTGGAATAGGCACATGAAGTCTCTGCATCCACTCATTAAAGTCCCCTCTCGAAACAGTTACCGACTCTCTATTAGAATTTGCAGAATAAGAATCATTTACTGAATGTCATGGCTTCTCGAAAGTATGTACATTGAGTCCATCGACGCGAATCTGTATAGCCTCCGCTCGCAGATATCGATTGTCGGACATGAACGATCGGATATGGATGCATAATCACCATCACTACGAAGCATGTGAAGAAGAATAATAAGGTCACGATATGAGGTCGGTTACCTCTTGCAACCACCGCTATGAAAGATCACTAAGAACTAGAATGGGTGCAATTCTCTCCATTCCCATCCTCTCTATCTCTCTCTCTCTCTCTCTCTCTCTCTCTCTCTATATATATATATATATATATATCTTCTCCACTACGTAGGGGTTACATTGTTGTAGTCTGGAGTCAATGCCCCTCCACCCTCTCTATATATAGCATATTATATAGCCATAGTCCTATTCCTACAAGGACTATGCAAAGAATACAATTCAATAATTATTAGAATCAAGAGTCACATCCCTTCAGGATTCTTAGTCCTAATATGAATCTAATCCTAACAATTTCCCTCTTGAGTTGAATTCCATCATTATATTTTCATCGTCTTGAACCTGCATTAGGCCATCCTCGTCACTTGCAGGTCTCGTTAGAAGAAAATCGCCGCTTTTGGGTGATGCATCAGTTGTTGGATGCCCTCAACATGCACCCTCTTAGGCACGCTGCCCTCGACATGCCCCTTCTTAGGCCCGCTTGGACAACTCAGTATTCTACCTCCTGAAGCGACACCACCAATTTCTCGTGATTAGATATTGTACCGTCATAATCTAGTAAAGCGAGACGCATTCCTTGCGTACTTTTGCAGTAGAGATGTTGAAATCTATCACGTTATCATCGTACTGCTCGTCTTGGGAATAACTAGAGCTCCATCATATTCCACGACCCTTCCCTCGAGCACACACACCATGTTTGCTATCAATGTTCCACATATCACCACATGTACTCCGCTACTCACTCTGAGAACTCTCCCTTTAATGGAGATTCGATGTACTTGATTATTCCCAGTGAAATCAAATTCTTCTTGGTTGTAAAAATGTGCATGAGACTTGTCAGAGTTGATGCCAGTTGTTACCATAGTTGTTGCATGAATCGAAGCAGGTACTGGAGTGGGACCCTCCATAGCATCCGACGACCAAGTATGCGACCCTATCTGTGTGGATTTAGATTAATTCAGATTTGATCCTATCTGAGAAGGATGAGATACAAGATCTCTAACACTCACTAGTAGACAATCTTGTTGGAGTATATGTGTTACTTATGTAAAATGGATAAATGGATCCTTCTAAGATCCATTTACCACATCCAGAGTTTAGTCCCACATCTACCAGTGGTGGGACTATAAGGGTCTGTGGAGGCTATATATGAAGCCCCAGACCCCCTGTATCCAGTGAGAAAGTGCAATGCATACATCAGCCCTTTGAGGGGTTCTCCCGTGTTTTCATCCCGCTCCTTAAGGAGTAGGGTTCGATATTAAAATCTCGAGTTCTTCATCTCTTTATTCTTATTCTTTGATAGGCTTCCGCATTCTTATTTTCGAACATGGTATCAATGTAGGTTCGATTCTCGAGGGTTTTATTATTGTTAGAGTTATTATATTTATATTTATGTTTGTAACCCTTCGGGTTCCGTAGCCTCTCGTGACCCTTCGGATTCCGTAATTATCTGTGACCCTTCGAGTTTTGTAACCCCCCGTGACCCTTCTGTTTCCATAACCCTTGTACTCTTTAGGATTTTCTCTCTATATGAGAGACCCTAGATCTATGGAATAAACATCTCATTAGTTCCTCTTCTCAACATGGTAACCAGAGGGACGATCATAGACCGAAGCATAATATCCTAAATCCGCCACCACCACCAACCCTCTCTCCGCTGACAAGGAGAGAGGGTTGGACCGCCTACATCGCTCATGGATTCGATGGTCTCGTCCAAGGCAATCTGAATCCCCAGCAACACCAGCTGCCACCTCCAACGACACCTAAAGCGTTGCCCAATGCTCTAGCGGCTCCAGCCGCACCTCCTGCCTCGCCGGCACCATCTGGAGCCCCCCTTCTATAGCGCCTGCTTCACCGCGACTTGTTTCTCCCAACTTGATGTTACATACTCTTTATTCTATCAAGTATGGGAGAAAAAGGGAGCCAGAAATGATTCTTTAGGAAATCCGCTATCCTACCATGACTGACAAACCAACACTCCAGACTACTACTCAGATCATCCATCTTCATCGAGCATCAACTTCTTCGTCAGGATGTATACTTCTTCTTTTACGATCCGACTATTACTCTGCACTGGACTTCTTCTACAATGATTCTTCTCCAAGCACGACATAGATATATTCCGGTGACCTGTAGGGACGATAGAGATATGTTCCAGTGACCTGATATCGCAGCAACTCTACAGGCATGACAGAGATACGTTGCAGTGACCTGAAAGCCGCAGACCCGTCCGCGAGTGAGGTCTTCTACCAGCAGCAGACATATGTTCTTATGATGCATCATGTGAAGATGTGTATTTTTTCTTTTTGTTACAAGTTGTAGCTTTCTCGGCTCTATCTTGAGGGACAGTGTTAGAGTTATTATATTTACATTTATGTTTGTAACCCTTAGGGCCAGGGGCGGAACCAGGTTTTTTATGAGGGGGGGGCCAACTATACAAAATAATGGATAGAGAGAGATAAAGTGAGTAAAGCCAATTTTTTTAACAAAATATGCAAGCATGGGATTCGAAACCTGGTTTGTTAATTGCAGAAAACAACACTTTGCCAGTGAGACATTCGGCATTTAGTGAAACTACTCGACATTATCCATTATATATTTAACATTTGAGCGGGGGCATATCAAATTAAATAACATTATATAAGAAAAATGTAATAATTAAGGAGGGGCCATGGCTCCCCTAAGCTATATGCTAGTTCCGCCCCTGCTTAGGGCTCCATAACCTCTCGTGACCCTTCGGGTTCCGTAACCATCTGTGACCCTTCGAGTTCTGTAACCCCCCTGTGACCCTTCAGGTTCCGTAACCCTTGTACTCTCTAGGATTTTCTCTATATATAAGAGACCCTAGATCTATGGAATAAACATCTCATTTGTTCCTCTTCTCAATAATTGTATTCATATTTTGTTAGAGAATCATGATTTAGTTCTAGGGTTCTTATTGAAACCCTGATTTCGTGAAGATTGAAGGAGTATATCGTAGTCTTTGATTTCCGTTTGAAGATTATTTCTGCATTCGAGATTGAGATTCAGATCGTAGTCTTCCAGGCAGATCTCGGCGCACTCCAGGTGAGCAACCACAACCCAGCATCCCTCACCACAGGTACAAAGGCGGCGGTGATAGCCCAAGCCGCCCCGTGCGATGCTGCAGTTCGAAGAAAACCTCCAGCCGCACATAAGCAACGCCGCATCCTCTTCCACTGGCATCCTCCTGGTTGTATCTCTAGCAGATCTCTGCTTTGTTTCAAAAAATGAAAAAAGAGATGTGTCGATTTCAATCACTCTCATCCTTCCAAGCGGCAAAAGCACCGCCCTTCTCTAGGCATAGGCGGAGGCACACCCAAGAACCATACGCCCCTCTGCTCCAGGTGACATCCTCCTTTCAGGTGGCAGTCTCCTTCACTCATATTCAACGGTAGCAGCCCAACAGCCTCGCACAGCACCTCTCCTCATCAGGCGGTGAACCCTCACGTAGCGCCTCTCCAACACCGCCACAGGCTGTGGATCCTACATCCTTCGTCGTTCCAAACGGAGCCCCATCTTCCGGTGGCAGGCTCCTCCACCTCTTGGACGAAGCAGCACCACCCCATCCTCCTCGGTGTTTCCAGAGGAACGGTGCTCCTCCTCCTGATGTTGCCCCTCCTCCCTCCTCATTAGCGGCAACAACAGAAGAATTCCCATCGGGGGCGACGAGTCCATGAAGGAGGGTTTTCCCAACTGGGAACCCTAAAGCTTGCAGTGTTGTTTAAAAAATATTTTTTCAATTTTATTGTAAGTGCCCAGTGGGTCGAAGGTTGTAAAAAAAGGAGGGAGGGGAGAGGGAGAAAGGGCCCAAGTGGACTGATGGTTTTTTTTAAAAAGGGGAGGTTAAGAAAAGAGAGATTATGAAAAAGGTACGTACAAAAAATCGTAAATAAAAAAAGGTAAGAAAGGAAAAGCCGTACAAAAATGAAACAGCTTATTTACCCAAAATGATTATAAAATGATTGGAAAAAAATTGTGTGAAAATCCGAGAAAAACAAGAAATTTAATCGGCTTATGTGATTGTTCCCCCATTTTCTTGTTTTATCCAAACTTTGATCGACATCATTGCTTTTCGTTCAGTACGGGTGAATGGGGGAGTATTGCGTAGAGTTTCTATAGGCCACATTTTCAGATTCTCCAAATTCCAGGTCAGCTAGATTTTCTAGACTCTACAGATTATCAGACTCGATGTTCAGATGTTTCCGAGTCTTCAGTTTGATGTGCACATGTTTTCCATAACTTTTTCAGTGGTCCCCATCTTTTGTTTTGGTCAAAGTTTTCATATGTTCCATAGGGACTCCAGAGTAGAGATCCCATTCCCTGTGACATGTGGGCTACGGTTTTCATGTGGTTTCATAGGGACTCTAGAGTAGAGATCTCATTCTCTGAGCCATTATGGGATAGACCCAGTTCTCTGAAGAGGAGACTTTTCAAACTCCATTCCCCAGTGATTGTGGACTCCGACGAGGATTGTCTTCAGTTAGACCTTTTCAGAGATGGAGCAGTTGTCCACATATTATCGCTGGCCAGAATACTTCGACGAGGAGACTCATTTCAGTTGCAGTGACTCTGACAGGCACAGTACAGAGCACATGCTCTCTGACGAGGAGATTCAGTTTGACTTACACTCCAGTCTGTTTGTTCATATTCAACTACACGGCATGAGAAGCGACATCCTAGACAGCAGCCGACAGTTGTGCACGTTGTATTTATATTGTCTGAAGTGTCTTATATTGTGAGTTGAGTGATTTCTTTCTGTTTGTTCAATCTGAGCATTGCATGTACCAGCTTGAGAGGGAGTATTGAAGTATATGCGTCACATATGTAAGATGGGTAAATGGATCTTTCCAAGATCCATTTACCACATCCAGAGTTTAGTCCCACATCTACCAGTGGTGGGAATTAGAGGGTTTGTGGAGGCTATATAAAAAGCCCCAGACCCCCTATATCCAGTGAGAAAGTGCAATGCATACATCAGCACTTTGAAGCGTTCTCTCGTGGTTTCATCTCGTTCCTTAGTGAGTACTGTTGGGAAAAAGAGTCTTCGATATGATTAAGGGAAAACCCTAGGCTCTCTTATACAGGGAGAGACCTTAAGGGTAAATTACAAAGAGGTCTATAAAAGATAAAAAATAACGACAAGATACGTAAAGTAATAATAATACTAGGAATTATCTCTACACTCCCCCTCAAGGTGGAGCATAGATGTCTATCATGCTCAGCTTGGATGAACATCTCTGAAAAGGTCCTTTGAGCAGTGGCTTGGTGAATACATCTGCAGTCTTATCTCCTGAGCTCACATGTGCAGTAGATATCAATCCTCTCAGGATCAAGTCTCTAGTGTAATGGCAATCAACATCAATAAGCTTGGTCCTTTCATGGAAAGCTGGATTGTTGGCAATGAATAATGCTGCCTGATTGTCACACTGATGCTTCATAGGTAGGGGCACAGCTACATGTAGATCTTCTAGTACGGAACGAACCCACATCATTTCTGTGCTGGCTTGAGCCATGGCCCTATATTCGGATTCGGCACTAGACCTTGCCACAACAGTTTGTTTCTTGCTTTTCCAAGAAACCAGTGAGCCTCCAACAAACACTGCGAACCCTGAGGTTGATTTTCGATCCTTAGGGACGCTGAGATGGATAAGTCTGTGCCCTTTCTGAATAGCAGCCCTGACCCTGGAGAAGACTTCAGATACCTCAGTATCATGTGTATAGCATCCATGTGAACCTGTCTTGGTTGCTCCATAAATTGACTCACCGTGCTAACTGCAAATTGAATGTCTGGACGAATTATGGTAATATAGAGGAGTTTTCCCACCATCTCTCTATATCTCCTCTTATCTACTTCAACAGTATCACCATCATACAACTTCATGCTAGGGTCCATGGGAATACTTGATGGTTTGCATCCATCATGCCAGTCTCACTCAGGAAGTCTGTAATGTACTTCCGTTGGGTCATCACCAAGCCCTGTGCATTCCTTGCAAATTCCAACCCCAGAAAATATCTTAGGGTACCAAGATCCTTTGTAACGAACTGACGGCCTAGGAATGCCTTCGCCCTCTCTATGCCATGAACATCATCTCCTGTAACAAGAATATCATCCACATAGACCATAATGACAACCGTACCTGCCGATGACTTCTGGACAAACAACTAGTGATCGGCATGTGACCTCTTGAATCCTTATTCCTCAATTAGGTTGGACAGCTTCTGGAACCATGCTCTCGGACTCTGTTTGAGGCCATATATCGCCTTGTGAAGTCTACAGACCATGTGCTTCTCCCCCTCAGCAGGAAACCCAGGTGGCTGCTGTATGTAGACTTCCTCCTGCAAGTCCCCGTACAGAAAGGCATTCTTGACATCTAGTTGAGATATACTCCAATCACGGACAACAGCAACAGATAATAGAATACGAAGGGTAGAGTGTCTCGCCACTGGAAAGAACGTATCCATGTAATCCACGACATAGGTTTGTGTAAACCCACGGGCGATCAAGCGTGCTTTGTACCTATCCAACGTGCCATCTGCATGATATTTAACTGTGAAGACCCACTTACATCTCACAACGGATGCATCAGGAGGTGCAGGGACCAAAGACCATGTGCCACGGGACTGCAAGGCCCTCATCTCTTCTTCCATAACTAACCTCCAGCAATCATTCTTCAAAGCATCCTGGTAGGTCCGTGGTATATCCATGGAAGACAAGGCTGTGGCAAATCTCTGAAAATCACCAGTGAGACGGTGAACGGAAACCTATGAAGCAAATGGATAAGAGGCACATTGCTGCCTCTATTTCCGAATAGCAATCGGAACATCAAGATCATCATCTGCTATACTGGAGGGGCTAGCGTCGGCCTGAACTGAAGAATCCTGCACATGTACCAAGCCTGACCCGTCAGTAGTAATGCCATCTGAACATACCTGAGGCGTGATGATAGGCTGATGTGTAGTCTGAGCAGGACCGGACCGACGCGTATAGAATTTAGGTAACGGTGAAACGATAGACCGTGGAATGGGTGGAGGAGGAGGTGGTGGTGGTGGTGTTGGCGTGGGAACAGGCACAGGGGAAGACTCAGGTGAACTCCATGTAGGTGGTGGAGGAACATAGACATCATCAGTGGTAGTGGATGGTACCATTCTGTCACCTGCAGGAGAGAAATACATGACAGACTCAAAGAAAGTGACATCAGCACTCACAAAGTACCTCTTAATCGTAGGATCATAACACCGGTAGCCCTTTTGAGTCCTGGAATAACCAACAAAAACGCACTTGACTGCTCTAGGAGAGAGTTTGTCAAGTCCAGGAGATAGACGATGAACGAAAGCCACAGTACCAAAGACACGTGGAGTGAGTGAGAATAACTCTTTGTCAGGAAAAATAAGAGAGATAGGTATCTTCTCACCAAGTACTGAGGATGGCATTCGATTGACCAGATAACATGCAGTAAGAACAGCGTCCCCCCAGAATGAAATAGGAGCAGAACTCTGAATCAACAGGATTCGAGTAATATCCAAGAGATGGCGATGCTTTCTTTCCGCCACACCATTTTGCTGTGATGTATATGCACAAGTGGTTTGGTGAATAATACCCTTTGATGAAAGAAATCGAGAAAGTGAGCGTGTACAAAATTCTAGGGCATTATCCGTCCGAACATATTTGACTGAGGAAGAGAAAACATTGTGCACTTCATTAATCAAATTCTTGATCACATTTCCTGCTTCAGATTTATTCTTCAAAAGAAAGACCCATGACACACGAGAAAAATCATCTACTACCACAAGATAAAATCTGTGCTCCTGATGATCAGGAACACGACTCGGACCCCATATATCTATATGTAACAACTTGAAAGGAGAGCTACTGCTCCGACTCTGACGACCTGGAAAGCTCGACCATGATGCTTTCCCAACTGACATGCTTCACAGCGGAAAGACGAACTAGGAGAGATCTGAGGCAGAAGATGACGCATTTTCTGGAGCGGAAGGTGACCAAACCGAAGATGCCAGATGTACGGAGAGATCGGCCTGGCAGAATGAGAGGAGACGCCAGCATAGGAATCCCGAACCAGCCGATATAAACCATTCTGCTTAGAGCCACAGCCAATCACCTTGCCCGTGAGTATGTCCTAAAAAATGAGAGAAGACGGGTCAAATATGGCACGACAATGCAAATCCTTCGTAATCTGACTAATAGATAACAAATTCATTGAGAACTCAGGAGCATGTAGGACGTTCTGTAGCTGCATAGTGGAGGATAGGAAGACCTCCCCCTGTCCTACAAGGGGCGAATGGGTACCATCTGCTATCTGCACTGAACGGCCAGGAGGAATGTCCCTATAGGCCTGTAATCTATCTCTATCTCGGCAGAGATGATGTGTGGCTCCCGAATCTATAACCCAGTCAGATATATCATGAGATGGTGTGAAAGCAGTAGATCTACCTGAGGTACTAGCAGCGGGTGATGAACTGGCAGAGGCAGTAGAAGCAATATCAGAAGAACCACTAGACGAATCACCAAAGGAATGTGGCATATTATCTCGGAGACGGGCCACAAGTTCGTCAAATCGATTATCTGCAGCAGTCGGTAATGGAGACTGAGAGTGCTCTGCAACACGTACCGATGCTGGGAACCCATGCTTAGAATAACATGTCTCCTCCGAGTGTCCTGTGCGGTGACAATAGGAGCACGTCTGAGTGAAATGACCACCCCTTCCCTGGGGTCCACGGCCACGTCCACGACCACGACCAGAAGGTGGGCCACCTCTCCCACGCGAGACTGCCATCGCTGATGGGGGTGGAGTAGAAGAGCTGGAGGAAACAGGAATGCAACTGAGCCTTCTGTAAACATCCTCCACTGGAGGAATAACTGCATCAGCTAGGATCTGAGACCGGGCGGCATCATATTCAGGATCAAGGGCCGTAAGTAGGACGCCCACTATGGTAGCGTTTCGGAACGTCTTCTGCTGCTCAGGAGTAGCAGTGAGTGGAATGGTACTGTATAACTTCTCAAACATCCCTCTTAGAGATGTGTATAGTCAATGGAGAGGTCTGCCACTCTGCTTCATTGTGAAAATTTCATGCTGAAGCTGCAACATCTTTGTCTCATTTCGCACCTGTGAATATGTAGCGGCAAGAATGTCCCACATTGCCTTAGCAGTGGGATGATGGAGGACGTCATTAGCAATCTCCATCGTCAATGTACCAGACAACCAGACCTTTGCGTAGGAGTCATCAGCCTCCCATGAGGCATATATCCCTGTCTTCTCTGCGGGCTCATCCTCGGTAAGAATGTGCTTCTTACCATTCGACTTCATGAGGCTCATGAACTGCATAGCCCAGAGCTCATAGTTAGACCCGTCCATCTTCACTATTGGCGCAGGACCTTTGAATGCGCCAGTGGAGGGCATATCGACTTTCGATTCTGACATACTGTCGCTTGGAGAAGAACTAGGGTTTGTAGACACGATGATGAATGTCTACACCAACTACATCGGATTTGAGTGCGTATGTAGACGTTACGCACTCAAATCCATATATCAGGCGAAGAGAGAACTAGGGCACGCCTTAGAGAAGGCCTACAGTCCTTGCAACGGCAAGAGTGCCGTCTAGGAGGGTACTACGGCGAGCTGGGATGCCGCAGGGATGGCTGGGGCGGGTTGGGCGGCGTCGGGGCCGAAGACGGCGGGCTGGGAGCCGCCTAGCGGCTGCTGCGGCAGACTGGTATGCCGCCTCAAGCCTCGGGCGGTGGGCTGTTGTCGGCGGCGTGAAAGAGAGAGAGAGGTGGACGTTGCGGGAGGGGCGGTGGGCGAGGAGAAGGCCGGAGGTCGGCGCCGAGAAGGTAGAGGGCGGCAGTGGGGAAGGAGGGGGCGGCGGGTGTGGAGAGCCCTAGGGCGGCTCTGATACCATGTTGGGAAAAAGAGTCTTCGATATGATTAAGGGAAAACCCTAGGCTCTTTTTATATAGGGAGAGACCTTAAGGGTAAATTACAAAGAGGTCTATAAAAGATAAAGAAATAACGACAAGATACGTAAAGTGATAATAATACTAGGAACTATCTCTACAAGTACAGTTCTACGTTAAAATCTCAAGTTCTTTGATTTCTTTATTCTTATTCTCTGATACACTTCCTCATTCTTATTTTCTAACAAATCTCATAGATGAGATCAGAGAACAAGTAGCGCTAATCGTCGTAAGCCCCCCCCCCCCATTGCCAAGGGGAGGCGGGCCTTATCACTGTCACTGTCACTGAGGGACAAGGAGAGGAGAGGCGGGCCTTGTCATTGTCATTGAAGGTAGCAAGAGGGAATGACATCTTATGAATGAGAGACAAGTAGATGATAGTTATACACAGTGCTTCGCGCCTTTACTGGAGCGTCTAGTAGTTGCTTTTTGCTCTATAAAATATGATAAATTTCACTGATCTAATTTCCATGATGTGGTAAACCTCTCCACCTCCCATTTTCATTGTGTCATCATTGCATGCCTAATATGCATTAAACTACTCCTTGTATGAGCACACATGATCAAAACATGTCGAATCCATCAGCCATCCGAAGTCTACCTTAATCTCCTTAGAGCATGCTAACAAGTCTCCCTCACAAACTGCATTGGAATCCTCTTAGCTGGATTTAGAATCACTGGCCTTCTTTCATTTTTCCTTCTCAAATCTTAAACAATTAGGCTATTTCATTAGTCTATGACCCTCCTTATCACGATAAAAGCATGATTGGACCTTATGATTTAGATCAACCTCTGAACCATGTCTCCATTGATCTTGGATATCGGTTGCTAGTACATGACATACATTATTTGTTGCCTCATCCATCAACCTCCTTCGAGACTCTTTCATAAACAACAAAGCAATTGTCTTATATCAATGTGATGGTCTCCTTACTATGGAGCAATGTTGTCACAATACGATCGTAAGAAGATGGAAGAGAAGTCAACAAGATCAATGCCTTATTATCCTCATTGAAAAGAGATTCTCCTTTCGCATTCTTCTCCTCAAGTGTGAACACGTTTTTCAGAATCTTGTCGAATTCATCTACACCTCGAGATTTATCCCATCAATAATCTTTAAACCATAGAGCTTTTGTTTGTCAATAGCTTGTTCGTCACAAATTTGGACTTAAACAGCCACTCGAGCTTCATTCATGCCGTCATCGGATCCTCCAGGCCAAATATTTCACGAAACGGATCCTCCAGGCCAAATATTTCACGAAAAGTATTGTCCACCAAGAACAGTTATATTGTACTTTTCGTGAGAACCCCCATCTTCTTCCACTCCTTCATTTTCTCTAACTTCTTTTCTTTGTCCTATAGAGCTTTTGCAAGTTCTTCGCATGAGTATATACTTCACCCATTCGTTTCATGAAGTCATTCTTATCGTTGAAGGCTTCCAGGGAAAATGATGCACTCCGCGATATAAATTTTGCTATCCAATTTATATCATTCCTCGTTGCATGATCAAAAAATAGAAGAAAAATCCTCCTGATTTGAATCGTCCAACTCGTTCGAATTGTATAAAAACCTCAACGTAAACTCCAAAATCACCTTAAATGGATTTTAGATGCTGACATTATCTGGTGATAGCAGAAAAAGATGAAGATTTTGATTCAGATGTAGGCTTAAGTGAACCCTATAAGTGCAACAGTTCTATTACTTACAAATCTGATTTTCACTGGAAAATTCAACATAAGTGGGAATCTATAAAGAAAATGACTCCATAACATAGAAAGGCAACGGAAAAAAGCATGGAGGAAATTTCAAGATAGCGATGATTGAGTGTGTGAGTTGAAGGGCATGGTCGCCATTAGTTGTTTTGTGTTTCTTTGCAGAGGCAATGCCTCAAATATGTCTCATTCTAATATCTCTCTTTGGTCAGTGAGAGGGGGTACCCGAGCGCCCAAAATTATTGGCCTTGCTACTAAAAAAATATAAGAGACCGCAAAGGGTTACAAGACTCAATAAATCAAAAAAAGAGAAGATCATCAAATTGCTTCAACGCTCCCCTCGAGTTGGAGCATATTCATCAATCATGGCGAACGTGGAAATCATCAATGATAAGTGTTTTTCGACAAGGCCTTTGTGAATATATCTGCGAGATGAAAATTCGTGAAGATATGCAGAGTACTGCCTCGTATTGCATCTTGAATGAAATGGCAATCAACATCAATACGTTTGATCCGCTCTTGGAATACAGGATTGATTACAATGTATGTATAGGACTTGTTGTCACAGTACAAAAGGATGGTAGTAGTAGCATAGAGTCCAAGCTCATGTAGAAAAGAGACTAACCATGTAATCTCACAAGTGGCTTAAGTCATCGCCCTGTATTCAGCCTTTGTACTCGATCTAAAGACAACTTGCTTCTTGCTTCTCCACGTAACAAGGTTATCCCCAACAAACACGGCGTAACATGTGGTAGGTCGTATGTTGTCTAGAGAACTAGCAAAATAAACACATGCATAGGCGGTGAACATTAACCCCATAAAAGAGGCCATTTTCCTAGAGATTTTTTCAGGTATCAAAGGATCAAAAGAACATCCTTTCAATAATTATAGTGAGACTTCTCCATGTATTGGTTGATCATGCTCACAGCATATGATGTATCTAGCCTAGTTACAGTAAGGTAGAGCATCTTACCACTAAGCTTTTATACTTGTAGAATCTTCATACTCAGGTTCATTAGATGTAGCATGTTTCAGCAACTCTGTTGAGATGCTAGATGATTTGCATCCAAGTAAGCCAACCTCTCTAAGAATGTGCAGGCAATACTTTCACTGTGATAGGTGTATAATGCATATTGATACAAAACAAAGGAAGTGTCTGAGTAACCAAGGTCCTTGGAGACAAACACCTTCTGGAGGAAGGCCTTGATTTCTAGAATGCATGCTTCATAATCACCAGTAATCACCATGTCATCAACATAAATAGTCGGTATAACAGTGGCAGAAACCATTTGTGTAACGAATGTAGAGTAATCAGATTTTGTCCTAGAGAAGCCAACTCAACTGAAATCAGAGGTACGGACTATTAAACAAGTTCATGGACTCTGATTTAGGCCATAAATGGCTTTACGAAGACGAAACACACGCTCACCCTAGATGCATTAACCCGGTGGTTGCATCCGGTAGACCTCCTCGAGATCCCTACAAAGAAAAGCATTTTTCAAATAGAGATGGATAAGTAGGCCCATTGACATTGACAACAACAAAGAGAATATTGATGTTGACCCATTCTCACCATCGAAGAGAATGTCT
Source organism: Ottelia alismoides (assembly GCA_037367405.1). Taxonomy (NCBI): domain Eukaryota; kingdom Viridiplantae; phylum Streptophyta; class Magnoliopsida; order Alismatales; family Hydrocharitaceae; genus Ottelia; species Ottelia alismoides. Next base: position 85,885 of record JAZKJV010010928.1, on the reverse strand, counting down.
CAGTATTCCATGTCGTAGTTCTAATTAATCCCTTTGCCATGAGTCCGGTCTTTAATCTGTCAATGGAGCCATCAAGAAACTGTTTGGCCATAAAAACATGTCGCCTTGCAACTGACTTGACGTCATGAGGACACAACACAAGATCTCGTGTGTCCCTAGAAGTAAGTGCATCCATCTCCTTATCTAAGGCTTTTTTCCCAACCATGGTCCTGAAGTTCACTATGATGATCACGAGTAGTAACAACCATAAGAATATCTCTAAATTACCTGTCACAACAGGATAAAGTATTAATATGGAAGTAAAATGTGATAAGGTATGTAGTATATTAATTTTTTTTATCTCCACATAATTATAGGAAGTTCTGATGGAGCATCCAATGCAGCAGTGGTCGTGTTAGAAAATGGGAATGAGGAAGCGTGTCAGAAATAAATGATAAAGAAATTGTTGGGAAAAATGAATGGCTTGTTTATTCCATGAACCCTAGGCTCTCTTATATAGGAGAGTAGCCTATGTGTAAATTACATAAAGCATACTATGAAGAAAACAAAATAGAGAAGAGTACAGATACTACTATTATTGTATGCATTAACACTCCCCCTCAAAATGGAGCATAGATATCAATCATGCTCAGCTTGGAAGCACACTTCTGAAATGGACCTCGTAGCAATGCCTTGGTGAATATGTCCGCAGTCTGATTCTCTGAGGTAACATGAGATGTAGCAATGAATCCTTTCTGAATCATATCACGTATGAAGTGACAGTCCACCTCAATATGCTTGGTCCGCTCATGGAATGCTGGGTTGTTTGCAATAAACAAGGCAGCCTGATTATCACATTCCAAGTTCATAGGAAGTGGTACATCTAAACATAGGTCTGTAAGCACAGCTTTCACCCACATCATCTCTGTAGTAGCCTGGGCCATAGCCCTATATTCGGATTCAGCACTAGATCTAGCTACCACCGTTTGTTTCTTACTTCTCCATGAGACTAGGGCATCTCCAACATAGACAGCATACCCTGAGGTGGACTTCCTATCCTTAGGACATCCTGCATAGTCTGCATCTGCACATGCTGAGATAGAGATCCCCTTTCCTTTCTTGAATAGCAGACCTGCACCTGGAGAAGATTTGAGATATCTAAGAATCATATGTATTGCATCCATATGCACTTGGCGTGGTTGCTCCATGAACTGGCTCACACGACTCACTGCAAATAATATGTCTGGTCTAGTGATCGTGACATACAACAGTTTGCCTACCAGTTCTCTATATCTTCTCCTGTCCACCTCCTCTGTGTTATCTTCATAAAGCTTCATGCTGGGATCCATTGGTGTCGTAGCAGGTCGACACCCAAGCATACATGTTTCACTCAACAGATCTGTAACATATTTCCTTTGTGACATGACTAGCCCATATGAATTTCTAGCAAATTCAAGCCCCAGAAAGTATCTAAGGACCCCAAGATCCTTAGTGACAAATTCACTACCCAGCATTTCTTTCGCCTGCCTTATGCCCTGCTCATCATCTCCTGTAATCAAGATGTCATCAACATAAACCATAATAACAATGATACCTCTCGCGGTCTTCTGTACAAACAAGGAATGATCAGCATTGGAGCGTTTGTATCCTTGTTTCTCGAAGAGATCCGAGAGCTTCTGAAACCATGCTCTGGGGCTCTGCTTAAGGCCATAGATAGCCTTATGCAACCTGCATACCTTGGAGCACTCCCCCTCAACAGCAAAACCAGGTGGTTGTTGCATATACACCTCTTCCTGCAAATCTCCATATAGGAATGCATTCTTCACGTCCAACTGATGGAGCGGCTAGTCTCGAGCAACTGCAACTGACAACAAGATCCGTAAAGTGGAATGATGTGCCACAGGCGAGAATGTGTCAAGATAATCCACCCCGTATGTTTGTGTGAAGCCACGTGCAACCAGACGCGCCTTGTACCTGTCAATAGAGCCATCTGCATTTTGCTTCACTGTGAACACCCACTTGCAGCTCACTGGGTTCACATCTGGAGGTATAGAAACCAAAGTCCAAGTTCCTCTGGACTGAAGTGCTGCCATTTCTTCTTCCATGGCTAGCCGCCATCTACTATCCTGCAGAGCCTCATGATGATTCCGTGGAATATCTATAGCTGAAAGTGCCAAAGCAAACGTCCTGAAGTCTCCAGATAGCCGCTCAAAAGACACAGAGGCTGATAATGGATATTTGGCACAACTCCTCTTCGGCTTCCGTAAAGCAATGGGAATATCCAAATCAGTTGTAGGCTCATCTGGCTCCTGCACCACATCCTCCTCAGAAATGTCGTTAGATCCATCAACACTAATATTTTCATTACATACCATAGGCGAGCTAGTTGACGGGTCAGGACCATGAGCTGGAGGAGGCCTGCGAGTGTAATGGAATGGTAGTGGTGAGACAAGCGGTGGCGGTGGTGGTGGTGGTGGTGGCGGTGGTGGTGGTGGTGGTGGTGGTGGTGGTGGCGGTGGTGATGGTGTCGGTATCTGAGGTGGCGGTGTCATGTATATTGCATCAGGAGGTATAGATGGTAGTTGCTTGTCTCCTGATGCTGAAAAATACATAACAGATTCAAAAAATGTAACATCTGCACTGATCATATACCGCCGACGCACAAGATCAAAACACTTGTACCCCTTTTGAGTTCTGGAGTACCCAACAAAAACACACTTGACAGCCCTAGGAGAGAGCTTGTCAGTACCAGGCGACAACTGATGGACGAATGCAACCGACCCAAACACACGAGGAGTAAGAGTGAACAGATTCTTGTCAGGATGAATGAGTGAAAACGGAATCTGTTCATTCAAGACAGACGAAGGCATACGGTTGATTAGGTAACATGTAGTAAGAACTGCATCACCCCAGTAGGACTAGGGAACATGATTCTGTATAAGAAGTGATCTTGTGACATCAAGAAGGTGACGGTGTTTTCTTTCTGCAATTCCATTCTGTTGAGATGTATGAGCACAAGATGTTTGGTGAATAATCCCTTTTGAGGAGTAGTAATTGGCCAGAATGTTGGTGCACAACTCTAAAGCATTATCACTTCTCACAAGCTTGATAGATGTGGAGAAAACATTTTGTATTTCATTCAGAAAATGAATAATTTTTCCTGCTTCAGATTTATTTTTCATGAGAAACACCCATGACACTCTAGAGAAATCATCCACAAATACAATATAAAACCTGTGTCCCTGATGATCGGGAACACGACTTGGACCCCAGACATCGATATGAAACAACTCAAACTTGGAGTTACTACTCCGACTTGGACGACTGGAAAAAGACGACCTGTGATGCTTTCCCAACTGACACGCCTCACACTGAATAGGTGTGTGAGAGAGACCATAGGGTAGGACTCGACGCAACTTCTGAAGCAGTAAATGACCAAAACGCAGATGCCATAATAAGGTTGATACTTGTCCCGAAGAAGATGATGAGGTTCCAGCAAAAGGAGTCTGGTTTAGTCGGTAGAGGCCTCCTTGCTCATAGCCACGACCAATCACGTTGCCCGTATGGATGTCCTGAAAAATCAAAGAAGATGGATCAAAAATTGCCCGACAATGTAGATCCTTCGTAATCTGACTAATTGGCAACAAATTCATTGAAAAATCAGGTGCATGTAGCACGTTCTTGAGCTGCATAGAAGATGTCAATCTAACCTCCCCCTGACCAGTGATGGGGGAATGAGTGCCATTGGCAATCACTACTGTCCGACCTGGAGGGATCTGAGTGTATCCTGAAAGCAAACTCTGGTCGCCACATAGGTGATTTGTAGCGCCCGAGTCCATAATCCATGGTAAAGTATCTGATCTACTACTGTTCAGTGAAAGTATACTACCTGAAGTACTGGTAGACGCAGAGGCAGAAGCAGCGGCATCAGAAGGACTCTCTGCAGTCGGTGCTGGTCCAGATGGTGGAATAATGCCCCTCAGACGGGCAACAAGATCTTCGAACCGTTGATCCAAAGTAGCAGCAGATGGGGGCTCCATCTGCTCAGCAGCTCTCGCGGATGCAGGAAATCCATGCTTTGAATAGCATGTATCTTCATTGTGTCCGACTCGGTGACAATAGGTGCATGTCGGCCTAGTGCGGTCACCCCTTCCACGGGGTCCACGTCTACGGCCCTGGTGGTGTAATCCGCGACCTCTGTTTGCTGCCATGGCTGAAGAATTCTGACTCGCAACTGTTGAAGGAACTGTAATCCGACTCAGTCTATGGAAGGCTTCCTCCATGGGAGGAATAGTAGAGTCGGCCAAAATCTGTGATCGTGCCGCCTCGTACTCAGGATCAAGTGCAGCTAGAAACACGCCCACCATAGTCGTGTTCCTATATGTCTTCTGTTGTTCTGGCGTGGCTGTCAGGGGCATGAAGCTATAGAACTTCTCGAACATCCCTCTTAGTGATGTATAGAGGGAATGTAGGGGGCGACCATTCTGCTTGATGGTGAAGATATCATGCTGGAGTTGCAGAATCTTTGTCTCGTTCTTCGCCTGGGAATATGTAGCTGCCAGAATGTCCCACATATCCTTTGCTGTGGGTTGATGGAGGATGTCATTGGCAATCTCAATTGCCAACGTGCCAGATAGCCAAACCTTGACGTATGCGTCATCAGCCTCCCAGGAGGCATTAGTTCCAGTCTTCTCAGCAGGCTCTGGTTCGGTAAGAATGTGCTTCTTACCCGTAGACTTCATCGTGCTCATGAACTGCATTGCCCACAGTTCATAGTTGGTACCATCCATCTTCACAATAGGCGCTGGACCACGGAATGCGCCAATAGATGGGATATCAGCCTTGCTTTCTGACATACTGGATACTGAAGACTGGAATATTCTGACAGACCAATCTGTGATTTGTCTACAATGACATAGATGGGTTTAGTTGCACGTGTAGACCTCAAGCAACTAAACCCATGCTAATTGTTTTCTGCGCTTTAGGGCTTGGGACCGTGCACGCGTATGCTAGCTACGCGCGCTGACCCGCTGGATACACTGGAATCACGCGAACTGGACGCACAGCGAACTGGACACGCTATGCGAGTTGGATACACAGTCGCACAGCTGCACATAGGAGTTACGCACAGGAGATGCATGCACTGGTGCTACAGCGTGCGCGCAGGGGATATGCGCAAGGGTGCAGGGGTGCACAGGCGGTCCACTTGTGCGTACAGGCGAAGCCCTAGGCCTGCAGCACGGTGCGCAAAGATGCGCGAGGCACAAGGATGCGCGAAGCGGTGGAGGCGATGCGCACCGGTTCATGGCAAAGTGCGCAGGGTGCGCAAGGAGAAGGCGCTCACCAGCGCCCAGCACGCGTGCGCGCGAGTGCGCAAGGAGAAGGCGCACACCAACGCACGCGATGGAGAGGCGGCGCCAATGTAGCGAGGAGAGAGAGAAGGGGGCGGCGGGTGTGGTGGGGTTAGGGTTAGGGTTTCGAGAACTCCGGTCTAGGACCGTCGCTCTGATACCATGTTGGGAAAAATGAATGGCTAGTTTATTCTATGAACCCTAGACTCTCTTATATAGGAGAGTAGCCTATGGGTAAATTACATAAAGCATACTATGAAGAAAACAAAATAGAGAAGAGTACAGATACTACTATTATTGTATGCGTTAACAGAAATATTGAACACCAGGATTTTAACACGGAATCCTACTCCTTAAGGAGCGGGATGAAACCACAAGAGAACACCTCAAAGGGATGATAGTCTATTGCTTTTCTCACTGGATACAATAGGTGTGGGAGTCTATATATAGCCATCACTGAGTATCCACATCCCACAGACAGTAGATGCGAGACTAAACTCATGATGGGGTAGATCCATTTACCCCTCTCTAACATAAGTGACGCATACAACTTATACTCCAACACTCCCCCTCAAGCTGGAGCATGCAATGCTCAGCTTGGGCAAATAGAAAGAAATCTCAACTCATGTTACATAACATTATAGACAATATCAACTCAACGTGCACAATTGTCGGTTGTTGTCGAAGACGTTGCTTCTCATGTCGTGTAGGTAAGGAGGATGAACTGGCTAGAGTGTGAGTCAAACTAAATCTCCTCGTTTGAGAGTGTTAAGAAATAAAGATGCGGAAGCGAACATGGAAAAAGATAAAGAACACGAAGAACGTGGGATTTTAACGTGGAACCCTATTCCGTGAGGAGTGGGATGAAACCACGGGAGAAGGCCTCAAAGGGCCGTGTTTGTCTATTGACTTTCTCAATGGATACAGAAGGTCTGGGGCTCCTTATATAGCCTCTCCAGAGCCTCCAAGTCCCACCACTGGACAATGTGGGACTAAACATTGGATGGGGTAAATGGATCTTCTTCAGGATCCATTTACCCTGCTACAACTCAATATAGAGCATACACGAATACTCCAACACTCCCCCTCAAACTGGAGCATGCAATGCTCAGCTTGGACAAACAGAAAAAAACTCAACTCAACGCTCAATGACACTACGGACAATATCAACCCAGCGCGCACATTGCTACAGTCGAGGACGTTGCTTCTCATGTCGTGCAGGTGAGGAGGACGAACGGGCTGGAATGTGAGTATGTCGAATCTCCTCGTCGGAGAGCATGTGCTCTGAACTGCGCCTGTCAGAGTCACTGCAACTAGAAATGAGTCTCCTCGTCGGAGTACTCTAGCCATCCATAATAATGTGGACAACTGCTCCATCTCTGAAAAAGGACCGAACTGAAAAAGGACCGTGGCTGTGCAATCCTCTTCGGAGTCCACGATCGCTGGAGAATGGAGTCTGAATGAAGTCTCCTCGTTGGAGAACTGGGTTCTCCCATCTGGCTCAGAGAATTGTGCACTACTCTGGTGTACCTATGATACCACATGAAAACCCTTGCCAACATGGCATAGGGAATGGTCCTCTACTCTGGAGTCCCTATTGCTCAAATGAAAACTCTAGCCGAAAACATAAGAAAAGATGGGTACCTCGAAAGAAGATGGAAAACATGTGCTCATCTGAAAATGACCGCAAATATATGCGTGTATGAAACTGAGTCCCTCTCTGGAGAACTTGAAAATGGGTCACTCATCATGGAGTGCCTCGATCTTGGACTCTGTCTAACAATCCGTCGAGTCCGAATTTGTGCATCAAACTGTGACTCGTCGAGTCTGGAATTGCACATGGAAAATCTTCATCTGAACTGTAGAGTCTGAATTCTGACTTGGTCTGTAATCTTGGAGTCTGGAGAATATCTGAATCTGACTTCTGAATCCGGAAGAAGACCTGTGACTCTACATATATACTCCCCCTTTCTACCATACTGGTCGGAATGACAATCATCGACCAAGTTGGGAGAAGACAATAAAATAGGGGTAAACAAAAAAGATAAGCCGGTTACATATTTTTCGGCTTCCCAAATCATGAATAACATTTGGCCGTTTGATTTTTTTCCGGCTCTTCTTCCTTTTTTTTGCAAAAAAAAAATTAATAAGCCGTGACACCATGGGAGAAAACATGTGCTTCTCGAAAATTTCTCACGGCTTTTCATTTCATTTTTTTTATAAGCCGTAAAAATTTTTTTAAAGCCGTTTCAACCATTTTTTCGGCTTTTGCATTCTCTTTTTTTTTTAATTTGCGTACGGCTTTTTCTTGTACGCGCCTTTTCTTTTTTTTATTATTTTTTTACAAATATTTTCTGCACGACTTTTCTTTGTGCGTGCCTTTTTTTCGATTTTTTAAACGAAAAACCTTAGCCCATTTGGGCCTGCAAAAACCTCATTCATTTTTTTAATGTGCCTTCCTCTCTTCCTGTATTAGGGTTCCCTGCTTGGGAACCCTCGATACAAACAACGCCGCCCCCGACCGGGGATGGTGTCGCCGCTTAGAAGAGCTGGAGATGAAGAGATCTCGCGCATGGAGTCGCACGGTCTGGGAGTTCTAGAGAACTCATCACGCGGGAGTGCCGCCTGCTTGAAGAGGGGCTCATACGGGGGCGCCGCAAGGACTTGGAGGGAGGACTTGAGTGCCTGCCAGGAGCGTCATGCGGAGCGGCAGGCACTGGAGCACTGCCTGGGCGCAGGGCTTGCGGCCCGAGCGATCAGGAGGAACAACGTGGTCGAGAGGTCGCTAGGGACTGGATGCCACCGCCTGGGCGAGAGATGAGACCGAAAGGGGGAGGTGGCACCGCCTTGGACTGCCGCCGATCTGAGGGACCGCCTTGGGCGGAGCAAGGTGCTTGCCTGGATGGATCTAGGGCTGCGGGGCCTTGCGGCTGGGAAGCGAGGCCTGGAGAGGTGCTCGCGTCTGGATGAAGATGCTACAAGGCCAGAGGCTCCTTGCAGCCTGGATCTACGCCGCCAAGGGTCGAAGAAACCCAAAGGCTCGGAGAACTGCAGCCTGGAGATCTTCGGATCTTAAAAAACCTGATGATGATCTTTGAAAGATGCAGAGATTAGGGCTTCAATAGAAACCCTAAAACTTGAACATAACTTGAACAAAAAACACGAATAATCATCTTCAAGAACATAGATCCAGAACTCGGATCTCGAATCAAAAAACAAAGAACAAAAAATTCCTCAAGAATCGACCCGCTCTGATACCATGTTAAGAAATAAAGATGCGGAAGCGAACATGGAAAAAGATAAAGAACGCGAAGAACGCGGGATTTTAACGTGGAACCCTACTCCGCAAGGAGCGGGATGAAACCACGGGAGAAGGCCTCAAAGGGCCGTGTTTGTCTATTGACTTTCTCAATGGATACAGGAGGTCTGGGGCTCCTTATATAGCCTCTCCAGAGCCTCCAAGTCCCACCACTGGACAATGTGGGACTAAACACTGGATGGGGTAAATGGATCTTCTCCAGGATCCATTTACCCTGCTACAACTCTATATGGTGCATACACGAATACTCCAACAAAGAGCATGTGCTCTGTACTATGCATGTCAGAATCACTGCAACTGAAAATGAGTCTCTACATGGAGAACTCTGGCCTGCCAGAATATGTGGACAAGTGCTCCATCTCTGAAAAGGGCCGTACTGAAAAGCCGTGGAGTGCAATCCTCGTCGGAGTCCACGATCGCTGGAGAATGGAGTCTAAAGAAGTCTCCTCGTCGGAGAACTGGGCCTCTCCCATCTAGCTCAGAGAATGATACTCTACTCTGGAGTCCCTATGAAACCACATGAAAACCCTTGCCCACATGGCATAGGGAATGGGATCTCTACTCTGGAGTCCCTATGGATCACATGAAAACCCTTTCCGACAAAACAAGAATGATGGGGACCACAAACAATGATGGCATACATGTACACATCTAAAAAGACCACATACATGTGTGTGTCTGAAACTGAAAACTCAGAACCCGATCATCGAGTCTGGTCAACTGTAGAGTCTGAAATCTAAGTGGCCTCACAATACTCCCTTATTCTCCCATACTAGTCGAAATATATATCATCGACTATGTTGGGAGAAGACAAGAAATTTAGGGGAAAACACTACATTAGCCGTCACATTTTTTCGGCTTTTCTCAATCAAATTTCCCCCTTTTTTGAATCATTTTTTTGCTAAACGAATTTTTTTTAATAACCATTAGTTATTTTCTAAATAAACCGTTCAAATTTTTTTCTTACGGTTTTTCTCTCTTTTTTTCTTTCCTTTTTTTGCAATTATTTTATTTAGCGTACAGCTTTTCTTTGTACGCACCTTTCCTCATTCGTTTTTTTGAACCATGGCCCAATCTTGGGTCCAAAATACGGTAATGCCTCCTTTTTTTAATTGCAGCAGATTTCCTTCTTTTTTAACACGGCCCGAAGGCCCCTGTACAGCAGAGACGCCCCTTTTTTTAATAAAGGGGCCATGGAGCATTTTCTTTCCTGTTCATCAATTAGGGTTCCATGATGGAACCCCGCTGCCGCCACTAAGAAACTTCCAGATCGGGTGCTCACGCCGGCGTGGAGAGGATATGCCAGGAGGATCTCGGCTCGAAGGTCGTTGAAGTGTTTCACCTTGCACCGCCATGGGAGGGGCTTCGCACATGGAGTAGGCGGCCTGGAGGGTTGTGCGTAAAGGGGGTGTGCCATCGAGAGTAGGCTTCTCTCCTCTGCACTCCTCCTAAGATCGCCTACGCGATGGGAAGGGGGTTCGAGCTCCACCTGGGTTTGGTGATCTACCTCCACCTGGGATGGTCAGTTGCACCGCTTGGTCGTTTGGAGCTCTACCGCCTAGTATCGTCAGGGGTTGCTTCCTGGGATCTGAGGGCTTTACGGTGGCCTGAAGTATTGAGAATGATCTTGTGGTGGCCCTTCTGAAGTTCCCCTCCTGGGAACTGCGGCTAGATTGGAGAATTTGCCACCTCCAGATCTGGAGGTGATGATGTTGCCTAGACCTGTGATGCGAAGAATGCGGGCGATGGCTCCACAATGGCAGCAGGGAGATTAGATGTCCCTAGATCCGGGGCTTCTGGAACTTGGAGCAACACACCTGGAAGGCTTGAACGATAGGGCGCACGATCTTCACGAACTGCAGATCTAGGGTTTTAGAAAAATGTTAGATTGAATCTCAAATCTCTGGATGCAGAAATACTCTTCAAACAGAAACCGAAGAATACGAATTGCTTCTTCAATCTTTACGAAATTAGGGTTTCAACACAACCCTAGAATTAAATCTCGATTCTCAAACAAAATATGAATAAAATAAAACCCTCGAGAATCAAACCCGCTCTGATACCATGTTAGAAAATAGGAATTCAGAAGCTATCCGAAATAAATGATAAAGAAATACTGAACACCAAGATTTTAACGTGGAACCCTACTCCTTAAGGAGCGGGATGAAACCATGGGAGAACTCCTCAAAGGACTGATAGTCTATTGCTTTTCTCACTGGATACAATGGGTGTGGGGGTCTATATATAGCTCTCACTGAGTCTCCACATCCCACGGACAGTAGATCTGGGACTAAACTCTGTATGGGGTAAATGGATCCTGGAGAGATCCATTTACCCATCTCCCACATAAGTGGAGCGAGGGAAAGGGAAAAGAAATTGTATAGTATTTTTAGTCCTGACATCTGCCTGCTTTCCGCGATTCCTAAGCGTACTTCACTTTCTTTTAAATATTTCAGAAGAGCTTTCTCCCTCCTTACCCGGCAGGGGTAGTAGCCGAACCCTGCCGCTTTTTTTGGCTTTAGGGCAGCAGAACTAGATATTAGGGGGCGGACTTGGAGAGAAAGAAGCTGACATTGGACTAGAAAAAGCAGGAAGAATGTCCTCACCTGAACCTAGGAGTGGGAAAGAGGTAAACCGGATTTGAGACCCCAAATAACTACCTTACAGGAAGAGTAGAGCTAGTTCTTCTTTTCTTCTCACTTCGTTGCCGTAGTTCTTCAACCTCCTGACTTTAGCCGGACTATCGTCCTCCATGTCGTACGATCGCTAAATCGAACTCTTCGAACGTAGTCCTTGACGCATACAACTTATACTCCAACAGGTCGAGAAACTTAAAAAAGGCACATCATCATGTAAGGAACACATAAATGTATGGAGTCAGAATGAATAGTGTAATTCCTCTTATGGACAACAGGAGGTGGCAGAAGCTCTAAGGGTATGTCACTGACAAACAGAGTACAGTAGCTAATCTATTCAAATAAGGTGACAATAACAGAAACATACTAACGGTGACTATTAGGGTCGTAGCACTAATACCAATTCTGGGTGCAACAATAGTCAAGGAAAACACACTTAATAGCATGATTAGATAATTTATCAGCAGTCTAGAAAATATGAACAAATGTAGTGCAACAAAAATTCGCAGTGGAAACAGAAAGGGTGTCTTATCAAGACATAAAAGAGAGAAAGAAGTTATCCTCTCGAGGATAGAAGATGGGATCTTTTTGATGAGATAAGTTGTAGTGAGAATGGCATCCCCGCGGTAGGTCTTGGAAACCTTCATGTGAGTAAGAAATGTATGGGTAATGTCCAGAAGATGTCAAAGTTTCCTTTCTTCTATCAATTATGGTGTGAGGTATATGGACAGGAAGTCGGGGCGAAGAGTTCCCTGAGTAGCAAAAAATGATACCAAATTTTTGTTGAGTGAACTCAAGAACATTATCAGTCATGAAATACAAGTAGAGAAAGATCTTTTAATAAACTGAAAGAATGGCTTCACAATTTTATTAATACTTGAAAATTCATTTATTAAATAAAGCTAAGAAGATCTTCTATAATCATTGATAAAAATAGTGAAATATCTATGAGTGCCTACAGGACGGACCGAACAAGGTCCTCAAATATAACAATGGACTAAAGAAAAAGGCATGATCGATGTTCTTAAGACCTAGGAGGAAAAAAGGCCTGATGATGTTTGTTGAACTGACGGGTTTCACACTTCAGTGGTGTCAGTTTGAGAAACATCCGGGAAAGAGATCTAGTAGATGGGTGATCAATCGTAAATGCTATAAGAACGTGTCAACAGAAATAGAGATAGCACTAGCAAAGGTGGAATCAGTAGAGATATCAAGGTAGTAAAGGTCGTTCTTCTCATATCCACCATCAAAAATTACATCGTTTGGATATCCTGAAAATAGCAATAGAACTCATTAAAAATCACTCAACAATTCAACTCAACAAATATCTAGAACAGATAACAAGTTCAAAGGAAAGTATGATGCACAGTAAATGCAGAGAGCCTGATCTTGTAGGAAAACTTCATAGTCCCAATGATGGTAACACAAGAATGGCCAGCGTTGGCTAGTTGAACCGACTTCACAATGAAAGAAGGTTGGGAAGAGGTTGAAGATTGCCTTCTTCAATCAAGTGAACAAATGCACCAGAGTCAATAATCAAGATTGGTGTAATAGCAGAAGCAAAGTTGCCTACAATACCTGAGGTAGTAGCTAGGTGTGCAGTAGGAGGGGTCTCACTAGGAGTAGAGCTCTGCAACATATGTATCAATCAAGAATAGTTTGTGGTGGAGAGTTAGATTGTATGACCCCTAGAGTCATGATCAGATGGTGTCTCTATCACAGTTGCATCATAGTCAGATGCAAATGTAGCATTGGCTTGAGGTGGGAAGCCAAACTCGCCCAGTACCATTCAAAATGGTGGTCCCATTGTTGACATTAGATGCACTGAGTATGGCTGAAGTCACGGTCAAAGTCAGAATCACAACTATGACTACGCCTAAGTCATGGCCTCGTCGTCCACGGAAAGTGTATCTTGCCTCTCCCAGAAGAGGCGAGGAAGGCAGAGTTCTCCACAAGTTGCAAAGAGGTAATACGACTAGTAGTAGTCTCAAACTCCTGAAGATGGAAAATATGACTTTGATGGATGACAAAGTATCGGATGTAAGGAATTAGTGTTTCACAGTCTGATAGCGAGGATATGGGTCGGCAAGAAATATGTAGGCATGCCACTCAGATCTCTCTACCACTTGCTTGAGACAACATGCCGACTAAAAGATGTCAAGTTCCCTGAAGAGATCAGAGAGATGCCTATGAGTGGACTACCCCTTAGAGGAAAAACAAATTCATATATAGATGTTAGCAAGATGAGACTTTGTAGTATGTTGAGAGTAAGTCTATGCTAGTTCTTCCTACATGTCCTTAGAAGTATCCTTGTATAGGAGATTCACCACAATGTGGGACTCAACGTTGTAGGACATCCAAGTCATGACCTGATAGTTGTCCCCAAGCCAGTACGCATAATCCTTAGCAATTCCTTTGTAAGAATAGAGATCTTCCTATGAGCAGCTTGAAGGCCCGAGATCAGACCACTCAGTTATCTGTTCCCTTGACTTTGATAGAAGCCCCCGAACCATCATATAAGACGTAAAGTACAAGGGCTCGGTCTCAGTAGGAGTCGTGACTATCGAAGTCAGATACGGAGTTCAAGACGTAGCTGCAAGGACTTAAACACACACGAAATAAGGGCACGAGATCCACATTTTGTAACCTAGGTTTTCATGCAAAATGGTGCATGCACGATGGAGAGTTCTTTATACAAGGTGTTCGTGAGTGTTTGTGCCTCCTATGTTTTGCTAGGCAATGAAGGGATTCTGGGCAATGGTGTTTGCAGTGGAGAAGATCCTAGGATGATGCGCAAGTGGCATGCAATCTGATGTGCGATGGAGAAGGTCCTAGTAATCTGTGTAACATGGCTTGGTAATTTGCGTCGCCAATGCAACAAGGAGATGATGCACCGTCCTTACACACGTGAGGACACCAACCGCATCAAGAACCCAGCGGCGGTGCAGGAGGTCCGTCGAATTAGTTGGTGGCGCATGGTGGAGAAGGTCCTAGTTGTGTGCATAGCTGAGAGAGAGAGAGAGAGAGAAGACCTGGCAGGTGGCGATAGGCTTTTGGGTGCAAGCCCCACTCTAGGATTTAAGGTCATTGCTCTAATACCATGTGAAGAAATAACTGTGAATGAATGGAATAATGTATTCATGGGATGTGAGATTTCTTATATAGCGATGAAACCTAGAACTCAAGTTGAGATAATTACATAAGAAACCCCAAAGAGTTACAGATTTTAATAAATAAAATCAACACGTCTTCATCATTAGAATTCTTCTTATATTCCCTTCAGAAAAGGAGCATCACAATCTTAATTATATCAGAGCATCTTGAAAACTGTTGACTTACTAAGGACATACTTGGGGTTGGCTATTAATCCCTCGAAGGGATGCCTCTATTAGAGGAATCAAACAGAACATCTGAAGGTTGGAGCTCAAGTTGACGAAGGAGGTTGATTGGTCCTGCAGAAATAATTTCTCTTAATGATCATAAAGATCTCCTTGTCCTTTTGCCATCTGGCATATGTCGAGGAGAAGATGTTTATGTTCTTCCAGAGGCATTCATGAAGACGTGGTGATTGATAAAGGGAAGCATCCATTTGGTGTCACAACTTTGTACTTAATGGCTATAGGCTAATAGCTGCTAACCATGTGGATAAGAGAAGTCACAGGTTGTTGCAGCTCTGGTGCAAGACAACTTGCAAATTTCAACAAAACTTCTTAACTAGGACTAGGAGATGGGTGCTTCATTTGACGGGGATTCTCTTTCACATGAAAGAAGGTGTCCTCTATCCTATAGAAAGCTGCACTTTTTTTCAGCATATACCAGGGAATTGAAATGTTTTTCTTCATAACTGATGCTGGATTACCTGAAAAAGTTGTCTCGATACTCTCTCCCAGTTCTGCTGTTACAGAAGATTACTAAATATTATCCTTCAGAGATTCTGAATGTTGGAGGTCATATTTCCTAGCAGCATTAATGAATCTGAAAGAAAATGGATTCTTGCAAGTTGCAACTATGAGGCTTCAAGCAACCTATCATTTCTCAAGATTGTGTATAGTGAGAATATAAGCTTTTTTTTCATCCTTCAAATACTTCAGGAAACAAGACAATGAGAAAAAACGTCCGATGGCGGGTGCAGAGGCGAGTGCGAAGGCGAGTGTGGGGGCGAGTGGAAAGGCGTCTGTCGGTGTGAGGGGAAAGGCGGTGATCGAAGGGGGAAGGGAGGAGAAGCAGGCTGCCAGCCTGTATGTCGGTCCTCAGGAGGATGGAGGCGGGGAATGGACGAGGGTGTCTCATAAGAAGCTTGCCCGAGGGTGTTTTTGTTGCGGGGTCAGGGGGCATGTGGCCTCTTTTTGTCCATCTCCCCCAAGGTGCTTCTCATGCGGGAGAACGGGCCATCGTCAGGCAACCAACATGGCGTTTCGTGGGGCTGAGCGTAACTCATGGGGTACGTTACGTCTGCTCCAGCAATAACTCATGGGTTACGTGGAGGACGGGACAAAATGCATGCTGCGGAGATCAGGCGAGGCGGCCCTTCGTTCGCGGAGGTGGTGAGGAACGTGTGCGGGGGTGCGACGTATTCAAAGCCTGTAAGTGTTCATGATGCTCTGATAGGGGGTGATCGCTCAATCGCCGCGGTTGGATAAGGGGTGGACGATCAGGTTTCGGGCTTGCATGGCCTCATTGGCTTCGTTGTTAGGGGCGTTATCGACCTGGAAGTGGTTCTTTCTCATCTGTGGGGGTTCCTGGGCCCATGTTCGTTGGAGATGTGGTGATGCTGGATGCTACGAGATGCTGCATCAGAGGTTTATCGGCCGATCAGAGGGATCGGTTGCTCCGCAATGGTGATGTCAACAACGTCTACTGGAGGCAATTTCAGTTTGCAGATGGTGCTTGTTCGGAGACGGAGGTGTGCGTGGCTAGGGTAAAGAGTGTTCATTTCCTGTCGCATTCGCTTGGCTGCTTGAGGAAGGCCTTATGGCGGTGGGGCACGGTTCGGGCTGTGCTGGATGACGGGCTCCGACCTGGGGCGTCTGTGGAGGACACGAGGATCCTGTTCGAGTGTAGGAAGAGCTTCCTTGACAATATTGGTCGGAGAAGCACTTTCACGGATTTAGGGGTTGGGTGCTACTCCTTCAAGATTGAGCTGCTGGTGGATGAACCTCCGCCCCCTCCGTAGGAGCAACGACAGGAGTCCGGTGGTGGATCCGAGGTCGCCTCGGATATAATGTTGGCGGTTGGGTTTCCGAGGGGATCCCTCGGCGGAACGGCGCCATCTCTTCCAAGAACGCGGCGCTTCGTAAACTCCACTCCTGCTCTGTACATGCCGCCTAACTTATTCCTTTTGCATGATGATGTGGGCGGTTCTTTTCAGTGTTGTAAAAGTCGCCCGACTGGCCTAACTAGTAGGGTCCAACTAGTCTAGTCAGTGGGGTGGCCGACCGAGTACCGACTAATTCCGACTAGGTACACTAGTCAACCAATTTTTGCTTGAAGATACCATACTTTTTTATGTTTTGTTTTTTTATAAGCAAACTTATTATAATATGCTTAATATTTTATTTAAATTCAACTACTTCTTTTATTTTATTATGATAGTATAAAATTATACAAAATGTATGTAAATATATGTATAAAAATGAGTTATATATTTAAAATAATCATAAAAATTCAAAGACGATTAAAGTCCGACTAAATCCGATTAGTCGCCCGACTGTCGATTAATCCTTAGTCAGTGATCCGACCGACCGAGTACCGACAACCGATTTTTGCAACCTTGGTCCTTTTCTTGGGTCGTCGCAGCCTATGGTGGAGCTGGTTATGGAGGTGGATCCTAGGGTCCGGATGGAGCGCTCGGACTTTTTCTCGGATCCTTTTGCGGTCTTTTCTTCTGAAGCGGGTCCGATGGGCTCCCAGGATGCGGTTGGCGATCGAGTTTCTACGGATCTCATATCGCCAACTCCGTTGTTACTGCCTTGTACCTCTTCAGCGTAGCTTTTTCCTCCTTGGGAGCTTCATGGCGCTCAAGGGGATGATTCGATGTTGGTTGTTGTTTCTCTCTTTTCTCATGGCTTGGAGGCGGAGAATGCTCGGGCCCGGCCTTCCAGGGTGGTCTCATCGTCCTCCACAACGGTTATTGATGGCCTAGATCGGGGTGATACGGATGGCTCTGCTTTGGAGGTGCTCGACATTCAGTGTGGCGAGGGGGTGAGCGACAGAAGGAGCGGAAAGAGATATCGAAGGCGGAACAGGTCCAGGTCGTCACGATCGGAGGATAGGCCTTGCCCGCCGTTGAAGTTGCTCGTTGCCGAGACCGCGGGGGTGGTCAGAATTCCTGGGAGTGTAGAAGTTTCCAGATGAAAGTGCTCTCTTGGAATGTTCGGGGGCTCGGGAACCCGGATAAACGGAGGATTGTCGGATCCAGGTGCCTTGAATGGGGCTGCGACATCGTTATGCTTCAGGAGACAAAGCTACAGTCTATGGTGGTTGGCGTATGGAGGTCCTTTGGGGCGGGGCCTTTGGACCAGGTCTGTGCCTCCGACGCGGTGGGATCCTCAGGGGGGATGTTGGTGGCGTGGCGGCCCTCGATCTTCTCCCTCGACTCGGTGATTCGTGGGCGGCACGTGCTGACGGTGTTTCTGGTTTGTTCTGCATCTTCCCTCCGGTTGGCGATGTCTTGCGTCTATTGTTGTAATTTGATTCGGGGGGGACTGCGGGAGGATCTTCGGGAGGTTAGTGGGTCTGCTGATGGAGTCCCTTGGCTCATCGGGGGGGAATTCAACGTCACTCTTCTATCTTCGGACAGGCCTGGGGGCAGGGGGGCCAGGACCTGGGCTCGCTTGACTTCGCGGATGCGGTGAACTCCTTGGGCCTGGAGGTTATGGATGCGGGTGACACCGCTTATACTTGGAGAAGTTCCAATTCAAGGTTGCGCCTTGATCGGTTCCTGGCGTTAGGTGAACTTTTGGAGGCTTTTGTCTTAGCATCGGTGGAGGCCAAGCCGCGGGTGTGTTCGGATCACAATCCTATTTTGTGATGCTCGGGGGAGGCTCCTTTGCAAAGGGGGATGTTCAGATATGAAAAGTGATGGTTGTTGGAGGACAATTTCAAGGAATTGGTGAACTCACATTGATCGGGGGTGGTCGTTTCGGGTTCCGTTGCGTCTCGCTTTGCGCAGAAGTTATCGTTGTTGCGGGTGCGGCTGTCAGCTTTCAAGAGGGAGTCGAGGGTGGCAAGGTGCGCCTCAAGGAGGGACGCCGAGGAGACTATCCGCTCTCTCAACGCGATTGGCGACCACAGGGATCTCTCGGTGGAGGAGCTGGCCGACCGTGTTGCTGCTCAGTTGAAGGTTGTTCTGGAGGATAAGAAACGCATCACGGAGTGGAGGCAGCGGGCGAGAAGCGTGTGGCTTCGGGAGGGGGACGCGAATACTTCGTACTTTCATCGTCTTGCTAATGGGAGGCGTAGGACAAATGCTTTGTGCTCCATCATCATTGGAGGGGCTCGCGTGGAGGGGAACAGGGAGATGGGGAGGGCTATTGCGGCCCATTTCAAGGACGTGTATTCCTCGAATACTCCGAGGTAGTGGAGGTGGTTGGACTTTGGCACGCGTGCGGTGGCGGACTCGCATGTTGACTTACTCCTTCGTGCTGTCACTTTGGAGGAGCTCAAAGACGCGGTTTGGGAGTTAAATGCCGATGCAGCTTCTGGCCCTGATGGGTTCCCGATGGCATTTTACAGGGACTTTTGGGATCTTGTCGGCCACGACGTGTTGGAGGTGGCCTCTGAATTCTTCCAGGGGAATGCGGGTTTTGACAGTATTAACCACGCTCTTCTTTTTTTATTGCCCAAGTCATCGGCACCGGCTACCATCGATGACTTTCACCCTATTGCGGTCTCCAACGCTATTTATCTTATTATTGCTAAGGTTCTCGCTATTCGGTTGGGCGGCATTCTAGGCAGTGTTATATCCCCGATGCAGTCGACCTTCATTCTTGGGAGACAGAAATCTGATTGTCTCATGCTTGCTTCGGAGATCATTGCGGATTGGAAGAGGAGGGGCGCGAGTGGTGTCCTCTGGAAGGTGGACTTTAAGAAGGCTTACGATAGCCTTGACTGGAAATTTCTCTGGTCAGTGCTTAGGAGGAAGGGTTTTCCTGAATTGTGGATCTCATGGATGAGGCGGTGCGTTACCACTGCCTCTTTCTCTATTATGGTGAATGGCCGCATGGAAGGGGGTTTGGTTCAGCCTTGGAGGGGGGTGCGTCCGGGGTGCCCTCTTGCACCCATGCTTTTTATCCTGGCGGCTGATGTCTTATCGGATTTTGCGACTCGTGTGGTCGGTAGCGGTCTCTCAAGGGGTTACTCCAGGGGGGATGTGGTGGTACCTATCTTGCAGTACGTCGATGATACGTTGCTCTTCATTGGGGGGGCTTGATGAGGTGAGGGGTATGACCTTTGCTTTGGAGATCTTCGGCGAGTTGTCCGGGTTGTTCAAGAATGATTGCAAGTCCAAGTTCGTCCCTTTCGGCCTCGTGGCTCAGGGGAGTGACGTGTTGGCTGTGGCTTTAGGGTCGGCCTGCTCTACTTTGTCGATGGACTAGCTGGAGATGCCCTTGAGCATGGGGAGAACGCGGCTGAGGGATTGGCTGAGGGTGATGGAGAAAGTGGATGCCAGATTGACTGGTTGGAAGTCCGCATTGTTATCGAGAGGTGGCCGGTTGGTCCTGCTTAAGGCGGTCCTTTCGTCTATTCCAATCTATTTTCTGTCCAACAGGAGGATGCCCAAGAGGATCAGGGCTAGGCTGGAGAAGCGTATGCGGGCTTTCTTGTGGGGGAAGCAGGGGGGAGGGTCGAGGGGGATTCACTTGGTGGGGTGGGAGGATATTACTTGCAGAAAGGATCAGGATGGGCTGGGTGTGAAGTTGATCGAGCTTATGAACGACGCCTTGTTGCTTAAGTGGACAAGCAGGATTTGGGGGCCGGGGGAGGATCTATGTTGTACTGTGGTGCGAAGGATATATGACGTGAGGGGGGGGGGGGGGGGGGCTTGCCTTCACAGGTCTCCCGTGTGGCCTCTCATACCCCTTTTTGGCATGGGGTCGTGGAGGTTTTCTTGAGGAATTCTTCGCTTTTCAGGCCGGTGCTTGGCGGGGGGGAGTCTTTCTGCTTTTAGACGGACGACTAGGCGGGGGGAGGGGCACTGTGCTCTCGCTTCCCGCGGCTTTTTGCTTTGGCGGAGGATAAGTCTTGCTCGGTGGCCAGCATGCTGGAGTGATGGGAATTGGTGCCCCACCTTTTCCGCGAACTTCTCTGATCGGAGGATGGATGATTTCTTGGCCTTGCTCGATGTTGTGAGGGAGGTGGGTCGCCCTACGGGGGGGACCATTGGTGTTGGCGGGAGGCCCCGTTCTCGGTAAAGAAGGTTGTTGGGGCTATCTCTCGCCCACCACCGTCGCTGTCGGAGACTATTAAACGTGATTGTGCTTTTCTATGGGCGCTCAAGCTTCCCGAGAGGTTTGGCTTCTTCTTGTGGCTGTTCAGGAGGCTGAGGCTGATGACGAGGGATCGGTGTGTCAGGTTGTTAGGTGTCTTTTCTGACAGGTGCCTGCTTTGCAATGAGGCGATCGAATCCGTGGAGCACCTCTTCTTTTCGTGCCCAAGGGTGTTTCGGGTATGGCAGGAGGCTGATTTGGACTGGTGCAGCTCGAGCGACCTCCGCTCTTTCTGGATCTCGCTCCAGGCGAATAGGGGGAGACCGGTGAATGAGGTGCTTTATCCTGTGGCCATTCTGTGGGCGATTTGGCGGGGTAGGAATGATTTGTTGTTCTCGGGCCAAAGATTCTACGTGGAGAATGTGGGGATTTATGCAAAAAATCTAGTGGTGGAGTGGGCTTTGTAAGGGCCTCGTGGTATCGGGGCGTGATTGTTTTCTTTCCCTCTTTTTTCACTTTCTTTTCTTAATAAATTTCTTGGGGCGTGCACCTTCGAGTGTCTCCCCCTTGTTTCTGGATTTCAAAAAAAAGTTCTTCAGGAAACTAACTCATTATGATAATCATGTGTTTGTAAGAGATCCCAGACAAGTCTGGGTCATAAAGGCTTATCATTTCTCAAGATTGTGTATAGTGAGAATATATGCTTTTTTTTCATCCTTCAAGTACTTCAGGAAACTAACTCATTATGATAATCCTGTGTTTGTAAGAGATCCCAGACAAGTTCGGGTCATAAAGGCTTCTCCCAAAATAAGATATTTATGTGGTTATTGTGAAGAGACTTGCCACATAAAAACATGAAAAAGATGGGTTCTGGCCGATAAATCCATCAACGGATAAACATTACATAGTTCAATTCAAATGAATTGTATTTCTAGCGACGGCTACTCCGGATTTTCTCCTGGTATCTAGACCTTGAAGAAGTCATCACATGTGCAAAAATGGTCAACCATGGAGGATATCCATGGACTCTAGCATATTTAGGCAACTCTAATTATTTGAACGGAATTTGAAGTCAATAAAAAAGGGAGGGTAGCAATCCCCGTACATCTCTAAAAATATTGTTACCTCTTAAAACGATAGAAACTAATAGGAAATTCTTCTTTATACAAAAGGTGCACCACCAAAAGCTCTTAAGGGGTCATTGTCGAGGGAAGAAACAAAACATCACCCATGAAACAGGTTTCATAACTAAATTTCTAACTTGTGGGATAAGAAAAGGATCAAATTTTTCCACGATGTTGAAGAACCTTAAGAATGACAACTTTTTTTCTGAATAGCCCAACTGTGAAATCTTATGGGCATTCAGTGCAAAGTAGCCCGAGAAAGATGAAATCCCTAATTGGAACAGACAACTACTCTACAGGCGAAAAAGGTCCATTAATTGTAGAGGACGAAAATACATCACAACGGTAGCTCGAATTTTGAGATGAGATCCAATATATGAGCTAAAGCTCTAGAAAACTACGAGATTATAAAATGGAAACACAAACAACATAATCATCTCAATACTGTATACTAGAAATGAACCCAAAAGTTCCACAAGCATTTCATCTTCTCATTATATCATGACGTATACTCCAAATCACCTGATGGGGTAGCTGTGTACGTCACCTTCATACTCGGGTTCCTCTTTACAAAGAGAGTATGATCTGCAGTAGATCTGGAAAACCCCTTCTGTTCAATTAATTCTAAGAGCTTCTGAAACCAAGCCCTCATACTCTGCTTAAGGCCATATATAGTCTTATGAAGACAGCACACCATACTGGATTCCCCCTCAGCAGCAAACTCAGGTGGTTGCTACATGTAAACCTCTTCCTGCAAATCACCATACAAGAAAGCATTCTTGACATCTAATTGGAAAAGTGGTCAATCACCAGAGAGGTATCGTAGTCATTCTGGCTTATGTTGTTGACATTGTTATCACTGGCCGCGATGAACAGGGCATTCAAGCAGCTAAGGATTTCCTTGGACAGCAGTTTGTTACTAAGGACTTGGTACGCTTCGTTACTTTCTTGGCCAGGAGTTTGCACGAAATCAGTAGGGTATGGTTATGACACAAAGAAAGTATGTCACTGATCTTTTATCTGAGACAGGTATGACAGGATGTAGACCAGCTACTACCCCGATGGATCCTAATGCGAAGCTCCATGATGATGAATCTGAAGAGGTGGACAAGAGACGGTATAGAAAGCTGGTAGGGAAATTATTATATGTTACTATTACCAGGCCTGATATATCATTCGTTGTGAGTAGAGTAAGTAAATTCATGGAGCAACCCAGGCAGGTGCACATGGATGTTTTTTTGAAAGCTCAAAAAGAAGGGGGAGTCACTCGATGGTGATCGCCCCAATATATTTAAAAAAAGGAAATAAACAAAGGAAAAAAAGAGAAACTGTACAAAGACGGCCCACTGAGAATTAGCTTACTAATGAAGGGGCCCCCTAAAAAGCTCAAAAGACTAGCCAATGTCCCAATCCTGTAAGAGGCGCTTGGCACGAATAATGATATTTTCTTTGTAAAAACATTGTGCGGAAAAAATCGCCTCGTTCCTCCCAAGCCAGATGCTCCACATCCGAGCGCTTGGATCCAGAATAAGCCTCCTGTCCATGCCCCTAATGGAGATCAAGCTGTCGCATAATGCAGGAAATGAGACGTGATTGATCCATGGGAGGTCCTCCCAAATCGTGCACACGTGACCGCATTCGAAGAATAGGTGAGATATTGTTTCATGTTCCGCCCCACAAAGGCCACACAATGAGTCAACATTCGGAAAGAAAATTGCACAACGATCGCGCGTCAAAAGCCGCCCACGACGAAGAAGCCATAAAAAAACCCCAATGCGTTCCGGAAGCTTTAGACCCCATAAGAAGCGACAATCACGCAGCAAAATATCATCATCGGCAATGAGCGGGGAGGAGAAAGCAAGATAAGCCTTACGAGAGGAGAAGGGCCCATCCTTCCAAGCCCAATGATCGCGCATAGCAGACGGCCGAGGAGAGTCACCAAGGAGAGCCATTAAGGAAAGGTAATCGTGAATCCGCTGATCAGACAGGGAGGCACTGATGATAGGGTTCCAGCTACCATCGTCCCAGCAAGAGGCCACCGACACGTCTTTGTCCTGTACCAATGCAAAAAGCCTCGGAAACAATCTGTCAAAGGCACCCCTTCCCGACCAGTCGTCGGTCCAAAAACGGAAGCAGCATCCATCGCCCAGCACCGGCGAGAACAATGAACGAAAATGCCTGAAAGAGGCCATCACACCACGCCAGAAGGGGGAAAGGAGGCAAGTAGAATTCCCATTGAAGCTAACCAAAAAATCGGCACCAAGCAGAGCGCGCAGGACATTAAGCATAAAATTTTCGTCCGGTCCCCACACCCTAGCCGCCCACTTGAGAAGGAGAGCCTCGTTCGCCAAATGCAGATGCCTCACACCCAAGCCCCCCTGATGCTTGGGCCGAGCCATGTCATTCCATCCCACAAGGTGAACCCCGCGTCTCCCCTCCCCCTTGCAGCCCCACAAGAAACCACGCAAAATCCTTTTAAGCCTAAGAAGAATCCCCTTAGGCATACCACGGACCGTGAAAGAATATATAGGAATAGAGGAAAGCACGGCCTTCAAGAGCAGCAATCGCCCTTCCCTAGTCAGCATTGCAGCACGCCACCCCGCGAGACGCCCCTCCATTTTTTCCACGACAGCCTTCCAATCACGAAGACGTGAGCGCCCAACCGCCAGCGGTAAGCCCAGATAATCAAAGGGAAGAGAGGAGGGACCGGAGCCAAGGAGATGCGAGCAAGCCATAGTCTCCGCATCGGACATACCGAATGGTACCATTTTAGATTTCGCCACATTAATAACCAAGCCAGAAACCTCACTGAACAGTTCAACGGAAGTGGCCATACCAGCAACATCGGGTCCCCCCTCCACGAAACACAAGGTGTCGTCTGCGAACTGAATGCTTGGGACATGGAAATCCCCAATATAACATCCCTGAGTCAATCCGGCCGAAGCAACGCCCTCAATCATGCGAGGGAGGACGTCAACCGCCAAGACAAACAGAAGAGGGGCCAAGGGACACCCCTGACGAATTCCCCGCCTTGGCTGGAAGAAGCCCCCAATTGGGCCCCCGTTGAGCAATAAGGATAAGGAGGCCGTGGAGACACACCTCCGCATCCAAGTAATCCACGTCGGGGGGAAGCCCCGCCTCCTCAAAACGGACCACAAAAAACTCCAATCCAGGCAATCGTATGCCTTCGCAAAGTCAATCTTCCATAGAATCCCCTTGGAATCGGACCTACGCCACGCCGCGATGAGCTCGGACGCCACAGCAAAGCAATCAGAGATGTGACGGCCACGGATAAAAGCCGCCTGTGTGGGCGAGACAAGGGACGGCAGCAGGGGCAAGGCGCCTAGCCAAAAGTTTAGCAATGATTAAATAAATGCCGTTAGAGATAGAAATCGGCCTGAAATCTTCAATGTGGTTAGCCGGGTGAACCTTGGGAATCAACACGATCAGGGCCTTGTTAATCTTATCAAAACCATAGTTGTCATTGTAAAAGTCGTGCGCCACCTCCAAGACATCACCGCCCACGAGATCCCAGAAATCACGATAAAATGCTACGGAGAACCCATCCGGGCCCGGGGCGGCATCCATATTAAGATCCCACAGCGCAGCTTTAAGCTCCTCCAACGAGAAAGGCCGCATAAGGTTGGAAGTATCCAATACAGAAATCGAGGGAGCCCCCTGCCCCAGCCACCGCCAACGGCGAGGCCCCCTTGTCCAAAAGGCGAGCTTGAAATGATCAATAAATGCAGAGCCGACATCCCGATCCCCCGAAATGGAAGAGCCACCAACGATGATAGAGCGAATGGAGTTACGCTGACGCCTCCCACTGGCGACCCTGTGGAAATAGGCAGTGTTGGCGTCCCCCTCCTTGAGCCAACGCAAGCGAGACCGCTGCCTCCATTCAATCAACCTTTTTTTGTCCTCAGCTTTGACAATATCAAGGCTATTAGCACGATCCAAAAGCTCCTCCTCCGTTAAATCACGCACATCCTCCTCGCGGTCCAGGAGCGAAATGATGGCCTCCGCCGCACTCCTAGCCTCCACGCGCGCAAGACGAGTAGCCTTCTTGAAAGCCGCCAACGTCGACCGTAATGACGTTAATTTCTGATCCAATCGAGCAGCTACAGAACCGACGGAGGTGGACTGGCGCCAATGAGAATAAATCAGTTCCTTAAATCCTGGCTCCAATAGACAACATCTCTCGTAACGAAATATACCCCGACGTGGAAGCGCATCCCCAGAGTCCCATATAATAGGATTATGGTCCGAGAAAGAGCGCGGGCGAGAGTCCACCCTGCATAAAGGAAATAATTCCATCATCTTACCATTCGCCAAGAATCTGTCGATTCTCGAGCGAGAAGAACGATTCCGCCAAGTATATGCAATATCAGACGGCACGAGCCCCTCCAGGCCAAATCAGAGATAAATGATATAAAGTCATCGGAGCCAGGGTCCCGACCGCTACGTCCACGCGGCCGATCCGAAGAAAGAGCGGTAACGTTGAAGTCCCCCCCCCCAAGAGCCACAAGGTATCCGCGAAATCAGAGGCCAACCCACGCAAATCATCCCAAAGTTCCCTTCGGAGCAAGTGACAGGACGGAGCATATATAGCGGAGAAGGCAATGATAATATTTGAATCCACGCGAGACAAAACCACAGTCAAAGAGTGCCTCCCCACACGCATTGAGGAGAAATTGAAGGTCTCTGAACGCCAAGCTAGAATGATTCCACCCGATGCACCAGAGGCATCAACAGAACGAAATTCGTCAATTGCAAGTGCTCCAAAAGATCGCCACAAGTTGCCGTCGACACCCGAAAGCTTTGATTCTTGTATAAGCACAACGTCACATTCCCAATCATTGAAGCGCATCCCCAGGGCCCGGCGTTTGTCAGGATCCCCGAGGCCCCGAACATTCCAAGAGAGGGTCTTCATTAATAACCACTGGATTGTCCCCCAATAGGAGCTAGGCCGGCTGCCTCAGCCACCGCATCCCGCAGAGTTGCGCAAGAAGAGACCATAGGGGAGTGAAGGCGAGAACGAGGTCTCCTACTGAAGTAAATCCCGAACCTGGAAGAAGAAGAGACCATAGGCGCAGAGAGGGCTCCCCCAAGACCAGGATCAACAGCGATATCGGCGGCGAAGGGTTCCTCCATCGAAGAATGGATAGGATTTCGAATCAGAGAGATAGCCGTGGGAGTCCTAAGAGGAGGTCGTCTGGGAGACTGAGCGAAAAGCGGGGATGATTCGAACTCCTCAAGTAGAATCCGTCGAGACCGCACCGGTGACCCGCCTTGCTCGAGAAGCACACCCGCGAAGGGGACCGGATTAATAAGCGGGTCATGAGAACCCGGCAGCTGAGGCCAAGATCCGAACCGCATGGGACCACTTGCTGAAGAGTCCGCAGAACCGCCGTGCCCGATAGGCACAACCGCTGAAGGCTCCGAAGTATTAACCGGGTCATGAGAGATCCGCACCTGCGGCCAAGAACCGAATCGCATGAAGCCATCATGGCCAAAACGTGCATGATTGCGCACGTGGCCCGAGACCTCAAAAGGAAAGCCAGCAGACGTCAGAGGAGTCGGTTGCAGGGAAGAGGAATCGACCTCGGCAGGCCCAAAGGAAGAAACAAAACGCCTGATAGGATCCGAACACGTCTTTCTAGAAGACCGCACGAACAACGGGCCATGGGGAACAGACAAAGAAGGCGTCTCCTCGTTACCGCCACCACCACATGACACGTGGCCTACAGAAGACGAACCGATCGTCCCAAACCCTGGGGAAATTGCAGTAACCCTGATCGCCGGAGACGAAGGCGCGGCCACCGGCGGCGGCGATGGCGAAAGAATAAGGAGCTCCACCCTGAATGACCATTTGCCAATCTTCATGGTTTCGAAAAGGATTGTATCCACCGCCTTAGCAAGGAAAGAAGAAGAACATTCCATGAGAATTTTTGTACAAGTCCTGTCGGCACCCGGAGACAGCCCATCATCCAGGACTGCCAGCACCTCCCCCCAAGCGCCGATGGCCCTCTTGAGCGCCGGAACCGTGCGACAAAGGAAAGGAATCCCCCGCACTTCCACCACGCAGACCTCTTGAGCAAGAGAAGCACCGTCGGCCACCCTGAAGCACCGCCACAGAACCTCGCCATCGCCATAGGCAGAAAGGAGACCATCCCGCTGGTCTGGGGATAATCCACGAATACAGCAGCGTCCCGAATCCAGAACGACGAAATCCCCCCCGAACTGGAGGCCCAGAAACGCCAACACCTTCTTTTGCACCGCAGCCCATGCCAAACCGGGTTGCCGCTTGACCCCCACCACCGCCAGGCCACCAGCGACACGGGAGGTCCCCCCTCTTGAAAGAACGCCCCGCGCACCGCCGCGGCAGGCGGCACCTGACCCAAAGGATACTCCCCATGAAGAGGATCCCCTCCTGCGAAAACAACCTCCCGCTCCAACAACGAAGAAGGCCGAGCTTCCATAGGTTCACCCCGCAACTCCACTACAGCACCCTCCCTTACCACGTGAGCAAAGGAGCGCGATCCAACCCCGTCGAAGCCAACACGGTGGCTGCCATTGACCACCGACGAAGGTGGACGCGAAGAAACAGCCAAAGATACCGTGCATGCGAAGCTCCGATGACTAACCCCCCCCCCCACATGCATAGCATCGCGGGGGAAGAGGACAAGAGGAAGCAATATGACCACGAAAGCCGCACCTGAAGCACTTCTTTCCTCATTTTTTATGCAAAAACACCTGCCAGCTACCTTCCCCGCCACCAGCCTCCACAGCAGCACCGACCACCCACTCCTCCCCCTCCTTTCCAGCCGCGCCACCACCCTGCCGCGAACCTCCCCCACCGCTCGAACTCCCCCCCCCCCCCCGGCTCCTATCGCGGTCTGAAGGCCCACCACCAGCTCCCTTCGCAGCCTCGCCCCTTCCACCATCGCCCCGCGCTCGCCCTACGGACTTCACACGCCACTCCATCTCAAGGAACCTCCTGCCTTTACATTAGGGATCGCAAAAAAAAGGAACTAGGACGTGAATGCAGAAAGAAATGAATGACCTGCACATGGATGTTGTACTCGTGATCTTGAGATATCTGAAGTCATCTCCAGGTGCAGGTCTTCTATTTAGAAGAGATGCATCTCTCTCAGTTACAAGATGTGTAGATGCTGATTACGTTGGGTGTCTCAAGGACAGGAAGTATACTTCATGCTTCGTTATGTTTGTTGGCAGCTCATTGGTCTCATGGAAAAGTAAGAAACAAATTGTTGTTGCTCGATCTAGTGCGGAATCAGAATATAGGGCAATGGCCCAAGGTAGTACGGAGATGATGTGGGTCAAATCTATCTTGATTGATTTAGTAATTGACGTGCCTCTTCCTATGCATCTCAAATGCGACAATCAGACAGCCTTGTTCATAGCTAATAATCCAGTATTTCATGAAAGGACAAAGCACATTGAGGTGGAATGTCACTATACTCTTGATTTGATCCAAAAAGGGCTTATCTCAACGTCTTATGTAGCATCAGGAGATCAGATTGCAGACATGTTTACTAAAGCACTTTCTAGAGGTCCTTTTCATTAGTGTTGTTCCAAGTTGAGCATGATAGATATATATGCTCCAGCTTGAGGGGGTTATTTTGTCCTATTTTCTTATTGTTTATTTCTATTGTCTTGTTTATGTAATTTACCCTTTGAATTTTTCTCCTATATAAGAGAGCTCTAGCGTTAGATGGAATACATCTTGATCTTTTCCTTCCACAGTTTTCTTTCTCTCTACAAGGGTGTTATCGATTGGAGTTCCTAAGCGGTTAGAGGCATTGATGAGGCGATTCTTCTGGTCATCAACTCCTAAGGGAACAAAATTGCTTTGGTTAATTGGGAAATGGTGACAATGCCAATCAAAAAGGGTGGGTTGGTTGTGTAGTGCATTGGTGACATGAACAAGGCATTACTGTCAAAATAGGTGATAACGGAGATAGGACAGACACCCTCACGATTGATGAGATCCATTTACTCGGTATCGTCATGCATGTATGCTCATGTAAATGCAGTGACTTCGCTGACCACATTGTGGAGGGGTATTTGCTCTGTTTTGCACAATGTAACTACCTCAATGCGGCCAATTCATGGGAATGGAAGAGTTCAGATTCTAGAAAGATGACCGGACGAAGGAAGACGAATTTTGTGACTTGTATCCTAGGGTGTTTGCTTTCACCACAAGGAGGGAGGCATGTGTTGCAGCTGTGTGGTCAGAGGGTTCTTGATTGTCTAATTTTGTGACAAATTTGTTAGATCAGAGGATAGAGGAGTTCATTTTCCTTTCAAGCAGGTTAGCGAGGATGGAGGAGCCATCGGATGACAGAGATTCATGGTGCTGGAGTGATGAGGTTTTTACTGTTAAAAAGGCTTATAAAATAATTTGTGGACCAGTTACGTCAGTGTACGAGGACATCTTTCGGGCTTGTACTATAATATGGGGATGGAAAGTACCTATGAGGGTAAAGATTTTCCTATGACTAATGAGGAGAGTACAAATTATGACAGGTGTTAGGCGTGCCGGGATTTTTTCTATATGTTGTGAGAAATGCAAAAGATGTGGTGAAGCGGTGAGGACATTGAGCGCCTTTTCTTTAGATGCCCTAAGTCCATGGAGACATGGGAGAGTGTAGAGGTCTCAGGTGTGCATTGAGATAGTGTGGAGTCTCTCTGGGGTCTATTTGCTCAGATTGGGCCAGGCTCAGGTGAAGGGAGGGTCAGAATATGTACGCATGTATGGGTCATCTGATTGTGCAGAAACAATGTTATTTTCAAGGAGGAGAGATTTTACTCAAAGAAGAATGTCGAGGGTCAGGAGGATGAGGAGGCGGCATCTCAAAGGGTAGAGCTTTTTCTTGTCAAGAAATAGAGATTGATGGTTATGAGAGGGAGGAGAAAACCTTCTCAATGTGGTCCCCACTTAAGCATCAAAATGCCTCAGGAATCACCTTAAGGACCGCCTCACCTCATCATTGCCTCACAATACCCTGAGGTCTCAAGGCACGCCTCACCGAACCCAGCTGAGGCATACACCTTGAGGCGCATTTTTTCATACCATGGTCCCTACCTTACAGTATGCATATTACACAATTTTCTTCATTTACAGAAGGATTGCGAACTTTGAGGGGATTAAAGTGGTGTTTGATATCTTTGGGGATCTCTTAGGTTTGCTGGACAATGGGTCAAACTCACCTTCGTTCCGTTCGATTTGTCTACGAAAGTGGTGATGACTTGCGAGGAAATTCCATGTACTGTTCGAAGGAACTTGCCTATCATTTATCTTCAGTTGCCATTATTGTGTGGGAGACTTAGGACAGTGGATTGGCTTTTTGTGGTAGAAAAGCTTGAGATGAAATTGGCAGGGCGGTGAGCTTCATGTCTCTCAAGGGGGAGAGGTTGGTGATGGTGAAAGTGATATTAGCAATGATACATATGTTTTTCCTCTCATCATAGATATTGTCAATCGGCATTAGAGGCGGTTAGAGGCATTGATGCAACGGTTTTTCTAGTCATAGCAAGGAAATAGTCCTGGTGGATTGTGATGTGGTGGCGAAGCCTACCAAGGAGGGTGGGTTGGATGAGATGAATGAAGGCATTGTTTTTGAAGTGAGTGGTCTAAATCCAAGGAGACGGATCTGATTAGCTACCCGAGATGATCCAATCTATTTATTTCATCTCTACCAGTCTCTACGCACGTGTGGATGTTGTTGCCTCGCCCTCCATGTTTTGGAGGGGTATTTACTATGCTATTTGTTGGATTATTGTGTTATTTGTCACTCATGGTTAGATGAGTAAATGGATACTGTTGGAGTAATTGATACTCTGTTGTGTGTTATTCCATAGAGCCCTCGGGTCTCTTATATAGGAAGAAAACCCTTGGGTAAATTACATAGACATACCTAAGATAAATAGGAAATACGAAGCAGTATAATGCAACATATAACGTAACATATATAAACCTCTACACTCCCCCTCAAGATGGAGCATAGATATCTATCATGCTCAGCTTGGAAGAACATCTCTGGAAAGGTCCTCTGAGCAATGGCTTGGTGAATATGTCAGCAGTCTGGTCCTCTGAACTGACATGAGAAGTGGAAATGAAGCCCTTCTGAATCATGTCTCTAGTATAATGACAATCCACCTCAATGTGCTTTGTTCTCTCGTGAAAGGCTGGATTATTGGCAATAAACAATGTTGCCTGATTGTCACATTGGAGATTCATCGGCAAGGAGACATCTACATTCAAGTCTTCTAAGACTGCTCGAACCCACATCATCTCGGCGCTTGCTTGTGCCATGGCTCTGTACTCAGATTCAGCACTGGATCTCGCCACAACAGTCTGTTTCTTGCTTTTCCAAGAGACTAAAGAACTTCCTATGAAGATAGCAAATCCAGAAGTAGATTTGCGATCCCTTGGACATCCTGCATAATCTGCATCTGCACAGGCTGAAATAGACAGATCTATATCTTTCCTGAATAGCAACCCTGTGCCTGGGGAAGACTTCAGATATCTCAGTATCATATACAAAGCATCCATATGAACTTGCCTAGGTTGCTCCACAAATTGACTCACCCGGTTTACTGCAAAGGCAATATCCGGTCGAGTTATAGTAATGTATAGGAGCTTATCCACCATTTCTCTGTACCTTCTTTTGTCCACCTCTTCGGTATCATCATCGTACAGCTTCATGCTCGGGTCCATGGGTATGCTTGAAGGTCTGCATCCAGTCATTCCTGTTTCAACTAGCAAGTCCGTAACATATTTTCTTTGGGTCATTACCATCCCTTGTGCATTTCTTGCAAATTCTATCCCCAAAAAATATCGTATCGTGCCCAGATCTTTTGTAATGAATTGGCTTCCCAACAGGGATTTGATTATCTCGATTCCCTGAGCACCATCCCCTGTAACCAAGATGTCATCAACATATATCATGACAACAACTGTACCTCTAGGGGTCTTCTGGACGAACAGTGAATGGTCCGCATTCGATCATCTGAACCCATGTTGTTCAATTATCTGGGATAGCTTCTGGAACCATGCTCTGGGGCTCTGTTTGAGGCCATAGATCGCCTTATGAAGTCTGCACACCATCTGAGTCTCCCCCTCAGCAGCAAACCCCGGTGGCTGCTGCATGTAGACTTCCTCCTGTAGGTCTCCATACAAGAAAGCATTCTTGACGTCAAGCTGAAAAATGGTTCAGTCACGTACCACCGCAACAGAGGAGAATGCGAAGAGTGGAGTGTCTAGCCACCGGTGAAAAAGTATCCAGATAATCTACCCCATACGTTTGGGTAAATCCACGTGCTACCAATCTGGCCTTGTATCTGTCAAGACGTCCATCTGCACGATATTTCACCGTAAACACCCACTTGCAACTCACCACGGAGGCACCTGGAGGAATGGGGACAAGAGACCAGGTTCCTCTAGACTGCAAGGCACGCATCTCCTCTTCCATGTCTAGACGCCAGCAATCGATCTTCATAGCATCTTGATAGGTCCGTGGAATCTCAATCGAGGAAACTGCAGCTACAAATTTCTGGAAATCCCCATTGAGACGATGAAATGAGACGTGAGAAGCAAGCGGGTACGAAGCACACTGTCGCCTTGGCTTCCTTTGAGCTATAGGCCGATCAAGATCATCTATGACTGGCGGATCCTCCTCCTGTTGTAAAGACTCCTGCACCGGTGCATTGTCTAATCCATCATTAGTGGTAACATCAGAACATACCTGAGGCGTGTTGGATGGTTGGCATGTAGCTTGAGCTGGCCCTGTTCGCCTTGTATAGAACTTAGGAAATGGTATAATTGGAGGTGGTGGTGGTGGTGGAGGTGGATTAGAGGATTGACTCAGACTTGGAGGTGGAGGCACATAGACATGAGAGTCCGTGGATGTGGAGGAGATCAGTCTGTCACCTGCAGGGGAGAAGTACATGACTGGTTCGAAAAAGGTAACATCAGCACTCACATAGTATTTGTTATGAATGGGATCATAACAACGATATCCTTTCTGTGTCCTGGAGTAGCCCACAAAAACACACTTGATAGCCCTAGGAGAGAGTTTATCAAGTCCTGGAGATAACCGGTGGACAAACGCAACAGTACCAAAGACCCGAGGTGTAAGTGTAAACAAATCTTTGTCAGGAAATAGAAGAGAGAAAGGAGACTTTTCGCCAAGTACAGTTGTGGGCATGCGGTTAACCAGATAGCATGCTGTAAGGATAGCATCCCCCCAAAAGGATAAGGGTGCGGAACTCTGAATAAGTAATGTGCGAGCAATATCAAGAAAGTGTCTATGCTTTCGTTCTGCAACACCATTTTGTTGAGATGTGTATGCACATGTGGTTTGGTAAATAATACCTTTAGAAGAAAGGAAGCGAGCAAGAGAACGAGTGCAAAATTCCAAGGCATTGTCAGTACGCACATACTTAACAGTAGACAAAAAAACATTTTGAACCTCATTGATAAGATTTTGAATAACACTTCCTGCTTCTGATTTATTTTTGAGAAGAAAAGTCCAGGATACTCTAGAAAAATCATCAACAACAACTAGATAAAACCTGTGCCCCTGATGATCTGGGACACGACTGGGACCCCAAATATCTATGTGAAATAACTCAAATGGAGAGCGACTGCTCCGACCCTGACGACTGGGGAAGTTGGACCGATGGTGCTTCCCTAACTGACATGCTTCACAACGAAAAGACGAACCCGGAGATATCTGAGGCAGGAGGTGGCGCATTTTCTGTAGTGGCAGGTGACCAAACCGACGATGCCAGGTATATAGTGAGACGGAGCCCTGAGAATGTAGTGAGACTCCAGCATACGAGGTCCGTACAAGACGATAGAGGCCATTGTGCTCAGAACCACAGCCAATCACCCTGCCCGTTAGTATGTCCTGAAAAATAACCGAAGATGGATCAAATATAGCACGACAATGCAAATCTCTAGTAATCTGACTAATGGATAATAGATTCATAGAGAATTCTGGTGCATGTAAAACATTCTGTAAGTGCATAGAGGGCAGCAAATTCGTCTCCCCCTGACCGACGATCGGGGAATGAGTACCATCTGCAATGAGTACAGAGCGACCAGGCTGAACAGCTCTATAGGACTGCAGGATATCTCTATCACGACATAGATGATAGGTGGCTCCAGAATCAACAATCCAACCTGTGAGATCATGGTTATGATATGAGACCGGAGGACTACCTGAGGCAGTGGCAGAGGCAGATGTACTGGCAGATGCCGAAGCGGCAATATCAGAGGCGTCAGCACCCTCTGACGATGACCGTGGCATGATATCACGAAGCCGTGCCACTAGCTCCTCGAACCTGTGATCTGGATTAGATGCTGGTGGACCCTGGACATGATCCGCGACCCGTGCAGAAGGAGGAAAGCCATGCTTGGAATAGCATGTATCCTCCGAATGACCAGTACGACGACAGAATGAGCATGTAGACCGTACACGACCTCCACGGCCACGTCCACCACTTCCTCTGCCACGAAATGAGGATGAACTACCTCTACCTCTGGAGACTGCCATTGCCGAGGGAGGCGGAGTCGCTGTACTCGATGGAACAGGTACACGGCTGAGCCTTCTGTATACTTCTTCCATCGGCGGAATGGTGGCATCGACAAGAATCTGAGAGCGGGCTGCCTCATACTCAGGGTCCAGGGCAGCAAGTAAAACGCCAACCATAGTAGCGTTGTGGAACGTCTTCTGCTGTTCCGGTGTAGCTGTGAGTGGGATGGTGCTATAGAGTTTCTCGAACATTCCACGAAGGGACGTGTACAATGAATGAAGAGGCCT
The DNA here is from genome assembly GCA_037367405.1 of Ottelia alismoides. Lineage (NCBI taxonomy): Eukaryota > Viridiplantae > Streptophyta > Magnoliopsida > Alismatales > Hydrocharitaceae > Ottelia > Ottelia alismoides. Next base: position 50,192 of record JAZKJV010010928.1, on the reverse strand, counting down.
CCCATTTTGCTTTGTGGTAAAGATATCATGCTGCAGCTGTAGCATCTTCGTCTCGTTCCGTACCTGAGAGTACGTCGTTCGCTTCTCCATCGTGAGTGTCCCTGATAGCCAAACTTTGACATACGCGTCATCTGCCTCCCAGGAGGCATATATTCCCGTCTTCTCCGGCGGTTCATCTTCGGTAAGAATATGCTTCTTACCACATGACTTCATAAGACTGAGGAACTGCATAGCCCACAGTTCGTAGTTTGTCCCGTCCATTTTGACGATCGGTGCCGAACCTTTAAAGGCACCTATGGCGGGCATATCGACCTTTTGATCTGACATACTGCCGGAGAAGAGCAACTAGTAATGATAGACCGAGAAAGTATTGTCTACCAAGACGGTTGAGGATTCAAGTGCATATGTAGACGTTATGCACTTGAATCCATTATCAAGCCGAGACCGACCGAAGGAGAGGCCCCCTTGGTGACGTGTAGAGGCTGTGAAAGCCTCTACTGAAGAGAGAAGCGGCGGGGCTGGGGGCGGCTGGCGTGGCTGGTGACGGCGAGGAAGGCTGGCGGCGGGAGGATGGGCCGGCGACGGGGCAGGAGCCGGGCTGGAGTCGCAAGGGGCCCCGCTGGAGGGCTGGAGCGACTGGAGGGGCCGGCTAGGAAGGCAGCGGCGGCGCTGGAGGGCTAGACCGACTGGAGGGGGCGGCGCTGGAGGGCTGGAGAGTCGACGGCGGCGGGCTGGAGACGAGGGGGGGCGGCGGGTGAAGAGAACAAAACCTTAGGGTTAGGGTTTTGGCTCTGATACCATGTTGGAGTAATTGATACTCTGTTGTGTGTTATTCCATAGAGCCCTCGGGTCTCTTATATAGGGAGAAAACCCTTGGGTAAATTACATAGACATACCTAAGATAAATAGGAAATACGAAGCAGTACAACGCAACATATAACGTAACATATATAAACCTCTACAGATACCTCCAAGATCTATTTACCATATCAGTTGTTTAGTTATACACCATTTGTGGGATGTGGAGACTCAGTGAGGGATATATAAAAAGTTCCTCACCCTATGTATCCATTTGAGAAAGTGCAATGCATAAATCAGCCCTTTGAGGCGTTCTCCCATGGTTTCATCCCGCTCCTTAGGGAGTAAGATTCCACGTTAAAATCTCGTGTTCCATATTGTTTTATTCTTTTTCTTTGATACGCTTCCGCATTATATTTTTCTAACGTGATATCAGAGCGAGTTCGATTCTCGAGAATTTTATGTTTAATAATTGTTCGAGATTTGATTATCAAAACATGCTCTGTTCTTGGTTGATTCGTGAAGAGTTGTGGTTTTTTTATGTCCAAGTTCTTTTCAAAGTTCTTTTCCTAGGGTTTTCTCGAACCCTAGTTGTTCTTGAAGGATCTTGTGATTCCAGTCCAACTCCTCCAGATGGTGCCGTGCACCCTCTGCCATGCACCATGCCACCAAGGTCCTCCAGTCCTCTTCTTCAGACAACGGCAACGGGAAGCACCTCGCGAAACCTAAGGGCATGTTTGGTTACTGGGTTGAGCAGGGTTGGGTTGGGTTGGGTTGGGTTGGGGTATCCTCCTGTGAATAGTAGCTGTTTGGAGGGTTGGGATGTTTTTAATGGTAATTTTGATGTAATGTGACATTGATTATGTGTTATATTAACTTTTTTTATTATTATAATATGTTTTTTATGTTAATAGGTGTCAAGGTTCAGGAAAGCGGTATGCGTATGCGTTCGGACAAGTCACTGATTAGTGATTAAGCGGTATGCGGGGGCATATGCGGGGTATATGTGGTTCTACGCGGTTTCCTTAATTTTTTATTTAAAAATAAATAAATATATGCAAAACTGACTACAACTGAACAAAAATTATGTATAATTATGGTCCAACAGAAGTTCTAAGAAAATGACTTTCATATATAGCTCAAAACAGTCTCTATCAACAAATATTAATACTTCAATAGAAAAGTTAGCAGACATAATAATTGACAACAATCACCAAAATATTTAAGTTTCCAAAAGAAAACTGAAATTTTTTAACACAAATAGCATTAGTAGAGTACTAATTAAAATAGCATAAGAAAACAGAAATGTTCAGGCGATAATATTCTACATATTACAAAGAAATCCTAATCCATATCATCATCAAATTCCACTTCGGTATTGTCTTCATCATCATCTTCACTGTCTTCCTCAAATGGGAACTCTTCCTCATTTAAGCCCGGCGACGAGGTTGAACTAGTAGCATGCCTTTGGCTTCTTCTATGTTGTATCAAATCTTCTGCACCAGTTGCATCAGCCACTAAGTTCCACGTCAACCCCGATCCTTGGAATACCTCATCTTCTTCATCTTCCCCACCAATCCAATGTCTCGCGTGGGTTCTATCATTTGTGGCAAATGGATCACTACGTTTTTTAAGATGGCATTCTCTCAACTTGGCGTTGAATCTGACATACACCAAGTCGTTTAACCGCTTGAATTCAAACTTGTTCCTTTTCTTCGTGTGAATCTACAAAATAAAGAAAAACATATCATTTACCACCTCATTAATGATGCATAATATTTGACATGTGTGGCACCAATTTTACAGTCTTACCGCCTCAAAAGTGCTCCAATTCCTTTCACAACCCGAGGAAAAGGCTGTCAACTTTAGAACTTTCATTGCCATTTCTTTCAAATGTGGCGTTTCCATGCCATACAATCCCCACCAACAGGATATTTATAAAAACAAATAAGTAATAATAGTTAAATATATAAGTGCATGAAATCTAATGAGATAAATAGTAATACTTAAATATATAAGTGTATGAAATCTAATGAGAATTTATACCTGGATTGAAATCATCATCAATGATGGACCTCTGTTTGACAGCCAAAGGTTTGCCAAATGATCCTTCTGCCCTTTCATATAATGGCAACTCCTTCCTAGTGATGATATCTTGGATCTCTAAATCAAGATAAAAAATATCCATACAATCCAAGAATCCCTTCAGAGCAAGACCTTCCCTCTGGATTTGATCATTGTCCCTATAAAAGAAATAGGGATTCAAAAATTATGCAGCAAGGTGGAGGGGGCTATCCAACCTCCCTTTTGACTTTGAATCAATGGCATCAACAAAATATTTGTAAGATGCTTCCACATCTTTGAAAATGCTCATGATCTCCTTTCTTGATCTCCTTTCTTGCATCTTGCAATTCACCGTATACAAACCCCATAGCCGGTCTCTTATCTCCATCAACAATTCGCAGAACATGTACCAATGGAGAAAAGATCTTCCAGGTCAAAGAGACTTGAGTCCAAAATGAAGGACTCAGAACTATGGCCGAAGCCATTTCCCCCTTCTTCATCTTATACCATTTACACGCTCTCCATTCATCAGAAGAAAGCATAAGCCTCAACTTGTCCTTCTTGTCCATCACTGATTGCAAGGTGAGATATGTGGTAGCAAATCTTGTTGTTCCTGGACTCACTATCTCCCCCTTTTGCGTAAATTATCTCATCAAACTCAATGTTTTTGCATGACTATATATGAAGACAGTTAATGTCCTTGCCTTTGTAATGGCAGTGTTTACCTTGGACTCTTTACCGATCTCCTCAAGCATAAGATCGATGCAATGTGCCGCATACGAACTCCAGAAGATCTGTGGGTACTTGATTCTCAAAATTCTGCCAGCATTCATATTTGCAGATGCATTGTCTGTCACTACTTGGACTACATTGTCGGGCCCAACTTCCTCAATGGACTTATCCACTAAGGAAGCAATGTAGTCGGTAGTATGAGAATCTGCAGACAAGTCAATTGACTTCAGAAAACTGGTCCCAATCTCACAATTGACGCAGATGTTCATGATGTTCCATCCCCTCCTATCAGTCCAAGCATCTATCATAATGGAATATCCAGAACTCTTCCATGAATTACGATGCCCTTGCAAGAATTCGTGTGTTTCCTTAACCTGTTCCTTCAAAAGTGTTTCTGTGAGCTCATAGTACGTTGGAGGCTTGTATGACCTTCCATACTGCCCAATTGCTTCACACATTCGGAGAAAGGAGTCACTTTTGACAACATTGAAAGCAATGTCATAGTCATAGAAATACTTTGCCACGAATGAATTTACACGTGCACGTTCCTCCTTGGCAAATGTATCTTTGATTGTGGATTGGCGGAGATTCTCTACAGGCTCATCTTCTGCTAAAGTTCGGGGCCTTTTCCCATCCCTCTCTTCATCAACCAAGGGTTGATTCATCTTGATGGAGACTTGCCCTTGAATGTCTTTCATCCTCATGGTCTTCTCATTCCTTTTCACTTTAATTTCCTTCATGTTGTCCATGATTTCTTTCTTCACCTCAGGAGTCACTTTGGGACAAGATGCCGTATTACCTTTAATATGAGCCAAATGTTGCTTCATGCGATTGATCCCTCCAGTCACAACCTTCCGACATAATCGGCAAGTGACCATGCTAGGAGTACTTGGATTCGCTAGAAAAGCATACTTCCATCCCGGATCATTGGATCCAGGAGGAACAAAAAAATCCGATGTATCACTCCTCTGAATAGGAGCCTCACTTCCGCTTCCAGCTCCAGGTGTAGGAGAAGAAGCGTTGTCAGATGGTAGTCTGGAGGCCATAGTTTCCTAACATTCAATCATAATCACAAAACATCAACATAAAAGATTTAATATGCATGTACAAATCAGAATTTTAGGAAAATATTTGTTTAAATAATGTTATTCTCATATAATATTATAGATACATGCTTGAACGTGCATTCACAATCAAAATCCTTGGTGAGAACATTTTTAAGAACATTTTTGGTGAGAAATATTCTATAATGATATGAAATCCACAATGAATGCATTCACAATGAATACATTCAAGAACATTTTTTAAGAACGTGCATTCACAACGAATACATTCACAATCCATATCAGGCTCAGCTAATATTCTATAATGATATGAAATCCAACATTCGATCAATGAATAGTGACTACATTACTTCTCAAATTATAAATCAAATATGCAAAAAATCTAATTTTCCATTAAATATGGTAAAAAAGTAATTCAATAGAAACTGGATACCTTCCCACGACTAGTGGGCGGAGGAAGCTCCTGCAAACTGGGAGGCGGAGGCAAGCTAGGAGGAGGCGGAGGAGGTGCGGAAACTGGGAGGAGGACTGGAGGCGATGGAGGCAGCAGCTACGAGGAGGCGGAGGAGGCGGAGTTCACAGGATACGGAGGAGGCGGAGGAGCTTGGAGGAGGAGGAGGAGGAGGAGGAGGCGTACAAACTGGGAGGCGATGGAGGACTAGGAGGAGGAGGCGGAGTAGGCGGAGGAGCTTGGAGGAGGCGGTGAAGGAGCTTGGAAGAGGAGGCGATGGAGGCACAACCGTAGGGAGGAGGCGATGGTGGGTTAGGGTATCGGGATTTTGGGGGTATCGGGGTAGGAGGGTTAGGGATCAGGGTAATCAGGTATTGGGTATCGGGTTATGGGCAAATGGGGTATTGGGTATCGGGTAATTGGGTCAGACACAACCGCCAAACCTCGATGCGGCGCTTGGTACGCATATGCGATCGCACAGCCCGCATATGCGGGCCGCATATACGCAATACCCGCATAGTGAGGGGCTTCATGAATGCGGTGCGCCTTAAGGCCCGCACACGCATATGCGGCCGCATATGCGGCCGCTCCGACCGATTTCGTGAACCCTGGTAAGTGTATTTGAACAAGGTTAAAAACCATTATACCAAAGAAATTGTAGGGTCAATAAAATTATTCCCAATCCAGGAATGCAGGGTTGGAGACAGGGATATGCCAGGCTACCCAGGGTACCCTAGCAACCAAACAGGCCCTAAGGGTTCCCTTACTGGAACCCTACTCCTTGAGATCATCTCCATGAGAGGGCTCCCTTGTTGTGCGTGTGATATTGTCGCCATCCACCAGCACCAGGCGAAGGTTCCTACATCATGTTGCAAGCGGCGTAGCTTCGAAGAAGGAGCATCGCGTGCGCCTCCTGCTTCGTGATCCCAGGCAAGGCCCTCAGGTGGCGCTCTCCTCCAAACAGTGAGCCCCCCCCCCCCCCCCCCGCATAAGATCACCAGGTGGAGCTTGAAGCAGCTAGGGTGGAGCATTGGGTCGGGCCGGCCCGGACCCGACCCTGACCCAACCTGGAAAAACCCGCACCCAACCCGTACCCGAGGTAAATTAGGGCCGGACCCGGGCCCTCATTCTATCTAATTTTTATACATGGGCCGGGCCCAGCCCGAACCCGAGTTGGGCCTTGACGGCCCGGCGCGGCCCGCACCCCTTGGATATCCTAAAACTAAATGTCGATGTGAATCCCTCTTGGTTTATAGAATGACTGATTTAAATTTCATGATTTATGGAAATTAATTGCACCCCTTGGATATCCCAAAACTAAATGCCGTTGACGTGAACCCATCTCTTGGTTTATTGAAGGATTGATTTCAATTTCACGATTGATGGAACTTAATTGATATGATTCCTAAATTATCAATTCCTTACAAACACACCCTCCCCTTCCTCTCTCTCGCAATCCCGTGAATCCACCTCCCCTTCCTCTCTCTCGCAATCCTGTGAATCCACCTCCCCTTCCTCTCTCTCGCAGTCCCGTGAATCCACCTTCCCTCTCCGTGAATACTCTCCCCAGCACCACATTCTCATGGCCACCACCAAGTCGTATTTTCTTTCCGGTGGCAGTATTGAACATTCCGTCCTCGATTCCCCTCGGTGACTTGTCGAGGGCTCTAGACAGCTATACTGGATTCTTATCCTCGACGTTCTCTCGACCTCCATCCCTCTCGACGCCTAATCCTCTTGCCCACGGCTCATCTAGCGAAGGTGTGACTCTCATCGTCGACTCTTGAATCGGCGATACATCCACGCGATCTTCCTTGACCCGACAACCACCATCGGTTAATTTTCGGTATGTTTTCCATATGTCTCTCGATAAATATTACTTCATTCAATTTGAATACCCAAAAATAAAGTGCTCGATTTGACAATAGCATTCTTACACTTTTACGTGAATGCTATACTTATTTACATATTTTGTCTATGATACACATATAATCAGTCTCGTACATTCGTAAATTATAATCCAACCTATTCATAAGTTTGATACAATATCATTATGTATCAAACTTATAAGGTAATGAATCATCTTTACGTATCAAATTGTATCGTTATGAATCGTCTTTATTATAAGTTTGATACAGTACTATCATTATGTATTAAATTGTATTGTTATAAATCATCTTTAGTGTAATATTTTATTGAAAATATGTATGTTGGTAACGTAAAGAGTAATGTTCGGTTATAGAAATATGTATGTCATCAATTGATGATTTCATAAGTATACTAGTTTTTTACGATATCTAATTGTGGTTAGGTAATGGATGTCGATAATGATAATGTCAATTGTGATTCTCCCATTGAGATTGGCAGCAAAGGACGCAAGCGACCTAAGCATTTTTTATCAGATATTTGGAAAAACTTTAAAAACATCGAGTCTTCATATAATAGTGAAGAAAGATGTGAATGCTTAAAATGCCATCAAATTCTATCATGTGCTACACAAGGCGGGACTAGCCATCTAAAGAGACATGTCGATAAGTATTGCATACACAGCAAAAGTAAAAATGTCGGCCAACAACTCCTACATTTTTCAACAATTGAAAAAGGAACTACCTCGCTTGGGAATTGGAAATTTGATCAGGATAGAAGACGGGAAGACCTAACTCTATTATTTATTAAACATGAACTATCATTCCGCTTGCTTGAGAAAGATGCTTTGAAGGTATTCCTGACTAATCTGCAACCAATGTTCAAGCATGTTTCTCGATTTACTTTAAAAAGGGATTGCATTAAAATGTATAATACAAAGAAGGTTAAATTGAAAGATGAAATTAGAAAATCCTCACACAGAATTTGCATTACAACGGATCTCTGGACATCAATCCAAACGATTGGATATATTGCTATCACTGGCCACTGTATTGATGAGAATTGGACTCTCAAGAAAAAAAATTTGAGTTTTTGTGTGCTTCCATCTCCGCATATTGGAGATAATATTTCTGATATGATTATTCATCAATTATCTGAGTGGGGTATTGAAAATTTATGTACTATTACAGTGCACAATGCATCTGCAAATGATGTGGCCGTAAACAATTTGATTGAGCATTTTGCTCCCAAGTCTAGTCTTATTCTCTATGGACAGATTTTTCATGTACGGTGTTGGGCACATATTTTGAATCTAGTTGTTCAAGATGGTTTGATCGAAATTAAAGATATTATAGCTAAAATCAAAATTTGGTCAAGTATGTAAAATGTTCACAGCGTCGAAAGGAGGAGTTTGAGGAGGTTGCCAAACAAGAACAAATATCTACGAGTAAGGAACTAGTTCTAGACGTAAGCACACGGTGGAATTCTACTTTTTTAATGCTACAGTCAGCATTAAACAATATGAAAGTTTTTGTTCGCATGAAGTCACGTGATCCTTACTTATTTGACGTAGCATCGCAGAATGGAAGAAGGCAGATAATATTTGTAAAGCTCTAGAGGTATTTTATACTGCAACAAAAGTTTTTTCTGGGCATCGTTATTCTACCTCCAATTTATTTTTTAATCAAATATTTGAAGTCAAAAGAGAGTTGAATATTTTACTTGCAAGTGACCACCATGGTTTTAAAAGGCGGCGCCTCGAGGCGCAAAGGCGTACGCCTCGAGGCGAGGCGGGCCCAAAACGCCCCGAGGCGCACGCCTCAGGTACATCTTAAGAGGCGTACGCCTCAGCCTCGCCTGAGGCGCTCGAGGCGTGAGGCGCTCGAGGCGAGGCTGAGGCGTACGGCTCAAAAAATCATATTTTTTTTAATTTCAGCTTTGCACGTGACCTTTTTTTGTACGACCGAAGGATCGGGGGGAGGGGGGCGTTCAAAGAGAATTGATTGCTTGAAATAAGTGAAGCTCCATGATCTTGTATACATCATGTTCCATTTATCATACACCGACACATACTATTTCTATTACACAGATTTGAGTTTGAATTGTAATAAATATTTTATATTAGTTGCAAGTTTTCAACTTGATGTTGTTATTTGGTTATATAAGTTGTGAATGTTAGATTAATTATCGTATATATGAAGAAGAAAGTTTGAAAATAAACACGTGAAGTAAAATAATTATTTTATTTTATTGTGAATAGCAAAATAAAACTAACATTGTTAGTAAAAAAATTCGCCGGGGGCGCTGCCCCCACACCCCCGCAGGGGGGAGCGCACCTGCTCCCCCCTAGACCCCCCCACAGGCTCGCTGATCGGGCAGCGAGACCCCCGTCTTGTTGGGGTATCATATGGTAGGAGGGGATGCATAAGGTTCTCCAACAACGTCCAGCAAGATAAATGGTTGGGATTCAAGGTATGTTGGTATTTTTTTACTTCGAACACTAACAATTATGGTTTTTATAGTACTTTAGTATTAAGTATAGACTTTAATTCAATACTCATATAGAATTATTGAAGTTGGAGTTGGAACTTGATATTCCATATATTAGTAGCTTAGTATTAGTTTTTTTTGAACTACAATGCCTTCATAGCTTATGTATTGTATCTTTTACTAGTGTTTAACTATTCTTAAATGTGTTTTTGGGAAAACTTGATATTATCATATACTTTTTTCAATGTATTTTGCTCTAATTTTAATTTTTTTTCCAAAAAATTGAGGCTTACGCCTCGACCGCCTCGAGGCTTACGCCTCGCCTCAATTTTAGGAAAAACGCCTCGGACCGCCTCGCGCTTTTTTAAACCTTGGTGACGACTTCTCTATAAGAAATATGGCAGCAAAAATGAGTGTCAAGTTCGAAAAGTATTGGAAGGAACGTGGATGCAATTTACCATTGGTGATTGCGGTCGCCCTTGATCCTCGATACAAGTTTGAATATATTCGTTTTTGCTTATCGAAAGTTTACTCAGACTCCGAGGTTGATTTTATGAATGAAGTTGAGACATCCATGTACAAGATATATGAGGAATACTCTAAGCAATTTCAATCTACAATGACATCAGAGAATATACAGTCTCAGTTGCCTACTGTGGTTAATGACAACATAGGTGGATCTGCTATTGGAAAGAGGAGAGAAGATTTTAATGCAGAATTTCGCAAGAAGAAGAAAGAGATGGTGGGCTTGGAGATAGGAAAATCAGAAATTGATATGTATTTAGTTGATATCTCTGCAGACTTCTATGATGAGGAAAATGATTCCTTTGATATTCTGCATCGGTGGAAATCAAATTCTAGCAAATACCGAATACTTTCTATATTGGCTCGTGATTTTCTGGCCATTCCAATGTCCACGGTTGCCTCGAGTATTAGATGCTTACCGTAGTCGGTTGGAACCATCCACAGTAGAAGCTTTGATTTGTGTTCAAGATTGGTTGTGGGGTCCGGAAACATCAAATGAAGGAGCTAATGATAATGAGTATTTGGCCCTTACAGGTATGTTGAGTCTTTTATTAGTTCCTAATGATTCTTAACTTACAATTATTATTTATTGCCCATGATTTTTTTTATTTCAGATGATCATCCGGAGGAATAATAAGAAGTGAAATAACCAAGTTGTGCTAATTGACGTTGTAATGGTAAATTTATTTTATCCATACTTAAATTCTTTTACATTGATAAACACTTAAATATATATGACCGATAAATATTTTTGTTTAAGGTTCAACAATGATGGAGGGATCAAATATGTTATAAGAAGCATTAGTTTTTCTTGCATCGATTTTAAATTTTTTTTTGTAGCTATAATGGATTCTATCTTCTTCCATCTTAGATAATTTTATTTATATCGTTGTCATGTTATGATGTAATTTGAAACCTTTATCATTTTTTTCAATTTCTATATCATATATGGAATGATTCATAAAATTGCATGATTGATTTCCCTGAACAAAATTTTTAGAAACACAACTTCATATTACAATTTGCAAGCGAATAAAAACGAAATCAATGCAATGATATACATTTTCAAAGAATATTCAAAATGTGAAAAAAAATTGGGGCCAATATTTTTGTTTATGTTTTGGTGTCTCAGAGTTCATCAAATGAACATTGAGAGTAGGGTGTTTTCAAGTTATATTTGAAATCAAATGTGGTTGAAGAATTGGGATACAATATAAAATCAAAGATATACACATGTGGTACAGTAGTGAAGGGTAATAAATACTACTTGTTGGAGACCTTGGGGTAGGCCATTCATAATTATAAGTATTGATTTTATCCAATTTAAATGTGAAAGCATGTGATGTTCATTTTTTTACATGATAAATGAGGGCGGGCCGAGCCCGACCCGAACCCGGGCCCAACCCAATGGGTTTTGGGTCGGGCCTGGGCCCTCATCTAATAAAAAAGCTTGGACCGCAACCCGGCCCAAGGCCCAAAAAAATTGATGGGCCCAGGCTGGTCTTTCCCAGGTTGGGCCGGGTTAATGCCCATGCTCCACCCTAGAAGCAGCCCAGCTCCGCCTCTATCGTCCCTCTCATGACTCCTCGTGATGCTCTCTGAAGACGGTGATTCTCTCGATGCGGAGCCCATTAGCGTCAGTGACAACAGATGCCCTACCAAGCGGTAGATCACCCGCTCATCTTCCTCTCAAAGCTGCCAGCAGCCAAGGTCGCATCCCTCATGGCGTCCTCTGATCGACAGTACGTCGCCACCTCCGCAGCATATTTTAGGTGTGTCGTCGCCCACTGCAAATGTTGCCATCTCTAGCATAAAGTCCCTTTCTCGAAACCCCATCGGGGCAGTGGTGGGTTATGAGAACCCTACAGGAATAAAGCCACATCGTGTGAGCGGCATTGGGGATAAGGGTTCCCAAATGGGAACCCTAAAATAACAGCCCAAGTGGGTTGTGGTTGGGGCCAAATTGGTCGCATGTAATTAAAAAAGGGGAGAGTGAAACGAAAGAGAAAGAAGAAAGAGAAAGCTCATGTGGGCTACTGTTGTGAGTGGGCTGGTTAAAAAAAGATAGAGAAGGACCCATCGATTATTAAACAAAGGGAAGAGATAGGCTACTGTAGCTCAGTCCAAGTAAAAAAAGGCAAATTTTTTGAGAAGACCCAACGAAAAAATATTTGGGGGGTCCCGTTTGCATCAAAAAAAATTGAAAAAAAAAGAGTTACGTACATAAAATCGTACGAAAAAAATTGAAAAGAAAAACCGAAAAAATATTAACGGCTTAATTAAAAAAATGTGATGGCTATTAAAATGAAATGAAATAGCCAAGAAAAAATGATTTGAAAAAAATTAAGGAAAAGCCGAGAAAAAATGATGTAATTAGCTTATGTTTTGTTTTCTCATTCTCTTTTCTTCTCCCCAACTTTGTCGATGTCATTGTTTTCCGACAAGTATGGGAGAAAGAGTGAGTATAGTGTAGAGTTCTACAACATCATGCAATATCATCACTCTGATGATTCAAAATTTCAAATTCAGATTCCAGTTTAGAGTCAGAGTTCAGATTCTCCAGTCCAGATGCTCGTTTAGATTCCTATCTAGATGCATGTTCAAATTTCAGATTCTATGATTATTCAGATTCGACGATCAGATTCCGAGTCTTTGGTTTGATATGCACAAGTGTGCCATCATTTGTGCGGTCTTCATCATTTATGGTCGGCTCAGAGTTTTCATGTGTTATTTAGGGACTCCGGAGTAGAGATCCCATTCTCCGAGCCAGTATGGGAGAGACCTAGTTCTTCGACGATGAGACTTCTTCGTACTACATTCTCTAATGACTGTGGACTCCGACGAGGATGTCTCTACGGCTTTTCCAGTTCAGCCCTTCGAGATGGAGCAGTTGTCCACATGATCCAGTCTTCTACATGTGGTGGGCCAGAGTTCTCCAGGTGGAGACTCACCTTCATTTTCAGTGGCTCTAACAAGCACAGTTCACTGACTCATCACTCCAGCCCAATGTTCCTCCTCACCTGCATGGCATGAGATGTAATGTCCTCGACAGTAGCCGACAGTTGTGCGCATTGAGTTGATATTGCCTACAATGTCTTGTAACGTGAGTTGAGATTTCTTTCTGTTTGTCCAAGCTGAGTATTGCATGCTCCAGCTTGAGGGGGAGTGTTGGAGTATATTGTGTTATGCATCACTTATGATTAGATGGGTAAATGGATACCTCCACGATCCATTTACCACGCCAATTGTTTAGTCCCACATCGACCGTCTGTGGGATGTGGAGACTCAATGAGGGCTATATAAGAAGCCCTCCAACCTCTGTATCCATTTGAGAAAGTGTAATGCATAAATCAGCCTTTTGAGACGTTCTCCTGTTGTTTCATCCTGCTCCTTAGGGAGTAGGGCTCCACATTAAAATTCCATGTTCCATATTGTTTTATTATTTTTCTCAGATACGCTTTCGGATTATATTTTTCTAACACTCTCCATGATGGGGTTATCTCGCTCTAACGAATGATGAGTGATTAGAGAGGCTTCTTCTTTTAGCAGGTTGACTAAACAGAAGTGGGGGCCTTTTGTGATACCTTTCCTCGACTATATGCTTTGGCAGTTGACAAGGAGGCGTGTATTGCAAGCAACGAATGTATGGTTGAAGGGGTCCTGGACTCCAATCTTTGTAATTGAGGATGAATACTCTGACTAGAGAGATGAGTTCTTGTGTTTATTGATAACAGGAGTCCCAACCTTCAGAAGGTTGGGACTCCTGTTACTGGAGAGATGGGGCTTTCACAGTGAAAACAATGTATACGGTATTGCATGCCCCATCAATGTTGGATAGTGACTGGATGTCCCTGTATCACACAAGAGTCTAAGGATGGAAGGTGCCCATGCGAATCAAGATTTTCCTATGCTTGCTCAGAACAGGTTGAATTATAATGAGAGATAGGATGGAAAGGATATTTAGGGGGGCCAAGGAAGGTGTCAACAGTGTGAAAAGGCAACAGAGGACATCGATCTCCTCTTCTTCTTGGGTCAAGGGATACCTGGGTCGAGACGGGGATACCTGATGTATAATGGGTCAATGCAAACATGTTCTAGAGCTCGATTGGTGGTGATTATGGGGAGCCATTTGATGGCAGGATTATGATGATTGCGCATATATGGGCCACTTGAGTGGCGATGAGCACTTTGATTTTCAAGGAAGTGAGATTTTACCGTGAGAATGTAATTGAGCATTGCGAAAGCTTTTCATGAAAGGTGGTGCATATAAATTTGTTTATAATTCTTAGTGAATATACAAAGTTTGGACAGGTCTCTTATGGAGGTTAATCATCCTATTTCTTGAAGGGAAAAAGAAATGGATATTTTTTTCATTGGGAATAGTATACCTATGTTCGTGCTTTTAATGAAAAGATTTTCAGCTATTTTTTTAGTGCAATATTTCCGCTTTTCCTTTTAATTATTTTCTTTCTTTTCAGTCTGTTTAAGTAAGCTTAAAAATTTTGAATTCACCGTTATCATTGTTTAGGATAACAGTAACCGTGTTATCTAATATAAATGATATTTGGAAGACAACATGTAAAATTACTCAAACAGATAGATCTGAATGGAAGTGAAGAATCCATGTAGTTGACCCTACTTAATTGTGGGAAAAGGCTTTGTTGTTGTTGTTGTCATTTGTATGCACAGAAGCTTACCTGTCTGATAAAAATACAAAGCGTGCATTGTAAGAGTCCTTGAGTGCAGCGCCAAGAAAAATAAGCTCGGCTTCAATCATACTTGATCCTCCCCAATCCACCTAACAAAAATATTATACTAAAGTCCCAAAGACCCATTTCAAACAGACTAGAAAATTAACTTCAAAGCCAAAAAGAGACCTTGCAAGAAAATCAACAATAATGAGCAGGTCCATGATAGTTCATGGGTTTGACTTCTTATTACTACAAAACTTGAGTTCCATAAGGTCTCAGCTACTAGTAGTAGTAGTTAAAACATAATCACCACTCTGAATTTGCAATTAGTTGCAGTTTAATCATCTCGCACTCCAATATATTTTGCCTAAACTTTTTTTTGATCCGGTATTTTGCCAAAACGGGTCAATTGCTATTTTCGGACTTTATCTAACAGGGTATTAGTGCCCTATAACCCAAAATATGTAACATATGCCCCGGTGATTATTTGATCTTCATCGTTCTTTCTTTAGAACAAATAACGACGGACATTTCCTTCCCTGTCTACGTTGAACAAAAGCAACACTTAAGAAGTAGAAAAATCGGGTTCTTCGTTCTGTAGCCAATAAGATCACTAACAACGTCCAACAACCAGCATGATTAGTTTAAAATTAAAACTTTCAAGGAGAAAAAGGCCCTAGGCACCTGGAGCTCGGAAATCACTCCATTACGGCTTTACCTCCACGCTGTTATTAACCTGCCGACCGTAGAAGAATGCCGACGTCGTCGTGGCCTCGTTGAACAAGAAACCAGGTCTCGAGTGGACATATATCGAGAACCTATCCTCCGCACCCTATGCAAAAAGAACCCAAACCCGTCTCACCCACCAGCACATCATATCAAAAACCAAAAAAAGGCCGAACTTTAGGGCCTGGTTCCATGGTTGGGCAGGATTGACCCGACCCTGGTTACTATTCACAAGGGTACTTCCTCCTCACATATTACTATTCACCCAGCCCAACCCAGTCCAACCCAACCCTGCAACCAAACAGGTATCCTATTGCGCGCGATGAATGGGAATGCGATATTCGGCATCTTCCTATGGTGCCTCGCCGGCATTGCCCTGGTGCGGCCGTAGCGCATCTGAAACAACAGGAAGCTCGCGAAGCAAAAGCCAAGGATGACCACGGCAAGGAACCTGGGCTTCCAAGGCACGATCGAGCTCCTCCGCTTCACGATCAAGGTCAACCAGGTCCGATCCTGTCAAAGCGGTGTATGAGCGCGGAAGCGGGGGTGAGAGATTTGTTGGAGAGCAGTCAGCTCGTTCTACCGAACTGAACTAAGGGCCCGTTCCGTAGGAGAATAAGCAGGAATAAGAATGGAGAATAAGGAGAATAAGGGGTCTATTCTCCGTTCGGCTGGAGGATAGGAATAAGGAGATAATGGTGAAATAAAGGTAGGTAAGGTGGGATAAAGATAGGGAAAAGAGTGAAATAAGATGGAATAATGGGGAATAGTCGTACCACTTGGAACCGTGTCGGAACGAGAATTGGCCCCTTATTCGAGGGCCTATTCTCCTACCAAACAGGCCCTAAGAGTATAAAAATCCGAGCAGACGGACCGGTCGGATTGATTAGATCGAGAACGGACTTCTACTGTAGTCGTCTCGTTCGACTGATTTTATGTAATTAATTTTAAAAAATTGGAAAATACAAAATTAAGTTCGATCAGTATTCAGGGTGGATTGAACCGGATTAATTTAGTTTTAATAAATTTTTAAAAAATAAATGTTTAAATTATGAAATAATAAGGGGTCCTTCTTAATTTTTGCAACTTCAGTTATGTCCCTCTCTTTTTTTATATAAGTTGTGATACTATTTTCTTAGAGTAATTTTCAAGAAACAATTATAAAATAAATAATCACAATATTGTTCATATATAATGCTAGAAAATGTGACTATCTTTTGTAGAGTTTACTCGAAATAAACAATTATGTTATTCCATTAAAAGATTTGGCATTTTAAACGATTATTTTATTGATATATGAGTATATACTTAACATATATGTGTATGATTTTTATCAGTTCAAAAACTCGATTCGACCAATCAGACTGATAAATTAAGTATGATCCGATTTTTTCGAGTCGATATGAATGATGATGTCATGTGAATATCATCGCTAGTGTGATCGGTTTGGACCGATAGTCCAATCTAGTTAGATCAAACTGAAGACGGACCAGTTCAACGTTCGATTCAATTTTTAAAACCTTAGAAGTAAGAGAGTGGTGGGGGAGTGAGGGTGGAACGGGTATTTAAGGGTGGTGGTGGAAGCACAGGGTTTGTCGCTTCCCCGGTCCAAGATGAATGAGACACGTGGCAGATTTGGGGTTGTCGGGCTTGTATTTATGCCGTTATTGTGGTGAGGAGAAATCAAGAACGTTCCAATACGAGATAATAAAAACATGTTAGGATTGGGATTACCGACAAAAGATGATATAAAAGTCCTTATATTAGCTTGCTAATTGAAACGAAGATGTTTGTATTTATTCAGAGTTTGTTGGATATAATTAAAAAAGTATATTTGTTGCTAATATACTGATATGAACTTTATTTATGTAAGAAGTTTTATGGTTACTTTAGAGTTGAAATTTTATATTTTTAAGATAAAATAATAATGGATGTAATCTAATTTTCAACTTGATCTAGCTATTGATAGTGAGGACAAACATTTTTTCGATTTGTAGTATTTCTTTAAATATTTATCGGACTATTGAAAATAATTGTTATTCCAAAGTCGAAGTAACTTTGAACTTGATCGTTATAATAAGTTTGTCTCGAGTCAAATTGTTAGTAAACTACTATAGACCCAAACTCGTATATATTTTTTCCAAATGAACTTGAAGTGAACCATATGTACCAATCTTATATTAAAATCGAACTCCAACTTTCAAAATTTCTTATCGAACTGAACTTGAACATACTTCCATTATAGTTCGATTCGATTGGTCATCGTACTCACAGTGGCATCCTCTGTCTTGGATATTTAATGAGTATATTGATAATAAATAATTGTTTTCTCTTAGACCCCTTGTCAACTTATTAATGGAACAAAAAATCATAAAAATATCAAAATCCACAAAGATGTATGCTCTTATGCTAATGTTGGTTGTTCATCTTCTTCAAAGATATTAGTTTTCCTCTTTTTTAAGATAATAGATAAACCTAATATATTCACGTAAAAATAGTAATGGTAAAGTATCAAATAATTACAAAGCAAGTAGGCCAACATCAATGAGATTAGGGGAAGTATAAATATAAAATAGAGATACCACATTCTAAACAGCTGTAGCGGGTAAGAGGCCACCAATTGAGAATAAGGAACAATGCACAAGAAGTCAAGGCTCATCAAGGGCATGATAATAGAGAGTTTTTGAAGGTCGGAGATATGTATTGTGGTGGATGCATCATGCTCGACGATGTTGAAGTGGATGCTTGAATTTAGGAGGGTAGAGTGGCAGGAGGCTTGAAGGATGCTCGTGGAGATGTACAAGTTCTTCGATGTGGTCAGATATTCACGGAGTGTTATGAAAGCATAACATGGATTAATCGATAAGCATGCAGGATGCATTCATTGAACAAACTACAAGCACGGTATAAGACAATCAAAACAAAGGATTAACCACAAGATGGGCACAAGCAATTTAATGAGGAAACCTAAACGAGTAAAAATCACAATCAAAATCTTCTAAACTTTGGGATTTAAAATGCCAAAATATATCAAACATTTCCACTATCAGTATTTTAACATAATGAAAAATGGAATGAAGAACATGGATAAACAAAAGAATAGTTGTTTAAAAGAAAATAAGTGGATTATTTTATCGATGACTTCCTTTTTACTTGTTGATAGCTTATTGCTAGATATGGTCATCATGGTCTTTTTTATTTTCTTTTAGTGTATATTGAATTTTTTTTTGTATTTACTTCCCTGGATATTGGTTTGTGTGTTATATGTAGAGTCTTACATGCCTTCTCACTTCATATCACCAACTTCCCCTTCACGACATGCATGTCCCCTCCAATGGCTTTCACTTTATTACTTCCTAGTTCTATGTCGATTGTATTGTAACTTGCACTTATGCATATATAGTTTTAATGAATCATAAAATGAATTTCTTTTGCATTAGCTTGTATATTAGGTGTGTACATAAAGCTACTGTAGAAGTAACGAAAGATGGAAAAGACAATGATGAAAGTTATTACATCTTGTGATCAAACTACTTGAGCATATAATAAGAACTAAAAAAGGTACATTAACATGATTTCTTGAAGAAAAATTCAAGGATGAACTAAAGAAAGGGAAGACCAAAGAATTCTAAGTAATTAAGCTATTCCATTTTATGAGAAAGATGCATTGTAAACCATGCATGTAGCATGCATTACATATTATCTCCATATAGTACTCAAGTTTTAAAATCGAATTAGTCGATTGAGACTATGAGTGGCTTATAATAGTCAAATGATTTCTACTCCACTCAATTCTCATTTTATGTCAATTGACTAACTCTTGATAAAAAAAACTAATCATGTCCTTCAGAGGTCCAAATCTTCTATCGATGTAGTTCATTAGATTAATTTACTACTCTAGCACATCTATTTTTCATGTCACCGGCTATTATTTCAATCAATTCATGAGATTTCCGGTTGTCAGCTGAAATACTGAGACGTTGCTTAAGGTTTTTATCTTGTTGATTTTCCTTATAAAATTACTCTTGTCCATATTTTGATAGATTATTTATCTTGATTGGACACTTTATATCGGTTGCCACGTACATGATCATTGATTGACAAGAAATATGCTCCCAAATATCATATATATAGGGAAAAATATAGCAGTGTAGCTAACTTAGCTCTCCCGTTTCATTTTCTCCATATTTTTTTATTTTTTTTGAAAAATAAAATATTGGAAATTCATCACTATATCCCTATATTATGTCATTGAAGTTCGTGAAAAACGGAGACTCCTACGACCTCCAATTCCAAACATTTATTTTTTAACGATCGCAGGATTTTTTAAATCGACCATGCCATGATGGAGGTCGTAAGAGTCTATGTTTCTCACTAAACTTGAACGACATAATATATAGATATTATAATGAATTTACACGGTTTTATTTTTCAAAAAAATAAAAAATTATGAGGAAAATATGAGGAAAAACTTGAACGACATAATCCATTAAATAAAATTTGAATTTACAAAAAAAAAATGGGATGACGGATTTGCCCTTTTTGACATGATTTTTAATGCTACCGTAAGATTGGGATCCGACGAATCCTATTGAAGGTTCACCATAATATTGGTGAGACCCCACTGATGAATACCCATTCATCACTCTTTATTCTTTTATTTTAGCTACAAAACCTACGCAAAACACATGTAGATAAGTGTAAATATCAATAATTACCATTCAGCATGCATTGTGCAAAATACAATAATTAGCATGTTTTTGTGCATAAATAAAAGAATAAAGAAATAAAAGAAAAAGAGGGAGATATTTAGAATAAATATTGAGCGACCTAATCCCAAGGGAGGGCTCAACATGAGCCTGACCGCAAAAAAACCCAAGTAGAGGGAGATAGGGAAGCTCATGTGTTGTACATACACCTATAAATAAATAAAAATTATGTTCCTCGTATTCAAAATAAAAAGGATGTGTATTTATATGTATATATTTGTAAATATAAATCAAAATAAAAATGAAAAAATAAAAGCAAAATAAAAAGAGATAAAATTCCTTCTTCATTGTCTATATATACCATGTATATAAAACCACAAACCTATTTATTTTCCCTTATAAATAACTAAATAAAAATTCCATAAAAATATGTACATATTCCATAGTATAAATAAATAAAATCAAAATAATAAAAATAAAAATAAAATAAAAAGAAAACAAAATAAAAACCAAAAGCCACCTTGTATATATACCATGTATGTACATATATATAACTATTTATTTCACCCTTGTAGATAATTAATAAAAATAAAATAAAAATACCCCTTTATTCCAAATTTTATTCTATAAATAAATAAAATATAAAATTGGAATAAAATGTACAAAAATAAATAATTAAAAATCAAAAATAAAAATACATATGTATATACCTGTATATAATAATAATATTTTATAAATAGATAAATTATATTACAAAAAAATAAATAAGAATCACTAAAAATAATTTAAAAATAAATAAACATTTTTCATGTTTTATGTTTTTCAAAATAAAGTCATTTGCTATTTTTTATTTAATTTACAAATATTTAATAAACGGAGGCCTGTGATTGGTCCACGGGGGATTGTTGACCCCCGGTCAACTCTCCCCCCTGGACCAGTCAACCCGGATCCACTCGCCCGACCCGCTTTTCTCCGAATTTTCCCCGAGTGAACCGAGACCCATTTAACAAAACCCCGGGTCCTAATCCTCCCTCCTGCATCCGAGAGCCACGCCGACGCATCTGCCTGGGGATCCGTGCTTCACGGAACCCTGCCCGACCCTTTCTTCTCGGACCTGCAGGTGTATAAAGCTTCAGCTCCGACCGCCATTCCACTCCATCTTTGGCACTTCCCCTTCTTCATGTGACCTCCACCCTAATCCTTAGAGTGACAGCTTCCGATTGGCGGTGTCGAAGAGAGGAGAGGACTGCTCCGCCACTGATCCGGCAGCATCTCGCCGCCGTGCGCCTCCCAGAGCAGCGCTTGAGCCTTGGGCCTTCGACGACCCTTGAGGCGACGACCAGAGCTCCACGAGCTCATCTCCAGCCGATCCCACGCATCAGGTAGCCTTGATTCTTCCCATATTTCTTTAATTTCTGATTAGCCCCAAATCGACCATCCGCCATTGTTCATCGAATACTCCCGCTCTGATCATTCATTCCATCGCTCGAATCAACCGTCATCTCCGCCACACTCTCTCTTCACGTTCTACGCCCGTCCATCCAACCCAGTTCGCCCCAGAACTGGGAGTCCACCCTCCTCCGTCGTCGGCTCGCCGGAGGGTGTCGCCGCGCCTCATCCAGTCACCTTCGCCACCCTAATCGGGTCGAGGCAGTTTGCCCTTGACCCAGGATTCCTATAGTGCCATTTTGCAGGTTGAAGGGACCTCATCTGGAGGTCTGACATTCGAGCACAGGATTCCAGCTTCGCCTTCGTTGCCGGAGCTCCTCGGAGCCTCCCAGTGTCATCGGAGGAGCCCTTCATCCGCGACAGGCTGTGGCGATTCTGTTCCACCCATTTGCAACCCCCGAGGAGGTCCAGCAGTGCCCCGGCGAAGTTACCCGGCGAGGAGTTCTTCCAGGATCCTGCCCTATCGTTCGTTCATCCTCGGAGTCCCAGTTTTGATCTGTACCGCACGTTTATACGAAGAGGAGCTCGTGATCCCTCACCTTCAGATCATCCACGTGGCTCCCTCTCCGCCGTCCATCCAGGCGAAGGGTTAGCCACAGAGCAGCCACCGCCCGATATCACACGTGGCTAGACCTCAGCCGTCAGATCCGAGCAGGCATCCTTCGTTGAGGCGCAACACCCCACAACCGTTGGATATCACACGTGGCGCGCCTCCAGCCCTTGGATAATAAGTGGGGTAATTTACTCTTACGCCCCTCCTGCTTTGTCATTTACTTTCTAGTCCTGTAAATATTTATTTCAGTTGTTTTTATCCTAGAACATTTGCACTTAGGACCTTGATATTTCTTGTATTTGCATTTTTCATCCCTATCTACGTGGAACACGTGCATCGTCACGTGTTGTAGTTTCTGAGTGTTACTGAATGAAATATACTTTCTGATATTTGCATCCATACCCTTGTGAATGTTTTTATTCGACATGTATTGAAATCTTTGGGTATTTTGCACTTTCGTCCCTGGACTTTTAGCACGTGTTGCTAATAAGTCCTTGGAAATAAGTTTTCTTACATTTAGGTCCCTCCGTGCCCCGTACACGTGCCTTGCACGTGAGATCTTGGAATTTTTGCATGAGGGACCCCTAATTTCTTGAATTTGTTACTTTTAAGCCCTTGAAACTTATTTTTATTGCATTTAGGTCCCTATGCACTATGAGCCTATTTTTGATTTTAATAACACATCAAATGAAGTCCAAATTTCGTGAAAATTGGATACGTGGCTCCTGCCACTGCGTAGAATTTTCACTAAAAATTTGGTACATTTTTGAGCTTTTTGGTATTTTTAAAAATTAAAAAAACAGCCATTTTTCCTTCTGTCTAGTTTATAAAATCCTAAAAAGATATAAAAATGCTTTCAAAAATTCTAAAAAAATTAGTATTTGTTAATTTTTATGTGTTTTATTTTCTTTGCATTTTTGGCTATTTTTGAACTTATAAAAACCTTAAAAATTGAAAAACCTTTAAAAACTCATAAAAATTCTAACAAATCATAGAAAATTCCAAAAATAATAAACTCTTTTCCTGAATTTTTTTCATTACTTCTATTTTTCATAAAAATACCTTCAGGCTCTTTTAGGACCATTTTATATTTTAAATTGGTCCTCCAAGCCTGACTGGACAGTTTTCTTCTGTTTCTGCCTTCTTTTATTTTTAGAAAATTCCATAAAAATTATAAAATTCTCAAAAATTCACCAAAAATAGTAAAAAAACATATAAAACATAAAAATATTTTTGTCTAAATTTTTGGACCATTTTTGAGTTTTTAAATAATTGGTTGAATGTGCTTGTAGCTGCCTTTTTATTATTTTCATTCATTATTAAAAATCCAAAAAATATAAAAATCATTAAAAACCACCAAAAATTGTTATTTTCCCTTCATTTCATTTTTAACTACTTCGTAGGCCGCGAGGCCAATTCTTGCTCCCTGAGTCCGACCCTGGGTGCTACAACAGGCTAATATCATAGCCAGGACCACTATTTGATTTTCTTTGTTTTATCTGCTTGATTGGTGGTCTGATCCTCATTTTTCTTGTTGACTGACTGATTTCCGAGATCCGGGTCGCAACGACCCTAGCTCTATTTTATTCACTCGAGTCTCGGTCATTTTTCGGGCATCAGAATGGCGCCGTTGCCGGGGAGCACGGCTTAGTAGTCGCATTTAATTTTTCCGTGGCTTTCTTTTTCACGATTTTCTGTATATATTTTCGCATATATATCTGACTTGTTTATATATAATAATTTGGTCTGATCACACTCTTTGTTTGTTTTCTTGTGAGGGCCCGAGGACCGAGGCGGTTTTCTTGGGAAGCCGAAGCAACCGCAGGAGTCGGAGGCGGCTCTCTTCTCTACAGAGCCGCAGGAGGATGCGAGGAGCGAGCAGGAGTGCAGAAGCCACGAAATAGCCGCGAGAGTAGATTAGTGTAGTTAGTTTACTTTTTCAGCAGCAGACCATTTATTATTGTAATAATACAAGTACCCAGACTCTCAGAGACTCTTAGACTGTCTGGGTCTGTTTCGCAGAGCACCGGTGTGCTTGGGGGGCCCCCATCGGTTTTCACGGCTTTTTCGCTGTTTTTCGACGTTTATTTACTGCTTATTAGATTTACGCGGTTTTAGCCTTAGCTTAGGAATTTACCTGACTGTGACGTAATTATTTAGGATCCAAACCCCCTAATATCTGCCTGTTCCCATAGTTCGAATAATTGGACCTAAATAATTAATTCACAAGAAAAAGCCGTTTATTAGAGCTCTGGTCCACGTGCCTTGAGGAGTCACATACAACACGTGCAAGATCCGTTGTGGCGGACACCGAGTGGCTCCCAAGATAGGACTCCGGACATAGGCTCGAGTACGGGGCTATTATTCTTCACGTGTAGAAATTGCTCTGCTAGGGGCGGTTTTACCGCGTGCATCATATAGGTAGTTTATATTCAGTCTTTTATTTTATGCACGGATCACCCTGCATGTAGATTGATGGAGTCAGGTACGCATCTCTTACTCTACATGCATCATTTATTTTCACGCATCGGCTTTTTCGTCTTCTCCCCCTGTTTTGGACTTAAAATAATCAAGAGAACCGCAAAATTCTTTAGGCGATGTTCGATATTGAAAAATAATTAAAAAAATCAAAACTATAAAATTGAGACTGCTAATCCAACTTGACCCTAAAAGACACCCCACTTGAAAATTTGTCTTGGAGAGAGCAACCCCCTCATTGTCTGGTTTGCTTGAGCGAGAGAGTGACCCGCACATTAGGATAGAGCCATATCCGAGCCTCGATCAGACTACCAGCCTTTTATACGGGACAGTCTGTTTGACGGATTGGATTCCCAACAGGTCATGTAACCGCTCTGTTATCTTGATTTGATCACCTAATAAAAACTGACAAGATAATTGACCGAACTCTTACAGTCTTCAGCTCGTGTTGAGTAGGTGAATCCGGGGTTTGTTTGCTCATCAATTGATTCCAGATCCCATCTGCCCGACTCGCCAGATCACGATGATGGGTAGGAGATCTCTTAGGCAGCCTCTGGCTGCACCGCTTTTCAGCACTCCAGCCCACTCATCTAGGTCGGTTCGTGAGAGCTCAGACCCGCTCTCCGAACCCGAGTTCGACTCTACCATGTTCCCCCTCGACCACCCTTCTACCATTCCTGAGATGCCAGTACCAGATGAGAGACCACAGATAAATGATTTATCGGCACCTGAGTTTGGGTCTTTTGCCTTTGCAGAGACCATGACCGGCAGCAGTGATGACCGCACCGGAGGACCCCAAGGAGAGCAGACTTTTGTCCTGGACCAGGGTGCGATCAGCACCACCCTGATCGCCTCTCTTGATTCAGTGCAGCAGCAGTTGAGGGATCAGGGTGCATTTATGAAAGAGATGAGGAGAGAGATGGAGCAAATGAGAGCCGACCGCGAGCAGCGCCTTGATGACGGACCGAGGATACCCAGTGATGCGGCAGCAGCCGCAGCAGCAACCGCAACAGCAGCAGCAGCAACAGAGCCTCCGAGACCGATGCGGGAGTTGCACAACCCCGGATCGACTTTGATGCATCGTTGGGTAGTGTTACCAGCCATTGTGGGGGACTTCAATTTCCCCCCGAACACCTTGCAGCTTCTTCCCCGGTTCCATGGGCTCGGCACTGAGGAGCCCCATCTTCATCTCCAGGAGTTCGAGATGGTCTGCAGCACCGTCCACGACCTTCAGGTGGACGAGGATACCATCAAGATGATTGCCTTTCCTTTCTCCCTGGCAGACAGAGCAACCAACTAGCTAAAGCACTTAGGGAGATTTTGGTACACCTGTGAGCAGCTCCGCACCGAGTACTTGAGCAAGTACTATCCACTCGAGCAGACGAACGCAGCGAGGGCCCTGATAAGCAACTTCTCCATGCTCCCCAACGAGCAGTTTCACGAGGCATGTGAGAGGTTCAGAGAGCTTACAGATAGACGCCCGCACCATGACATTTCGAAGCCGAACTTAGTTCAGAGTTTTTTGCGGGTTGACACTAGAGCTGCAGGGCCTGGTGAACGCTTCTTGTGGCGGGTCCTACTTCGCCAAGGATCATGATCAGGTCTGGGCCATCTACGAGGAGATGGTCGAGAACTACACAGTGATGTCCCAGACCCGACTCTACACACAGGGATGCCCCCAGACACAGACCGTGCATCACCAGAGGATAGCACGGGTCGATGCCGGTCTATCCACTTCGTCAGCGGCAGCAGCACAGGCCGAGTCCACAACCGCTGACATGGACATCATCAGCGAGAAGTTGGACCGGATGGAGATCATAGAGAAGAAGCAGTTCCAGGGTATCATGCAGATGGAGTAAATGACACAGACTCTGAGTGACCTGAAGACACAACTCATGTGTCTCCAGGAGGCACAGACGGCTTCCCAGCCCCGTCTTCAGGCATGAGGCGATCCGAGTAGCACCGGCAGCTCGTCCCAGCGCTCCAGCCACCAGCAGCCTAGACAGGTTCACCTTGTACAGGCAGAGCCGTACCAGCAGTCGCAACCTTCTTACCAGTCACCACCATCTCCCGACACACAGATGGTGGTCTACCAACCGGATCACCCTCTGGCCGTACTCCCACCAGTCACCTATGAGCAGGAGCCGTTGATGGACGTCAACGGGATTTGGTAGGACCGCCTATCCGACGAGATCATCTCGGATTCCGTTGGTCAGCCAGAGGTGCCAGTTCCCAGCAGCAGCCTCAGGTTCAGGGTGGCTAGTATGGCTATTCGAGAGATCACCAGCAGCAGCAGCCCCCAGTGCACCAGCAGCAACAGCAGTCTTCACAATATGGTCCTCGTCCCTATCAGCAGGGACAGTCTTGGAGGCGAGATTAGCCTCAACAGCAGCAGTATCATCCCCAGTCATACCCCTCTCACCCGCAACACCAGCCACAACAACAGGCTCACTACCAACGAGGCCACCCGTCTGGTTCTCATGGGCCATCCTATGAGAACCCCACCTTAGACGACATAGCCCGCCTCTTGACCGATCAACAAGCTATTTTTAGACGGGAGATGGATGAGTTCCGCCAGGAGGTGCGGGAGATAGTGAGAGGGAAGGCCGCCATCCCTGCCCAGATCGAGCCGAACCCGAACAACCTGAAGAGGAAGTCTGAGCAGGTAGATTTCACAGAGTATGCCACTCCTAGTGATGCTTTTGGTGATATGTCTGCATATTTGTTTGATGCTGACTTTGTCACACTTAGGAGCGGTAGGATGCCAGTAGGCGGTTGATAAACGCAGAATTTAGAGCGGTTGTATTGACTCACAAGGCGAGTCAACAGTCGGTGTCTTAACCACTACAAAATCCTGGTTTAATCAACAATTAACCCACACTAAAGATCAATAAATTAGAAATAATGTGGAGTTAAAATTTATTTTTAACTCTACACAAATGATGTAAAGGGCAAGTATGCAGAGAGTTCGAACACAGGGAGCAAGCAGGGTAATTTAAACAAGTGTGCACAAGTGAGTGTATGTGATGTCTACACTAAGCAAGCAATCAAAGGAATTTTTGTGGGTTTTAATTTTTAATTTTTTATTTAATTTTTAATTTTGTATTTTGATTTTTAATTTTCCAATTTTTATAATTTTATATTATATATATATTTTTTTAAAATTGTAATTTAAAACAATGTAATAAAAGACAAGATAGAGTAATTATAAAAATATGCAAAAATCACCCAAGATTCAGAAATAAAATATTTTTGATACTTTTAGGATTTTTTACTATTTTTGTGATTTTTAGGTCTTTTTCAAAGTGTTTTTGGTAATTTTAAAATACTGAAATTAGGGAAAACAGTGAAATAAGTGCTGGCTGTGAGTAAAATGGGAATTAAAATTAGCAAACAGCAACCAAAATTTTTCACACTAATTTTCAAATAAAGAGAATGAAATATAGAACAAACAGAAACTGAGTTTGTGATTTTTGGAGTTTTCCTTGATTTTATAGATTTTTTTAAAGTTTTTGAGTGTTTTTAAATTTTTAGTGTTTTTCTTTTGAGATTTTTAGTGATTTTTGGGTTGACACTAAAAGACAATAAAATACACACGAGGGAATTTTTTTGGAATTTTCAGAGATGATTTAATATTTTTTGGCATTTTCTAAGCTAGACAGTGAATAAAAAGCAGGTTTTTGACTTTTAATAAATATAAAAATAAAATAAAATCAAAAACTAAATTAATGGCGTGGAAGCACAAGTCAACAGGAGCTTAAGTTCAAAATTTGAGAATTTTTGGGATTCAAATGAGGCCTTAAATAAATAGAGCAACCGAGAACAAGTGAAGGGCCTGGTAGGGGCGTTTATGCAAATAGACAGAAATCCAGGGGGCTGTAGGCAATTTTCACACAAAATTATAACTATAGACGTAATTTAATGAACCAATTATCAAATCTCAGACCCGCAGGGATATAATCACAAAAACACCAGGACTCACGTGCTAGACCACGTGCCCCTGGCAGGGGTATCGATGCAGATAACAAAAACGTGAGGGCTGATGTGCAAGAATTCCACAAAATTTAATGCTGATATAAAAACTTTTGGACTAAACACAAATAACAAGAGAATCAAGGGCCTTATCCGCAAAATAGCCACATGCACGTGCTTGCGCACGTGCGCCTAGCTGGCAAGGGCTAGAAAGCAAAAACGGAAAGTACGGGGTTCTTTTAGCAATTATTACAAAAAGTTTAAAGCATCAGACGAAAGTTTAAAGAGTCTTAATTAAATACAAAAAAGAGCTAGGTTTGAGTCGCAAAATACCCAGCTTTGAGTGCGATCTGACGGCGGTCCTTTAGTCACTTATCCACGTGTCGAGACGAGGACGGCCGATACCCCTTCGGATCTGAGGGCTGTGATTAGATCTCCTCCTGAAGATCGAACGGTGGGACTTGGGGGAGATCCTACGGTTGCTGTAGCCCACGAAGAGCTGGGAGCGAACGGACGGCGATTGGGCGCGGAGGAGGAACACAAGAGGAACACGGCCCGGAGGACCTTCGATCGGCTCGTTGTCGCTGCCTCGACCTCCTCCTCCGCTTCAGAAAGGCCCAGTCGGTTCCTGGAAGCGTCCTCAAGAGAGCAGTGACTTCAAAATGGCGGAAAGCCTGCCGGAGCACCGCCGCAGTGATGAGGAAGGTGGACGAACTCCAGGGGGTCCTGTCAGCATAAAAAACGACCCCAGGAAGGGGTCTCTCCGCTCCTTCGATGCCCGTAACCGCAACAAAAATGATGATAGGGTCGGGGGCAAACTGCCCCGACCCCATGGCGAGGTGGTCGAAAGTGCTGACAAGGCGGAGTGCGTGAAGACCGAAGGTGGCCGGAGTTGCTCCGGCGACCGATCGATTAAGCGAATCGATGGCTAACGAGTTGAATGAAAGGGGCGAAATGAAGCTTGGACGAACAGGAGTGAAATGAAGCTAAAGATAAGGTGGTCAGGTGGCCCTCAAGCTCAGATAGAGCGAGGAAGAAGGGTACCTCGACGGCTTGGCCGGAGGTTGATTGGAACTCGCCCAAACGTGGCTGATCCACCGCCCTGACGAGGACTCCACGGAGCTGTCACCTCCAGAGACTCCTAGCAAGGTCAGGGGGGGAAGTTTGGATGGATTTGCGGTTCAAAATTGAAATGGAGTCAAGGGGTTTGCTTTTGAATGGGTGAGAAACAGGGCTCCTTGAACGAGGCGCAACAGGAGGATCAGTGATCCAAAGCCCGAAACAAGCCAAGGGCGTGTAAGCTCTATGGAAGGGCTACAAAAGTCGTGAAGGTTGATACACGAGATGGTAAAAGGATTTGCCTCGAAAAAAGGGTGAAAACGGGGTCAAACACGCTCCTGACAACAGCAGAGAGGGGGGTCAGACAGTTGACCGAGGTCAACTGTCCAAGCCCTCTGGTTGGTCCACGTGGACCAACCAGAAAAACCCTCTAAAAAAAGTTTAGAAATTAATTTAAAAATAGTAAATGAATTAATTTAATTTCAATTATTAAATAAAAAACATTTATAATTTTACAAAGTATTTTATAGTGATTTTTAATTATTTTTATGATGTTTATTTTTACAAGTTACCATTTATACCCCTTTATAGGTATTATATCTATATAGTTTATTAATTTATTTTTATTTTGTGATTTTTATTTATTTATTTATTTGGTTATTATTTTATAAAAATATAAAATACTTTTATACACATAAATATATTTTGATTTTATTTTTCTGATTTGTTTTGTATATTTAATAAAATAGAAGAGTGTTTTGTATAAGTATAGGTCTAGGTAGTATACCTATGTATTCTTTATACAAGTATTTTTATTTTTTATTTTCTTTGCATTTTTATTCTAGTTTTAATGCACATAATTATTATAAGTAATATTTATAACATTATAAAAATATAAAATTATAACAATAATGAATAAATAATGAATTGAATATTTTAATCAGTACAGCTATACAAGGTGGGTCCAAAACTCCACTTTCAAACCGTAGCTCCGCCAAATGCGAAACCACGCCATTGGATAGATTATTTTATTCTATATACAATTAAAGGTGAGTTTGCTACATTTGGAGTTGTCAGTTGTGAGATACGGGTCTGGGAAGTTGGGATTTTGGATTCTTATTCAAACCATAACTTTTTGTCTGTACATAATTTTTCTGTGAAATCAATTTTGTATTTTTCTTTATTTAATTATCTACAACTTTCATGTACAAAGTTTCTTTATTTGATGTATAAAAAGTGGAACCAAAAATAGTCCCAAAATGAATAAAGAATGAATAGAATAATATAGGTATTTGACCCTTATCTCCCCCTACTTTATTCCTTGTCGACCTATTCATCAAGATGCCTAGGTCTCGGGGTTTCGGGTCATAAAATATTTACAATATTTTATTCTTTTTCTTTTCTTCATTTCTTGTATAATTTTGGCTTTAATTACAGCATTTTATACACTATTTAGATGCACATGCATGAATGCTAAGATGATGATTTTAATGCTATTTACAGGCATTTGCTAGGGTTTTTGGTGCCAAAATGATAGAATAAAGATGATGAAATGTGGATTCATCAGCGGTGCCTCATCTGAGTGTCGTTCCCAGGCCACTTCCAGAGCGCCAGACAAGGAGGAGAGCGGTGCTGATGCCGCTAGAGATGATGGCGGTGGTATTGATGCCACCATGGATGCTGATCCCATCGGTGGTATTGATGCCGTCATTTTACCAGATGGAGGAGGTGGTACTGATGCCACCATTGTTGCCGAGCCAGAGCGTGGTGCTGATGCTACGAGTCGACATGCCGAGGGTGGTGCTGATACCACCGTTTTTACTTCTACTAGTCCTGTAGTCTTTCCATATGTTCATGTATCTCAGGACTTATCTGGAAATAAAGGAAAGGGTTTGTTTTATTCTGATCCACCTGTGGTGCATGATGATGTGTGTGGATTCTGCCGTGCTTGAGCAGCCTAGACCCTCTCCTAGTCCTTCATCTGAGAAGGACCCTGTGATCCCTTTCCCTAGAGCACTCCACATGGGGAAGGGGAAGAAAATAGAAAATCCAAAAAAGAAGCAGCAGGAAGAGTTCAGCCAGTAGATGATCGACCGATTCCACATTCAGCTGACTCTTCAGGAGGCCTTGCAGCACATCCCTCTACTCCAGAGATTGCTCAGAGACAGGACTACAGTTAGGAGGAAGAGGAGGAACCACCTGTTAGAGATCCATGTGTTGACCAGAGCCACGTGTTTCGCGATTCAGAATCGTTTCGCAGCCAAGAGGCCAGATTCAGGATCCCCATATGTCAGATGCCATATCAGAGAGTAGAGTTCGACCGCACTCTATTAGACAGCGGTTCTTCGATCAACCTCCTTCCAGCAGCCCTTCTCGTCCGCTTCGAGTTGGTCACTCTACGACAGAGCAGAACAGTCCTTCAGTTTGCTGATCGATCTGTCAAGAGGCCGAAGGGGTTGCTGAAGGACATTGTCGTCACGATTCAGGGCCTGCAATTCCCCGTGGACTTCGTTGTGTTGGACATGGAGATCCCTGAGTCTGTGACCGATACCCCCATCATTTTAGGTCGCCCGTTCTTGGCCACAGCCAAGGCAGTGACCGACCATGATAGCGGGAAGGTATACTTTCGCGTCGAGGGCGAGAGTGTACAAATAGAGACGGTCGAGGACATTCGAGTCAGAGATTCAGCATGCTTAGAGTCATCCATAGATTCAGAGCAGATGACAGATGCAGGGTCAGACATCCACCAGGACTGCGATTTTGTGATCACAGATGACGAGGCAGTTTGGGCACATCCAGACGCACAGGCCATCCTCTCACCTTCAGAGACCGCTGATGCAGAGACGCCAGCAGAGGATAGCTTGGAGAGCACATTCCTGGTCCAGGATACTTTTTAGATAGCAAATTCGGTTCTCGACTGTGAGATAGAGTGGTTTTGTGATGATGATACAGATCCCTCGGAGTCAGATTTTGATTGGGCAGAGTTTGATGATCTTATTCCGTGTCAGACTTCTACTGAGCCTACAGCTAGGGAGGAGGTTGATGCCATGCAGAGCAGAGATAGTCCAGTTGAGCAGCCTTCTCCAGATCCAGTTTGCGAGAGAGAGTTCTCATTTTCCCGAGCAGATTTGGCAGCATACACGCGGATTCTTCAGAAGCCAGATTTGCCAGCACCGACTTGTCCAGAGCTGAAGTCACTACCAGCGTCTTTGAAGTGTAGGTTCCTTGCGGGTGAGCATGAGATGTACCCAGTCATTATCTCCGCTGATTTGACTGGAGAGCAAGAATCCCGTCTGATGGGGGTTCTTGAAAAGAACCGCAAGGCGATAGGATGGAGCGTAGCAGATCTCCAGGGGATCAGTCCGGCTCCGTGCTCTCACCACATCTATCTCGAGGATGAGGCAAAGCCGTCGCGTGAGTTCCAGCGGTGGCTGACCCGAATCTGAGAGAGGTTGTCATGAAGGAGATCTCGAAGTGGTGGAGCGTTATCTACCCCATCTCTGACTCCAAGTGGGTCAGCCCATTGCATGTGGTACCCAAGAAGACGGGCATCACTACTGTTATTACGGAGTCCGGAGAGGAGATCGCTACCCGGGTACCCACTTCTTGGCGAGTCTGCATGGATTACAGACGACTCAACCAGGCCACCAAGAAGGATCATTTCCCCTGCCCTTTATAGATCAGATCATTGAGAGACTGTAAGGGAAGAGACACTACTGCTTTTTTAGTGGGTACTCCGGCTACAATCAGGTGGCCATCACGCCCGAGGATCAGGACAAGACCACCTTCACCTTTCCCTTCGGCACATACGCCTTCAGACGCATGCCATTTGGGCTATGCAATGCCCCTACGACTTTTCAGAGATGCATGCTGTTTATCTTTTCGGACATGGTGGGGGAGTGCTTGGAGGTCTTCATGGATGACTTCTCGGTCTACGGCGACGGTTCGACTCCTGTCTTGACTGCCTAGACCGAGTCCTTCAGCGATGCATAGAGGTTCGCCTGGTATTATCTTGGGAGAAGAGTCACTTCATGGTGACTCAAGGGACAGTTCTTGGCCATATCATCTCCAACAGGGGCATGGAGGTTGATCTGGCCAAGGTGGATGTCATTAGCAAACTCGCACCACCATCCAACCTGCTGCAGTTACGATCTTTTCTGGGGCACGTCGGTTTCTACCGGCGTTCCATTCATGATTTCAGTAGGATTGCCCAAGCATTGACTGATCTGCTGATGAAAGACACCGAGTTCCTTGTCGATGACAAGTGTCTATCGTCGTTCGAGACTCTCAAGAGCTGTGTCATAGAGGCTCCTGTTCTCCAGCCACCTGATTGGTCTCTCCCATTCGAGATCATGACGGATGCCTCCGATTTTGCCGTGGGGGCCGTGCTGGGACAGAGGAGGGATGGAGTCCCATTTGCTATTCACTACGCTAGCCGTACATTGGATGCCGCGCAGCGGAACAACACTATCACTGAGAAGGAGATGCTAGCCGTAGTCTTCGCTCTAGATAAGTTCAGATCTTACATCATTGGATCTAGAGTGATCATCTTTACTGATCATACCGCCATCAGGTACCTTATGGCAAGAAGGATGCCAAAGTTAGATTGACCAGATGGATCCTTCTACTCCAGGAGTTTGACATAGAGATTAATGATAAGCCTGGAGTCAAGAATGTGGTGACGGATCATCTCTCCCGATTGGAGTATCTTTAGGATTCTGAGAAGATTGACCCTATTTGTGAGACCTTCCCAGATGAGGCGATCCTTGCTATCGCCTCGCTCCCATGATATGCCGATATTGTGAACTATCTTGTCGCCAAGAAAGTTCCACAGGATTGGCCTAGGTAGAAACTTGAGACCTTCCTCGCGAAGGCCAAGTTTTACCATTGGGAGGATCCCGTCTTTTACCATGAGGGAGGGGATAGTATCTGGCGTCGGTGCATTCCTCGGGAGGAGCACCACAATGTCCTTACTTACTGCCACAAGCTTGAGGCAGGAGGACATCACTCAGGGAGGAGAACGGCACAGAAAGTGCTCCAATCCGGCCTATGGTGGCCTACTCTCTTCAAGGACTCTTATGAGTTCGTGAAGAGATGTACTGACTGTCAGAGGATGGGCACTTATGGACAGCGTGATATGATGCTGATGCAGCCCATTCACTTCTGTGAGGTTTTTGACGCATGGGGCATCGATTTCATGGGTCCATTCCCTAAGAGTCAGGTATTTGAGTACATTTTGTTGGCCGTGGATTATGTGAGTCGTTGGGTTGAGGCCATTCTTGCCGGAACCGCAGATGCTAGGACCGTTTGCAGATTTTTGAGGAAGAATATCATTTCACGGTTCGGGGTACCTCGAGTGTTGATATCAGACGGGGGGTCTCATTTCGTCAACGATAAGGTAAAGTCCCTTGCTAGTGAGTACAACATAGACCATCGTGTTGCCGCTCCATACCACCCTCAGACGAATGGTCTTGCTGAAGTGTCGAACAAGGAGATCAAGACTATATTGCAGAAAGTCGTTCGCCCTGACCGAAAGGATTGGTCACAGCTTTTGGACTCGGTCTTGTGTGCATATAGGACGTCTTTCAAGACTCCTTTGGGTACATCTCCCTTTCACCTCGTTTATGGCAAGCCGTACCATTTACCTGTTGAGCTGAGACATAGGTCACTTTGGGCAGTCACTGATATACTTTTGGATCCAGATAGTGTAGGAGATCAGAGGAGGGCAGAGTTAGCAACCCTGGAGGAGCTTTGTGATACCGCCTTTTCAAACAGCCTACATTATAAAGAGAGAGTAAAAGAGTGGCATGATTCTCATATCAGCCACAAGCAGTTTGAGCCAGGACAGAGAGTATGGTTGTTTGATGCTAGGCTTAGATTATTCCCAAGGAAGCTACAGGGCAAATGGAAGGGACCGTGGTTAGAAAGGTGCATGATAATGGGAGTATTGATATATCTGAGTTGTCTTCTGATGCTACCTTTCGAGTGAACGGCCAGCGGCTCAAGCCATATCTAGATCATGAGCCGCGGGTCGTTGATGTTGCCCCTATTCACTTTGCGTGAGATGTGGTCTCTTAACTAACATCTATGGCATCTCACGCCTGATTATCACTGTTCTTCCGACTTGTATAGATCCAGTTGTCCATATCACTCTATTCTTTAGTCCCACATCCCTTTTCTCATCTTATGATTATGCTATACTTAGGGTGCACTTTACCCTAAGTATAGTGGGGATGTAGGACTCTCGGGTATTCTTTTGATTCTTTCTACCCCTGTTTTGCTACCTATACTTAGGGATATTTCGCCCTAAGTATGGGGGGGGTAGAACCTGTACATCCTTCACTCGGATTTCCCTTCATGTACAGCTTCCTATACTTAGGATTACTTGATCCTAAGTATAGGGGAAAACACCGAGTTCTCTTCATTCTATTCTTTGATTCATCTTTGTATATAGCCATTCCTTTTCACTTCCCTATACTAAGCACGAGTTATGTCTTCTTCAACGCTCTTGATCACTCTGAGGACATCGTTCGAGCTAAGTATAAGGGGGGTGTGTATATATTTCATATATACTTTAGCCATAACTCGTACTTTGTGTAAGTGTGTTAATAAATAAAAATGGCTAAAAACCCAAAAATCCATAAAAATAAAAAAATTTTCCTTGTAAATAAACATTCTTTTATTGCACATACATAGCTATTGTACAAAATCATTTTTGTACAAATGATTGTAAAAACTTTTTGTGTGAATAGTGTGTAAATATGTGCATATCAAAATTATGTATATAGTACAAAATTTTTCCAAAATGTTTTGAAAATCAAAAGTTTGCAAAAACCTCGAGTAAATTTGTGTACATATTTTGCAAAACTTGCATTCATTCATACATCCATGGTTTCAAAACATTTTTCGAAAATTTTGCACATGTGTAAATATTTGTAAATAGCATCTTTGTAAATATTTGTATAGTTTTTCCTGGATTATAGTTGACATTTAAACTAGCCTGGAATTAAATTGGAAAATGGAGCTTGATTAAGATCTTAATCCACCTAATTATAAGAGGAACCTTATAGGGCTTAGGGTTAAGGCTTTTCAGGTCCATGGTGACTTAATTCTTTGAGTCGACTAGGCTATGAGCATATGTCATCTTGATGAGCCTAAGTAGAGCACTTAACACCACACGCATGACTCTCAGAGACAATGGCTTGACTTGCACCAGCACACATAGCTCTCCACGGAGGAGGTGGTGAGGAGGCAGTTTCCTTTGGCTTGGGGTAGCATATGAGGGTAGTACTTCTAGGCGGAACCTCTCTTCTTCTTCTAGTGAAGGAAGTGCACCTCAACTTGGTCTGGTGGTTATGAAGTCTAAAGACAGAAGCTGTGGGTTGCAATAAAGCTTCAAAAGAGGGATAGTCTACTGGCTCAAGAGGAAAAACTCCTTGTATATATGCTGCACCATGTAGATATGGTGTACAGTTGCACATGAAAAAAATGTGCAAAAATAAAAGAACTCCAAAAAAGTGGTGGGTCGGATTGAAAATTTAATAATCCCATCGGAGTGTATATAGTCAAATAAAGCAAAAGCTTATGGTATACATGTTACATATCATGGAGCTTGCAACGGGAGACTCAGCTACACTGGTTAGAGCTCCCAAGGATACATGGCTACACTGGCCATGGTCCATTCTCTTCTTCCCCCTCTTCTTGAGCCGGTTGCATTTGAACTTAGAAGGGAATGTCCCGCTTCTCGAGGAAAGAGTTGCTAGACCGAGGCATTAGAGTTACCAGGTTGGGGGAGGTTGTTTCTTTGTTACTTCTGAGGTGGGGAGCTACATATCACTTACACTGCAAGGAAAGATTCGTGGTCATTAGAGTTTGTGTATGTAGACTTGTT
This sequence comes from Ottelia alismoides, assembly GCA_037367405.1. Taxonomy (NCBI): domain Eukaryota; kingdom Viridiplantae; phylum Streptophyta; class Magnoliopsida; order Alismatales; family Hydrocharitaceae; genus Ottelia; species Ottelia alismoides. The sequence goes on along the minus strand of JAZKJV010010928.1, from coordinate 12,674 downwards.
CTGATCTGGTTTATTGAGGAGTCTGGTCCATAGATTGGTGGAACTTGGAGGCTGTTAGGTTTTAAGCTTAAGTCCAAATAAGGTTCCGACACATTAATAATCCAAAGATCTGATCGAGCTCACATATTTCAATTTAATGAAGGCAAGTTTAATATTCAGCATTAATCCATGCATTTTCCCTCCTTTTCTTTTTCTTTTTATTTTTCACTTCTTTTTCAAATAAGTGTTTGCTAAGGGACTAGCAAAGTTAAGTATAGGGGGGTGATGAATACCCATTCATCACTCTTTATTCTTTTATTTTAGCTACAAAACCTTTGCCAAACACATGTATATTCCTGTAAATACAAATAATTGTCAATCAGCATGCATTTTGTAAATATGCATGATTAACATGTTTTTGTGCATAAATAAAAGAATAAAGAAACAAAAGAAAAAGAGGGAGATATTTAGAATAAATATTGAGCGACCTAATCCCAAGGGGAGGACTCAGCATGGGCCTGACCACATAAAAGCCAAAGTAGAGAGAGATAAGGAAGCTCACATTGTGTATATATACCTATAAATAAAATAAAAATATTTTCCTCTAAATAAGAATAAAAGTGGGTTTCTATTTATTTGTAAATATTTGTAAATATAAAATTTAAAATAAAAATGAGAAAATTAAAAAGAAAATAAAAATACCTTCACCCTTGTATATCCACCATGTACATAAACTCACTTATATATTTATTTATCCCTATAAATAAATAAATAAAAATCTCATAAAAATTGTACATATTCTATATTTCATAATGTAAATAAATAAAATAAAATTATGAAAATAAAACAAAAATAAAAATAATAAAAATAAAAAATCAAAAGCCACATTGTATATATACCACACATGTATATAAATAATGGTATTTATTTAACCCTTGTAAATAATTAATAAAAACAAAATAAAAATACCATATTATTCCAAATTTTATCCTATAAATAAATAAAATATAAAATTGGAATAACTTATATAAAAATAAATAATTAAAAATAAAAAATAAAAAAACATATGTATATACATGTATATAAAAATAATATTTTGTAAATACCTAAATTATATTTCAAAAAAATTAAATAAAAATCACAAAAAATAGTTTATAAATAAATAAACATTTTTTATGTTTTAACTTTTTCCAAATTCGATCATTTACTATTTATTATTCAATTTTTAAATAATTATTTCGTGACACCCTCCCATTGGTCCACGGGGGATGTTGACCCCTAGTCCACTTCCCCCGCGGACCTTCGTCCTTCGCGGATCGGACGGTCGACTCGACTTCTCCCATTTTTACCCACTTTTCGCCCGCCAAATCCGCAAACCCCGGGTCGTAATCATTCCCTGATCATCCGAGATCCGCGCCCGGTGATTAGCATCAGGGTCCGTGCTCCGATTTCCTCGCCCGACTCCCATCTAGCCGGACCCCTAGCCACTTAAATTTCCAGCTCCGCCACACGATTCTGACATCTTTGGCTCCGCATTCTCCTTCCCAGGACCTCCATCACCTTCGCTTGAGTGACAACAAGCGACCGGTGGTGTCGCAGCGAGGAGAGAGTGACCCGACCATCGATCCGGCGACCTAGCGCTGCCGTACGCCGCCCAGGAGTGGTGCTCGAGCCTCGGGCATCGACGACCCTCGAGGCAAGGACCTAGAGCTTCATCAGCTCGTCCCCAGTCGACTCCGACCATCTGGTAAGCCTAGTTTCCCCTATCTTTCTCGAATTTCTATTTGCGCCCAAATCGCTCGTTCGCCTCCGACCATCGATTCCGGCCACACCATCCACCTATTTTGTCGATCGATCCGACCATCACCTCCGCCGCACTTCTTCGCACGTTCTTCACCCACTCTCACCCCCTGACTTGCCCCGAAGCAGGGTCTTCAAGCTCCTTCACCGTCACCTCGCTGGAGCTCCATCGTCCCGACACACCGTTCACTCCCCTCACCTCTAACCGGGTCGAGGCATTTTGCCCTCGACCCAGGAGGGTTTCTGTGTCGCTTTGCAGGTCAGAGGAGGACCATATGAGGTCCCCCACATTTAGCACAGGAGTTTCAGCTCCGTCGCTGTCTCCTGGGCTCCTCGGAGCTCCTTGGCGCCATCGGAGGGGTTCTTTAGACGCGGGAGGCTCCGGCAACTCGTTTCCAATCATCAGTAGCCCCCGAGGAGGTCCACCTGTTCTTCCTGGACCCTCAGCCATCGTCCGATTAGCTCTCCTGCTCCAGTTGTGATCCACGCCGTTCATTTGAGGAGCCACGTCATCGTCCGATCTCTTGGAGGACTGATCATGACCATCCGTTGCAGAGGAGAGGCACCTGTGATTCTGGACCGTTCGATCTCCACGTGCCCCCTTCAGAGCCGTTGATTCACCGAGGGTTTACCCACAGTGCATTCCAGCCGTCAGATCCTCCACGTGGGAGGCCCTCAGCCGTTCGATCCGAGCCGGTCTTCTTCGACGAGATGCCATCAATCCTCTACCATCCGATCAGCTACGTGGCACCGCCTCAGCCATCGGATCATAATAAGGGGTAATTTCACTTAGGCCCCTCCTGCTTTGTCATTTACGTTCTAGTCCTGTAAATATTTTATCAAGTTTATTTAGTTTGGTAAAATTGCATAGAGGACCTGTTAGTTTATTTTATTTGCATTTCTACCCCTGTACGTTGTGGGACACGTGCTTCGTCACGTGTATTTTGGTGAAATTGCATGAAATGGGCCTGTGGTTTTTGATTGTTACTGATTGAAATATCTTTTTAAATATTTGCACTTATGCCCCTATACGTGTTTTATTTCGACATTTGTTGAATATTCGTGGGCTTTTTACAACTTAGCCCCTGGACTTTTAGCACCTGTTGCTAATAAGTCCAGGAACTTAAGTTATTTGCATTTGGGTCCCTGTGTGCCCAGTTCACGTGCCTTGTGTGTGCATCCTTGAAATTTTTGCACCAGGACCCCCTGCATTTCTGTCCTTGTTACTTTTAGGCCCTCTGAACATATTTTTATTACGATCAGGTCCCTGTGTAATGTGGGATCTTGGTTGTTTTAAATAAAATATCAAATTATCTCCAAATAAGTGAAAATTTGACACGTGGCTCCTGCCACTGTGTAGAATTTTCACTAATTTTTGGGAAATTTTTGGAGCCCTTTTATTATTTTTAAAATTCAAAAACCTCTCTTGTTCTGTCTGTCCAGGTATAAAATCACAAAATATTAAAACCTTCTCAAAAATTCTAAAAAAATTCAGATTTTGTGTGTTTTGTTGTGCTTGATTTTCTGACCAATTTTGGTCATTTTTGGATTAATAGAAAACATAAAAATTGAAAAACCTTGAAAATCTCATAAAAATTCTAATAAATCATAGAAAAACCAAAAATTAATAAATCTTTTTCCTGATTGTTCCTTGTTGATCATACTTCACAGGAAAAATACCTCCAAGCTCTATTGAGATCATTTTATATTTTATTTTGGTCTTAGAAGCCTGATTGGACAGTCTTCAGTTATTTTTGCCTCATTTTATTTTTAGAAAAGTCTATAAAAATCAGAAAATTATTAAAAATTCACCAAAAACAATAAAAAATATATAAAATCCAAAAATATTTTTATTGGAATTTTTGGAGCATGTTAGAGTAGTTAAATAATTTGTTGTTTGTGCTTGTCTATATTGTTTTCTTATTTTCTTTATCATTTAAAAATCCAAAAATCTAAAAATATCAAAAATCCACCAAAAATCATTTGTTTATATTTTTATCCATTTTTAGACTACTTTGTAGGCCGCAAGGCCAATCCGTGCTCCTCGAGTTCGACCCTGGGAGCTATACCAGGTCAATCCCATAGCTAGGACTGCTAGTTGGCTTTCTTATGTTTTATCTTTATTTGGTGGTCCGAATAATTTTTCTTGTTGAGCTCTGAGTCCCGAGTGACTGATGTCACAACGACCTTAGTGAATCCTTTACCTTAGTCGTTCGGGCGGCTCATCAGCCTCCATCCAGACAGTCATTTTTTGACAGTCACAGATTTGATATATTTTTCATGTTCTGGATGGAAGCCATAGGAGTCTCTGTTCTGACAAAATTTGAATGACATATTAGAGAGATATAGTTATGAAACTCCATGGAAGCATTTTTCAAAAAAATTTAAAAAAAAGAAAGTGAAGTATGTAAGTTACCTACTCCATGTAGTAGGATCCCTTTCCTCATATACATATATATAGGGAAAAATGGGGCTGCCCCCGCCCTATTTTTCGCAAAATTTTTTTATTTTTTTTGGAAAAATGTCACCATGTATATTCATTCCTATATCCCTACTATATGTCATTCGAGTTTTGTCAGAAACAGAGACTCCTACTGCCTCCATCTAGACGCCATTTTTTTAACGGTCGCATGATTTTTTAAATCGACCATGTCTGGATGGAGGCCGTAGGAGTCTCTGTTTCTGACGAAATTCGAATGGCATATATATGAGAGATATAGGGATGAATATACATGACGATATTTTTCAAAAAAAAATAAAAAAATTTGCCTAAAAATGGGACTGGGCAGCCCCATCAATCCCCCCCACCCCCCCACACACATATATATAGGATAAAATGGGGCTTCCCCCTTGGGGGTAGCTAACTTGGCTCCCCCCACGTGATTTCACCCATTTTCCCCCATTTTTTTGAAAATTTCTTCCATGGATTTTTATCAATATATCCATATATTATGTCATTCAAATTTCGCGTATAATGGATATTCCTACGGCCTCCATCCAGAAGGGTCGTTTTCAACAATTCTGTTACCGTTAAAAAATGGTTGTCTGGATGAAGGCTGTAGGAGTCTCTATCTCACGTGAAATTTGAATAGCATAATCTAGGGATATAGTGATGAATATTCATGAAAGAAATTTAAAAAAAATAAAATGGGCAAAAATGCGCAGGGGGAGCCAAGTTAGCTCCCCCCAAGTGGCAACCCCGTTGAACTCATATATATATATATATGAATATATATATATATATATATGTATCTATGTATATATGTATGGGATTGGGGATCCTAAACCCAGGTGTCGGTAACTTTCCTACACCCACCCCTTTTTCTGTCATTTTTTATTTTTTTGAAATGGACCCTTAGGAGATTTACTTATAATATTAAGTAGAATAGGTGTTT